>CM038402.1:25552798-25658527 GCA_021498475.1 Saguinus midas | reverse complement strand
GCCCATGGTTCAAACTTCAGAGTGAGGCAAGGGGTCCAGCACAGCCCCTCCATTTCTGCAGCAGAGCCCAGAAGATGCATCTGATGTGGCGGCTGGCCCAAACCTCCAAACGTCATAGGTTTGAAGTGTCTTTGTTGACACAGCCATGACCACTGTCCACATGGGCCATGGCAAGGTTTTATTTTTGGCTTTTGTTATTTGTTTGAGGCAAGGTATTACTTTGTGGCCCAGGCTGGAGTGCAGTGGTGCAAACTCAACTCATTGCAGCCTTTGCTTCCTGGGCTCAAGCAGTCCTCCCACCTTGGCCTCCTAAAGTGCTAGAATTCCAGGCTTGAGCCACCACTCTCTGCCTTGTGTAGAAGTATTATACATTATCTTTAAAACATAGTTGGGTGCTAATAATCTAAAACTGGGTTGCTGTTTAATATTAATATGCTCTTTGTGGAGCATCTAATAAAATACTTTGCTTCATAACCTGAAACAAAAGGTTTCACTGTATTTCCTTGATCAGATCAACAACAGTGCAAGTCTTGGATAATGATATTGTCACTCAAAAGAAAAGAAAAAACCCATCTTTAAGGAAACTTTCTGTGTTTTACCGGTAGTTGAGAAAGAACAGATTCCTTCAGCAGTGGCAGCAGTCAGATAAGATGAATTTTTATTTTTACTTTGATAAATACTGATGCTCTGTTGAGGAGGAAGCTTCCACAGAACCTTACTGCCTTCCCCCTTGGACCGGGGCCTCCCAACAAGGAACCCTGCCTTGATCTTCAAGCCAAGGGACCCCTGCTACTCATCACTGCAGTCCAGAGAAGGGGGGAAGAAAGAGAAAGTGGTGGCGAGAGAAGGCTGCAGCTGAGGAGGCAACCGCTGCATCTGGCCTCCCTGGGGGCAGAAGAGGTGGAGACAGCTTCTCAGAAGCTATCTGGGGCAAAGCCAAATCCCCAGACGATGTGCAGTCATGCCGCTGAGAACTCTGTTTTTGAAGGACTGTTTCCACTGAATCATATTTTAAGGAAGGTCCTACCCTGCCATGTGGGTTTACATGTATGCTGTGATGAGCAAATCATAAAGATGGAACCCTCATCCCCTCCACAGGAGCTTTGAGCATCCAACATACCCGACAGGAGTTTCCTGGTCTCCAGTTCCTTTGCAAGTTGCACATTCAGATCTCCAATCTTCAGCCTGGGGCTTCTTATGCAATGCAGACCATCTTTGTCTTCTCTCTGTAGGAACTCCTTCCTGCCATACAAGGGCTGATAAAAGAAAACACGATGAGAAAATAAGAGAAACAATTTTCAGAAAGAAAACTTCTCCAAGGTAAGGCTGTGGAAAGGTGCATAACTTCTTTCAACCTCACGTTTTCCTCCCTCAGGAACGAAGCTCTCTTTTCATCCTCTGGTTCTCTGGGAAAACTAGAATGACAACAACAAAAACATCGAAATCCCACATATCAAGTCTTTGCTTAAGGTAAAGGTAAGTTTCCTCCGTAAAACGTGGTGATGTAAGTTAGGCTCTTGAAAAATTAGCTATGTCTCATTAATACTTTATGGGACCACTACATTTTGTGACCACTGATGCCATGGGAAACAAAAAGTAAATTAAATGTACTTTCTGTATACTTTCATAAATGTCCATGATTAGGATTGACTCAGAGCCTGTCCGTTTTCCTAACCTGTCAGGGGTGGCTTCTATAGCTGGAATGCTATGCCTTTGAACGTTTTACACACATTGTTTACCCACAGGTAGGCAGGTGCATTCGTCTTTATGGAAAGAGATAATTCTTCAGCAGCAGCAGAAGAGCAGAAGGAAAAGGTGTCAAAGCTCCTAAGTCCTACTTAAGGTAAAACCGCTTAGCATAACATAGAGAGGATCCCTGTAAAGTCATTCAGCTAAAATTCACATCGTATAGTTCAGATTACATTGACCATTTCAAAGAAGGCATACAGTTGCTGAAAGGAACCGTAAGTACCTGAGTATTTTGCAGCCAATATGTTACCAATCTCCACCAATGACAGCACAGCCTCCATGTAGATGTTGCCATGCCCACATGCAGACCACTGTTCCTTAGAGGCTGGAAGAGAAAGAAAGGACTGCTCCCTAGAATTACTTGGACAGCTGAGATCAACGATCATTCTCAAGCTGGAGTAGGTACCAAATCTGTCTCAACACAATGACATGATACTATATGTCTATTAATGTTTTCTTACCTTATTTTCATTTCAGTTCTTTCTGATACCAAGCCCACTGTGATTTCATCCATGGCAAACTGCAACCCATTTTGTCTGTCCCTGCATGAGCAAAGAGTCCAATAAATGAGTCACTCCAGAAAACACAATTTAAGAACTACTTCTCTGTTTCCATCTTTCTTGCCAAGCAGTGTGTTGTAATTATCTTACCAAGGAAATTAGGAAGAAAAGTGAAGCCTATATCCACAAGAGGCCTTTAAATGAAACCCTACATCTCCAATAATGACCTCCAGAAAACAACATTGAGCTTTGCTCCTGGAAATATCAATTGGGACCCATAAGCACTGGCATCCCCTGAGGGCCTACACGAAATACAGAATCTCAGGCTCACTCTGACACAGGAATGACAATCTGTTTTCTTCACAAGAATCCTGAGGAGGAAACCTACCAACAGTGTAGTCCCTGAAAGACTCCTGAGGACAATACCACCACTACAGGTACCGCAGGACCAAGGGCCCATGGAAGAGTCTGGTTTTTGGCGTGCTGTGCTGGTCTTCTTTCTGTAGGAGTGACCCCTCGGGATTGTCAGGTGATCAGGAGGCCTGCGGGTGGGAGCAAGACGTGCACGACCCTAAGGCTTCAGAATCCAGGAGCAACACTAAAAGATGGGGCCCACAGCCCTTAAGCTACCCAAGGACTCACGTGCACCAGCAGGTACACAGACTACAGAGAAACGGTGCTGGAGGGCACTGGCCACACTTACTTCCAGCATACACGTCTCACAAACACAAATGTAAACACTCAGAATCACACGGACACACATACAGAGACACACACAGACATACATGCACATACACACACACACACCAACAGAGAAAAAGAGACACAAAGAAATCCGATAGTCACAGGCAGCTCCTGAGGCTGTGGGGTCCTGCTCTCTGCCCGGAAGCCCCTCGGGGAGAGGGCATCCCAGCAGCAAACAGGCTGAAGGTACCTGGAAATCCCAGCAGGGTCAGCTCTCCAGGAGTCGCATCCCAAGGCGTCTGAGCAGGCTTGAAGCATCACGGGGATTCTTGGGGATCGCCCTGGGCATCCCTGAAGCTCCATTGCAGCTTCTCTCCGCCTGGCTTCGCCCTGCCAGACTCCTGAAACCGCGGGACCCTGGCGCTGATCCCCGGGAGAGGCGGGGCCATCGCCCAACGCCTATGCACTGCCACGGAGAACCCGTGCCTTGCCAAGCCGCTGAGAAGGCGGTTCCCATGGCCACGGGGGCGGTCACTGTGACGCGAGCCCGGAGAGGGCGCTCGCGCTTGTCAACCCCCGCATGCGCATGCGCATTGGTGTGGCTGGCTGGCCAGCCGCAATGTCCGTGCTCCCCCACCGGCCGGCCACAGCGGCACGGGAATATGCTGGTGGCGGTGTCCGCAGCGGCCCTGGGAAGGAGGCTGACTGCCACCAGCAGTGCAGGAGCCCCACCGTCGTGACTCCACTGACTCCCTGAAATTTCCTTTTCCAGTCCCTTAAAGGGAAAGGGCGCTTCAGACCTCGAGGAGAACATTCTGGACTGCTCTCCCCAGTAGATTCCGGATCGTAGGGCGTGAGCAGGAATCGGGTCCTCCGGGTCTGGAGATTCAGTCTGGTGAGTTGTGGCGGGGGTCGCTGGACTCCAGAAAGATACCGGAGATCCTCCGGGAGGGTGCCGGTGAAGGTTTCGCAGCTCCATGAGCTTACTGCCCCGTTTTCTTCGACCTGGTCCTCTCAACAAGGGACCCTGCCTTGCTCGTCAAGCCCAGGGATCCCTGCTTCTCATCACTGTGGTCCAGAGAAGGGGGGAAGAAAGACAAAGCGGTGGCGAGCGCAGCCTACTGCGGAGGAGGCAACCGCTGCATCTGGCCTCCCCTGGGGGCAGAACCGGTGGAGACAGCTTCTCAGAAGCTTCTCAGAAGCTGTCTGGGGCGAAGACAAATCCCGAGATGGATGTGCAGGCATGCCTCTGAGGACTCCCACGGAAGTCAAGCACAACATGCCAACGGATCTTAGTCACATATTGTTTTGACAGAAAACATATTCGTCTTGGTACCAAATGTTTCCATCAAATTGCTTTGATGGCCTATGCAGGAGACCCATTGTCATCTTGGCCTGTCGAGAGAAAACTAATTCCCGGTGTTAAAAATGCAGATTCTGACTCTTAGGGACACCTAAGTCCAGTGAGTATTATATGCCTTCCCACTTTCTTTATAAAACTTAGCTCAATTCCTTCTGGATAGTAAGAAATATAGAAAACTGTATTGAATAATGAGTCACCTCTATGTGTAATTTTCATTGCTAGTATAAGCCTTCAGAGGGTACTGGGTTTAAGAATTGATACAATTCTTGACTGAGAGTAGCTTCCACCACTTAGCAGGTTGGGCAATAGAGTACAAGGGCAATTATCACTCAGCGAATCGCTTACCTGGTCAAGTTACTGTCACTCCATGCTTAACGTCTGTATGCGTTTTTTAAAAAGAAAAGTTTGTATTTAATTCCACAGACCAAAAATATATACATATGTCCTAAAAGGGTTCCTCAATTATCATGATTAACATTGTTTCAAATGGAAACAATTCCATACATATACATATGTATATACACACTATATATATATATATATATATATATATATATATATATATACACACACACACACATTTCTGCCCATGTTAATATATGGAAATATATTGCTATGTAATAGTGACAATAATTAGAAATCAATATCTAGAGTAATGCAACTGAGTCATACCATGCATGCATTAAGACATGGTAGATACTCTACAATGTGTACAATAGAATGTAATTTTTAAGAACCAAATGTGTGTTATCAGTTAGGTACATGCACTGTAAACGCTGTGTGGTATAAAATTCCTGAGCACAGGAAAGATTTATAACCTAAGTACACAATCCAAGAAGTTCCTTATTTCTGAGACTTCGTACCAAAGTAGCCAGACTGAGAAATAAGCCTTCTGAGTAAAAGCAGTATTTTTCTTCTAATTTTTATTGCATTTTAGGTTTGGAGGTACATGTGCAGACAGTGCAAGATAGTTGCATAGGTACACACAGGGCAGTGTGTTTTGCTGCCTTCCTCCCCTTAACCCACATTTGGCATTTCTCCCCAGGCTATCCCTCCCCAGCTCCCCCCAACACTGTCCCTCCCCTATTCCCCCCAATAGACCCCAGTGAGTAGTACCCCCCTCCCTGTGTCCATGTGTTCTCACTTTTCTCACCCACCTATGAGTGAGAATATGTGGTATTTCCTTTTCTGTTCTTGTGTCAGTTTGCTGAGAATGATGTTCTCCAGATTCATCCATGTCCTTACAAAGGACATAAACTCGTCATTTTTGATTGCTGCATAATATTCCATGGTGTATATGTGCCACATTTTCCCAGTCCAGTCTATCATCGATGGGCATTTGGGTTGGTTCCAGGTCTTTGCTATTGTAAACAGTGCTGCAATGAACATTCGTGTGCATGTGTCCTTATAGTAGAACGATTTATATTCCTTTGGATATATACCCAGTAATGGGATTGCTGGGTCAAATGGAATTTCTATTTCTAGGTCCTTGAGGAATCGCCACACTGTCTTCCACAATGGTTGAACTAATTTACACTCCCACCAACAGTGTAAGAGTGTTCCTCTTTCTCCACATCCTCTCCAGCATCTGTTGTCTCCAGATTTTTTAATGATCGCCATTCTAACTGGCGTGAGATGGTATCTCAATGTGGTTTTGATTTGCATCTCTCTAATGACCAGTGATGATGAGCATTTTTCATGTGTTTGTTGGCCTCATGTATGTCTTCTTTTGTAAAGTGTCTGTTCATATCCTTTGCCCATTTTTGAATGGGCTTGTTTGTTTTTTTCCTGTAAATCTGTTTGAGTTCTTTGTAAATTCTGGATATCAGCCCTTTGTCAGTTGGGTAAACTGCAAAGATTTTTTCCCAATCTGTTGGTTGCCGATTCACTCTAGTGACTGTTTCTTTTGCCGTGCAAAAGCTGTGGAGTTTGATTAGGTCCCATTTGTCTATTTTGGCTTTTGTTGCCAATGCTTTTGGTGTTTTGGTCATGAAGTCCTTGCCTACTCCTATGTCCTGAATGGTTTTGCCTAGATTTTCTTCTAGGGTTTTTATGGTGCCAGGTCTTATGTTTAAGTCTTTAATCCATCTGGAGTTAATTTTAGTGTAAGGTGTCAGGAAGGGGTCCAGTTTCTGCTTTCTGCACATGGCTAACCAGTTTTCCCAACACCATTTATTAAACAGGGAATCCTTTCCCCATTGCTTGTTTTTGTCTGGTTTATCAAAGATTATATGGTTGTAGATATGTTGTGTTGCCTCCGATGCCTCTGTTCTGTTCCATTGGTCTATATCTCTGTTTTGGTACCAGTACCATGCTGTTTTGATTACTGTAGCCTTGTAGTATAGTTTGAAGTCTGGTAGTGTGATGCCTCCCGCTGTGTTCTTTTTGCTTAGAATTGACTTGGCTATGCGGGCTCACTTTTGGTTCCATATGAAGTTCATGGTGGTTTTTTCCAGTTCTGTGAGGAAATTCAATGGTAGCTTGATGGGGATAGCATTGATTGTGTAAATTACTTTGGGCAGTATAGCCATTTTGACAATGTTGATTCTTCCTAACCATGAACATGGAATGTTTCTCCATCTGTTTGTGTCCTCTCTTATTTCATTGAGCAGTGGTTTGTAGTTTTCCTTGAAGAGGTCCCTTACGTTCCTTGTAAGTTGTATTCCTAGGTATTTTATTCTCTTTGTAGCAATTGTGAATGGCAGTTCATTCTTGATTTGGTTCTCTTTAAGTCTGTTATTGGTGTATAGGAATGCTTGTGATTTTTGCACATTGATTTTATATCCTGAGACTTTGCTGAAGTTGCTTATCAGTTTCAGGAGTTTTGGGCTGAGGTGATGGGGTCTTCTAGGTATACTATCATGTCGTCTGCAAATAGAGACAATTTGGCTTCCTCCTTTCCTATTTGAATACCCTTTATTTCTTTTTCTTGCCTGATTGCTCTGGCTAGAACTTCCAGTACTATGTTGAATAGGAGTGGTGAGAGAGGGCATCCTTGTCTAGTGCCGGATTTCAAAGAAAATGCTTCCAGTTTTTGCCCATTAAGTATGATATTGGCTGTTGGTTTGTCATAAATAGCTTTTATTACTTTGAGATATGTTCCATCAATACCGAGTTTATTGAGAGTTTTTAGCATAAAGAGCTGTTGAATTTTGTCAAATGCCTTCACTGCATCAATTGAGATAATCATGTGGTTTTTGTTTTTGGTTCTGTTAATGTGTGAATGACGATTATAGACTTGCATATGTTGAAGCAGCCTTGTATGCCCGGGATAAATCCTATTTGATCATGATGGATAAGTTTTTTACTGTGCTGTTGCAATCGGTTTGCCAGTATTTTATTGAAGATTTTTGCATCTATGTTCATCATGAATATTTGCCTGAAGTTTTCTTTTCTTGTTGAGTCTCTGCCGGATTTTGGTATCAGGATGATATTGGTCTCATAAAATGATTTGGGAAGGGTTCACTCTTTTTGGATTATTTGGAATAGTTTCAGAAGGAATGGTACCAGCTCCTCTTTGTGTGTCTGGTAGAATTCGGCTGTGAACCCATCTGGACCAGGGCTTTTTGTGTGTGTGTGTGTGGTAGGCTCTTAATTGCTCCCTCGACTTCAGACGTTGTTATTGTTCTATTCATACTTTCGGCCTCCTCGTGGTTTAGGCTTGGGAGGACACAGGTGTCCAGGAATTTATCCATTTCTTTCTGGTTTACTAGTTTATGTGCATAGAGTTGTTTGTAGTATTCTCTGATGATGGTTTGACTTTCTGTGGAATCTGTGGTGATTTCCTTTATCGCTTTTTTATTGCATCTATTTGGTTGTTCTCTCTTCTTTTTATCAGTCTGGCTAGTGGTCTGTCTATTTTGTTGATCTTTTCAAAAACCAGCTCTTGGATTTATTGATTTTTTGAAGGGTTTTTCGTGTCTCTATCTCCTTCAGTTCTGCTCTGATCTTAGTTATTTCTTGTCTTCAGCTAGGTTTTGAGTTGTTTTGATCTTGCTCCTCTAGCTCTTTCAATTTTGATGATAGGGTGTCAATTTTGGATCTCTCCACTCTTCTCATGTGGGCACTTATTGCTATATATTTTCCTCTACAGACTGCTTTAAATGTGTCCCAGAGATTCTGGTATGTTGTGTCTTCATTCTCGTTGGTTTCAAAGAACTTCTTTATTTCTGCCTTCATTTCATTGTTTATCCAATCAACATTCAAGAGCCAGTTGTTCAGTTTCCATGAAGCTGTGCGGTTCTGAGTTAGCTTCTGAATTCTGAGTTCTAACCTGATTGCACTATGGTCTGAGAGACTGTTTGTTATGATTTCAGTTGTTTTGCATTTGCTGAGGAGTGCTTTACTTCCAATTATGTGGTCAATTTTGGAGTAGGTGTGATGTGGTGCTGAGAAGAATGTATATTCTGTGGATTTGGGATGGAGAGTTCTGTAAATGTCTATCAGGTTTGCTTGTTCCAGGTCTGAGTTCAAGCCCTGGATATCCTTGTTAATTTTCTGTCTGGTTGATCTGTCTGATATTGACAGTGGAGTGTTAAAGTCTCCCACTATTATTGTGTGGGAGTCTAAGTCTCTTTGTAAGTCATTAAGAACTTGCCTTATATATCTGGGTGCTCCTGTATTGGGTCCATATATATTTAGGATCGTTAGCTCTTCTTGTTGTATCGATCCTTTTACCATTATGTAATGACCTTCTTTGTCTCTTTTGATCTTTGTTGCTTTAAAGTCTATTTTATCAGAGATGAGAATTGCAACTCCTGCTTTTTTTTGCTCTCCATTTGCTTGGTAAATCTTCCTCCATCCCTTTATTTTGAGCCTTTGTGAATCTTTGCATGTGAGATGGGTTTCCTGGATACAGCACACCAATGGGTTTTGGTTTTTTATCCAATTTGCCAGTCTGTGTCTTTTGATTGGTGCATTTAGCCCATTTACATTTAGGGTTAATATTGTTATGTGTGAGTTTGATACTGCCATTTTGATGCTATCTGGCTGTTTTGTCCCTTGGTTGATGCAGATTCTTCATTTTGTTTATGCTCTCAACATTTGGTATGTTTTTAGAATGGCTGGTACTGGTTGTTTCTTTCTATGTGTAGTGCCTCTTTCAGGAGCTCTTGTAAAGCAGGCCTGGTGGTGACAAAAATCTCTGAGTTCTTGCTTGTTGGCAAAAGATTTTATTCTTCCTTCACTTATGAAGCTCAGTTTGGCTGGATATGAAATTCTGGGTTGAAAGTTCTTTTCTTTAAGGATGTTGAATATTGGCCCCACTCTCTTCTGGCTTGTAGAGTTTCTGCCAAGAGATCTGCTGTGAGTCTGATGGGCTTCCCTTTGTGGGTGACCCGACCCTTCTCTCTGGCTGCCCTTAGTATTTTCTCCTTCATTTCAACCCTGGCGAATCTGACGATTATGTGCCTTGGGGTTGCTCTTCTTGCAGAATATCTTTGTGGTGTTCTCTGTATTTCCTGGAGTTGAGTATTGGCCTGCCTTGCTAGGTTGGGGAAATTTTTGTGAATAATATCCTGAAGAGTGTTTTCCAGCTTGGATTCATTCTCTTCATCACATTCTGGTACACCTATCAAACGTAGGTTAGGTCTCTTCACATAGTCCCACATTTCTTGGAGATTTTGTTCATTCCTCTTTGTGCTTTTTTCTCTAATCTTGGTTTCTCATTTTATTTCATTGAGTTGATCTTCGACTTCTGATATTCTTTCTTCTGCCTGGTCAATTCGGCTGTTGAAACTTGTGCATGCTTTGCTCAATTCTCGTGTTGTGTTTTTCACCTCCTTCAATTCATTCATATTCCTCTCTAAGTTGTCCATTCTTGTTATCATTTCCTCGAATCTTTTTTTCAAATCTGTTTTCAAGGTTCTTAGTTTCTTTGCATTGATTTCAAAAATGTTCTTTTAGCTCACTGAAGTTTCTCATTATCCACCTTCTGACATCTGATTCTGTCATTTCGTCACTCTCATTCTCCGTCCAGCTTTGTTCCCTTGCTGGTGAGGAGTTTTGGTCCTTTGTAGGAGGTGAGGTGTTTTGGTTTCGGGTGTTTTCCTCCTTTTGTGCTGGTTTCTTCCCATCTTTGTGGATTTATCCACCTGTCATCTTAGTAGTTGCTGACTTTTCGATTGGGTCTCTGAGTGGACACCCAGATTGTTGATGATGAAGTATTTCTGTTACTTAGTTTTCCTTCTAATTGTTTAGCCCCTCTGATGTATAAGTGCTGAGGTCCACTCCAGGCCCTGCTTCTCTGGGGTACACCTATAGCAGCTGCGGAACAGTGAGGCATGCTATGAGTTTCTTCTTCTGCTATCTTTGTCCCAGAATGATGCCCGCCAAATGTCAGTCTGATTAGTCCTTTTCTGAGGTGGCTCTTTGGATATACAGGGGTCAGGGAGCTGCTTGAGGAGATGGTCTGTACTTTATAGGAGCTCCAGTGCTGAGCTGTGAGCTCCATTGTTCATTCAGGGTTGCTGGACGAATGTGTCTGCTGCAGCAGAACTTATAAAAGCCCCCCCCTTTTTTTTTCCCTCAGATGCTCTGTCTCAGGGAGTTGGGGCTTTCTTTATGAGTATCTGTTGCACTGTCCTGCCCAGCTAGGAGGCAGTCTATTCACTATTTGCCTGCAGGGGGCTCTGCCCTGCTAGCGCATCCACCCTGCTATTGCGGGCTTCGTTCTACTGTGGTGCACTCCACCCTGTTTGCTGCGTCTCTCTGTTATGGCTGGTTGCCTCAGCAATGGCAGGCTGCATCAGCAGTGGGAGGTACCTCAGTAGAGCAGATTGTGTCCGTAGTGGCAGACGCCTCCCCACAGAGCTGCACCATTTGGATTCAGCTAAATTCTCAACCCCAAGTGCCTCAAATCACTGCACTGCTTGTCCCTGTGAGGGTGGGACCCGCTGAGCCTGATTACCTGGCTCCCTGTCTCAGAGTCCCTCCTCTCTCTCTCTCTCTTTTTCTTTCCAAATTGAATGGTTGACTCTCTCACAGGTGCCCCAGTCACCTGATTGGGCACTGGGATCCATGCAATCTCCCCTGCAGTGGCCCACTGCACTGGCAGAAATTGCCCTTCCCAGGAATCTCCTGGACTGGCTCACCATCCAAGTCCTGTTCAATCAAATGGACATGTCAATCTGCCCTCCCAAAACTCAGATGGCTGGTTTAACAGGGCACCCAGACCAGTGAGCTTTGTGCGGGCTGCCGCTGTGCTGTGACGTGGTGCCGGCCAAAACGTCCATGCAAGCAGGCTGTGTTGCTCTGCTGTTTCTGTCCTACCCCTGGGAATTTGCCAGTTCTGTGGGCTACAAAAGCCTGTCTGAAAATGCAGCTAGGACTCACCCTCTGTGCCTTCACTGAAAGCTGCAATTCTGAGTTGTTTATATGGCACCATCTTAGAACCACTCCTCTAAAAGCAGTATTTTAAATAACCTTTGAATACAATGCATTCATGCAAGGCTGATAAATTCAAACCGTTTTATATAACCCTCAAATCATACTATAGATATGCTTCTTGACAGAGATGTACTTAAATCATTCTACATGATTCCTTTTGTTCTGCTGTGTGAAAATGTCATCTTAAAAGTAATTTTTTAAGGAATAAGTGCTTTTTCATTTTGTATGTCTTCAGATAAATTTCTAATGTTTCAGTGATTAGAAATTCAGAGTATTTTCATTTAAAAAAATTTCAATTTTTATTGCATTTTAGGTTTTCGGGTACATGTGCAGAATGTGCAAGATAGTTGCATAGGTACACACATGGCAGTGTGTTTTGCTGCCTTCCTCCCCTTCACCAACACTTGGGATTTCTCCCCAGGGTATTCCTCCCCAGCTCCCCCCACCCGCTGTGCCTCCCTCATTCCCCCAATAGACTCCTGTGCATAGTAGGGCCCCTCCCTGTGTCCATGTGCTCTCATTTTTCTCACCTGCCTATGAGTGAGAATATGCGGTATTTCCTTTTCTGTTCTTGTGTCAGTTTGCTGAGAATGATGTTCTCCAGATTCATCCATGTCCTTACAAAAAACACAAACTCATCATTTTTTCTTGCTTCATAATATTCCATGGTGTATATGTGCCACATTTTCCCAGTCCAGTCTATCATCGATGGGCATTTGGTTTGGTTCCAGGTCTTTGCTATTGTAAACAGTGCTGCAATGAACATTTGTGTGCATGTGTCCTTATAGTAAAAAGATTTATAGTCCTTTGGATATATACCCAGTAAAGGGATGGCTGGTTCAAATGGAATTTCTATTTCTAGGTCCTTGAGGAATCGCCACACCGTCCTCCACAATGGTTGAACTAATTTATACTCCCACCAACAGTGTAGGAGTGTTCCTATTTCTCCACATCCTCTCCAGCATCTGTTGTCTCCAGATTTTTTAATGATCGTCATTCTAACTGGTGTGAGATGGTATCTTAATGTGGTTTTGATTTGCATCTCTCTAATGACCAGTGATGATGAGCATTTTCCCATGTGTTTGTTGGCCTCATGTGTGTCTTTTTTGTAAACTGTCTGTTCATGTCCTTTGCCCATTTTTGAATGGGCTTGTTTGTTTTTTCCTGTAAATCTGTTTGAGTTCTTTGTAAATTCTGGATATCAGCCCTTTGTCAGATGTGTAAACTGCAAAGATTTTTCCCATTCTGATGGTTGCTGATTCACTCTGGTGACTGTTTCTTTTGCCGTCCAAAAGCTGTGGAGTTTGATTAGGTCCCATTTGTCTATTTTGGCTTTTGTTGCCAATGCTTTTGATGTTTTTGTCATGAAGTCCTTGCCTACTCCTATGTCCTGAATGGTTTTGCCTAGATTTTTTTCTAGGGTTTTTATGGTGTCAGGTCTTAGGTTTAAGTCTTTAATCCATCTGGAGGTAATTTTAGTGTAAGGTGCCAGGAAGGGGTCCAGTTTCTGCTTTCTGCACATGGCTAGCCAGTTATCCCAACACCATTTATTAAACAGGGAATCCTTTCCCCATTGCTTGTTTTTGTCTGGTTTATCAAAGATTATATGGTTGTAGATATGTTGTGTTGCCTCTGATGCCTCTGTTCTATTCCATTGGTCTATATCTCTGTTTTGGTACCAGTACCATGATGTTTTGATTACTGTAGCCTTGTAATATAGTTTGAAGTCTCGTAGTGTGATGCCTCCTGCTGTGTTCTTTTTGCTTAGAATTGACTTGGCTATGCGGGCTCTTTTTTGGTTCCATATGAAGTTCATGGTGTTTTTCAGTTCTGTGAAGAAATTGAATGGTAGTTTGATGGGGATAGCATTGATTGTGTAAATTACTTTGGGCAGTATAGCCATTTTCACAATATTGATTCTTCCTAACCACGAACATGGAATGTTTCTCCATCTGTTTGTGTCCTCTCTTATTTTATTGAGCAGTGGTTTGTAGTTTTCCTTAAAGAGGGCCCTTATGTTCCTTGTAAGTTGTATTCCTAGGTATTTTATTCTCTTTGTAACAATTGTGAATGGCAGTTCATTCTTGATTTGGTTCTCTTTAAGTCTGTTATTTGTGTATAGGAATGCTTGTGATTTTGCACATTGAATTTATATCCTGAGACTTTGCTGGAGTTGCTTATCATTTTCAGGAGTTTTGGACTGAGGTTATGGGGTCTTATTTTATCACACTGTAACACTTCCTAATGTCCCTGTACAGACTATCTTGTCAGATGTAGCTGCTTTGGACTTTAATTGAAATAGCTTAGTTTCTACTGTTCTTGGACTTCAGTAGTGTATGTACCCTTTTGTGTCTGGCTTCTTTTGCTCAACTTAATGCTTTTGTTTGTTTGTCTTTAGATCCAGCTATTTTATTCTGTTTCAGTAATGTTTCTCAGATTCCTTTTAACGTAATATAGTTTTCTTACCTGTGTTAAAATCTTGATTCCATTTTTTCATAAGACTAGATGATTAATGTTTACTTCCTCTGAATAAATAATTTGACAAATTCATGTAGATAAATGTATTTAAAATAATGAAAAATTATTACTGTTATTGAGAATGACAAATAGCTCTATCTTTACTAAAACCTGAAAAGCAATTAAGCTTAAATTGAATGTACATATGAGCTTATTAAATTAGAAGTTGTTGAGTATTTGAATACTGGAATGTTTTAAAACAGGCCAAAATAATTGATTCTAACTTACATGCTTAAAGGAAATGATATATAGATATAGATATAGATATAGATATAGATATAGATATAGATATAGATATAGATGTACATATAGATATATGCTTCTTTCCCTTCCTTTCACATCCATGAATCCTATATTTTCCATCTGTTTGTAAAAATCCACATACAAGTGGACTATCACAGTTAAAATTTGTGTTGTACAAGGGTCAATTGTAAAGTTTAATAAAATACTTCATCAAAAAAAATGCTTCATGGTGAAAACAGTCAGGTGTATTTTGCTTTGAGAATAATACTTTAGGAATCAGGATTGGATGAAAGTAGAAACTGATGGATATAATTAGAAAGTTCATTGTCATAATCGTTCCTACCATTCAATGAATGCTAGCTACTCATTTCTTGCACCCAGCTCGTAGGTCTCATGTTATATTCTCTGTATCCTTGAATCTTCAATAATTATCCCAGAAGTACTAGAGTTTATTTTTATTAAGGAAACTAAGCCTATTAGAAATTAATTAATTTTTCATTATTATACAAGTAGGAAGTGATCACCCTAAAACTAAAACCCATGCTGTGTGATTTAAAAGCTTATTCCCTTTTCTCATAGCACTGAACCTAGCACATGATTATTTTACTGAACTGAATCAAGTGTAACCTTATTTGAAATTTCTTCATATTAATGGTCTTTACACTCTTACACACTTTACATGTTCAAATTTTAAGACTTGGAAAATATGAATTCTCAAAATTGCATGGAATTTTCTCTGTGTACTCAACCCCCATATTAGTCTCTTGCCTAATGCATGTATACAATATGGTAATCAAGAGCTCAATTTTGGAGTGAGAATGTTTTGCTTTCTGACTTAGATTAGCTACTCATTAGCAGTGAGATCTTGGGCAAATTCATTAATGCTTCCCTATTGTTACACTTTCTCATCTGTAAAATGAAACAATGAACACACAAAGTTTGCATCTGTGGGTAGCTATCTGTAAGTATTAAATAAGTTACTTCATGGAAATCACAGATTTTGCTTGGCACACAATGCACTTAATAAATCGTAGCTCAATGGTAATTATTGGAATTCACTTATTATCATAAAATGCCTTTATTTCATTCAAAATCATGAGGTATGATGTCAAAAATGTGATAAACATATGTAAGCACTATTCTTATTATAAACAAATTTGGATAAGAACAAATTTAAAATTGGTCTAGTATGAAATTAATTCCTTATAAGTATGCCTAATGACAGAATGAGTAAGAGAAATGTTAAAATTATTATAAATCTAAAGTTTGCAGACATTTAAGCTGCTAAGCAGGACATAATTGTCTGTATAATTGTTATGTTAATATTTACCAAGAATGTTGGTTCTTCCAGAAACTCAATGTTATTTAAACTGCTAATATTCACCTTCCTAAATTTTGTGAATGGCATTTTAAATGTAAATTTATAAAGCATCCTTTAAAATTTCAAGTAATTAATATTAAAAGAAACAGAACTTTATCAAACACAAATTTATTAAGCTGACTGTGGAGCACTTGGGACCCTTTGCATTGATCCTTATAAAGCTGTGCATGTAAAAAAAATATTTCAGTGAAAAGAAAATGAACACTTGGTCAAAGGGGAATCATATTAATGTTGCTTAATCAGTGACTTTAGTATTTCTGGGACATGAAAAGTAGGGTAAAAAGTCTCACGTGGCATAACAGTCATATAATGAATAAATACATAATTTCTCCCTAATGTTTTATAAACAGACTGTAATTCAGATAGTTTATATTTATTAAGATTTTAAAAATGTTTTTGTTATTCTTGTCATCAGTCATTTTAATCTATGTGATTTATTACAGTAATTTGAAAGTGTTTTACTTGTTAAAAAAATTTACTGTATATGAGCTGTTTCATAAATTTAACTCAAACTCTTGCTTTTTATCTCAGAAACATCAATATACAAATATAGATGTTATAGAATATATTTTCTGTCTGTTGATTCCTAATTTAATGATAAATTCTATATGTGTCATTCCTAATGTAATGATAAACCTACTTATAGTACTTCTGCAATGTGCCAGGCACTGTTCTACCCAATGAAAAACAAAGTGTCAGCTGTAACACAGATTCAACTCGAAGGGGTTAGATAACAAGAAGCAAACACTTATGCAGTATTGACATAGATAAGTGGTATAATGATAACCAACCTCAGATAACACAGAGTCACAAAATAGGCAGGTCATATATTATACATTGAAAATTTGTGGTCTTTTTATTTTAAACTTTATTACCTGTCTTAATTTAATCAAGTGAAGTAAAATTCTAATATTACCATTCTCAGTTCCCGGTGAGAAATTTGAAATACAAAACAAATTAAACAAAATGTTTTGAGAAAGACAAATGAAACTAACAAATGGTAATCTGGCACCAGCATCATTGTATATTTGTATTGTCTGCAGATTTGGCTACTGTGGAAAATCTTTGAAGAATCTTTCTCAACATGATTTCTGAGTACACATGCACTAATTTCTTTTGGGTATATTCAAAAGAGTAGAATTGCTGAGTCAAAGGATGTCTGCTACTTCAGTTTTGTTAACACTACAAAATATATAAAGTAATTGTGCCAATTTACCTATCTACCAACAATGTATGAAAGTTGTGATTACTTCATATTAACACCAAAACATAGGACAGTATTTTCTTTTTTTTTTTTTTAATTTTTATTGCATTATAGGTTTTGGGGTACATGTGCAGAACGCGCAAGATAGTTGCATAGGTACACACATGGCAGTGTGTTTTGCTGCCTTCCTCCCCTTCACCCACACTTGGTATTCATCCCCACGCTATCCCCCCAAGCCCCCCCGCTGTCCCTCCCCCATTTCCCCCAACAGTCCCCAGTGTATAGTAGACCGCCTCTCTGTGTCCATGTGTTCTCATTTTTCTCACCCACATATGAGTGAGTATATACAGTATTTTCTTTTTCTGTTCTTGTGTCAGTTTGTTGAGAATGATGTTCTCCAGATTCATCCATGTCCTTACAAAGGACACAAACTCATCAATTTTGATTGCTGCATAATATTCCATGGTGTATATGTGCCACATTTTCCCAGTCCAGTCTATCATCGATGGGCATTTGGGTTGGTTCCAGGTCTTTGCTATTGTAAACAGTGCTGCAATGAACATTCGTGTGCATGTGTCCTTATAGTAGAACGATTTATAGTCCTTGATAGATACCCAGTAATGGGATTGTTGGGTCAAATGGAATTTCTATTTCTAGGTCCCTGAGGAATCGCCACACTGTCTTCCACAATGGTTGAACTAATTTACACTCCCACCAACAGTGTAAGAGTGTTCCTATTTCTCCACATCCTCTCCAGCATCTGCTGTCTCCAGATTTTTAATGATCGCCATTCTAACTGGTGTGAGATGGTATCTCAATGTGGTTTTGATTTGCATCTCTAATGACCAATGATGATGAGCACTTTTTCATATGTTTGTTGGCCTCATGTATGTCTTCTTTGTAAAGTGTCTGTTCATATCCTTTGCCCATTTTTGAATGGGCTTGTTTGTTTTTCCTGTAAATCTGTTTGAGTTCTTTGTAAATTCTGGATATCAGCCCTTTGTCAGATGTGTAAACTGCAAAGATTTTTTCCCATTCTGATGGTTGCTGATTCACTCTGGTGACTGTTTCTTTTGCCGTGCAGAAGCTGTGGAGTTTGATTAGGTCCCATTTGTCTATTTTGGCTTTTGTTGCCAATGCTTTTGATGTTTTGTCATGAAGTCCTTGCCTACTCCTATGTCCTGAATGGTTTTGCCTAGATTTTCTTCTAGGGTTTTTATGGTGTCAGGTCTTAGGTTTAAGTCTTTAATCCATCTGGAGGTAATTTTAGTGTAAGGTGTCAGGAAGGGGTCCAGTTTCTGCTTTCTGCACATGGCTAGCCAGTTATCCCAACACCATTTATTAAACAGGGAATCCTTTCCCATTGCTTGTTTTTGTCTGGTTTATCAAAGATTATATGGTTGTAGATATGTTGTGTTGCCTCTGATGCCTCTGTTCTATTCCATTGGTCTATATCTCTGTTTTGGTACCAGTACCATGATGTTTTGATTACTGTAGCCTTGTAATATAGTTTGAAGTCTCGTAGTGTGATGCCTCCTGCTGTGTTCTTTTTGCTTAGAATTGACTTGGCTATGCGGGCTCTTTTTTGGTTCCATATGAAGTTCATGGTGTTTTTCAGTTCTGTGAAGAAATTGAATGGTAGTTTGATGGGGATAGCATTGATTGTGTAAATTACTTTGGGCAGTATAGCCATTTTCACAATATTGATTCTTCCTAACCACGAACATGGAATGTTTCTCCATCTGTTTGTGTCCTCTTATTTTATTGAGCAGTGGTTTGTAGTTTTCCTTAAAGAGGTCCCTTATGTTCCTTGTAAGTTGTATTCCTAGGTATTTTATTCTCTTTGTAACAATTGTGAATGGCAGTTCATTCTTGATTTGGTTCTCTTTAAGTCTGTTATTTGTGTATAGGAATGCTTGTGATTTTTGCACATTGAATTTATATCCTGAGACTTTGCTGGAGTTGCTTATCATTTTCAGGAGTTTTTGGACTGAGGTTATGGGGTCTTATTTTATCACACTGTAACACTTCCTAATGTCCCTGTACAGACTATCTTGTCAGATGTAGCTGCTTTGGACTTTAATTGAAATAGCTTAGTTTCTACTGTTCTTGGACTTCAGTAGTGTATGTACCCTTTTGTGTCTGGCTTCTTTTGCTCAACTTAATGCTTTTGTTTGTTTGTCTTTAGATCCAGCTATTTTATTCTGTTTCAGTAATGTTTCTCAGATTCCTTTTAACGTAATATAGTTTTCTTACCTGTGTTAAAAATCTTGATTCCATTTTTTTTCATAAGACTAGATGATTAATGTTTACTTCCTCTGAATAAATAATTTGACAAATTCATGTAGATAAATGTATTTAAAATAATGAAAAATTATTACTGTTATTGAGAATGACAAATAGCTCTATCTTTACTAAAACCTGAAAAGCAATTAAGCTTAAATTGAATGTACATATGAGCTTATTAAATTAGAAGTTGTTGAGTATTTGAATACTGGAATGTTTTAAAACAGGCCAAAATAATTGATTCTAACTTACATGCTTAAAGGAAATGATATATAGATATAGATATAGATATAGATATAGATATAGATAGATAGATATAGATATAGATGTACATATAGATATATGCTTCTTTCCTTCCTTTCACATCCATGAATCCTATATTTTCCATCTGTTTGTAAAATCCACATACAAGTGGACTATCACAGTTAAAATTTGTGTTGTACAAGGGTCAATTGTAAAGTTTAATAAAATACTTCATCAAAAAAAATGCTTCATGGTGAAAACAGTCAGGTGTATTTTGCTTTGAGAATAATACTTTAGGAATCAGGATTGGATGAAAGTAGAAACTGATGGATATAATTAGAAAGTTCATTGTCATAATCGTTCCTACCATTCAATGAATGCTAGCTACTCATTTCTTGCACCCAGCTCGTAGGTCTCATGTTATATTCTCTGTATCCTTGAATCTTCAATAATTATCCCAGAAGTACTAGAGTTTATTTTATTAAGGAAACTAAGCCTATTAGAAATTAATTAATTTTCATTATTATACAAGTAGGAAGTGATCACCCTAAAACTAAAACCCATGCTGTGTGATTTAAAAGCTTATTCCTTTCTCATAGCACTGAACCTAGCACATGATTATTTTACTGAACTGAATCAAGTGTAACCTTATTTGAAATTTCTTCATATTAATGGTCTTTACACTCTTACACACTTTACATGTTCAAATTTTAAGACTTGGAAAATATGAATTCTCAAAATTGCATGGAATTTTCTCTGTGTACTCAACCCCCATATTAGTCTCTTGCCTAATGCATGTATACAATATGGTAATCAAGAGCTCAATTTTGGAGTGAGAATGTTTTGCTTTCTGACTTAGATTAGCTACTCATTAGCAGTGAGATCTTGGGCAAATTCATTAATGCTTCCCTATTGTTACACTTTCTCATCTGTAAATGAAACAATGAACACACAAAGTTTGCATCTGTGGGTAGCTATCTGTAAGTATTAAATAAGTTACTTCATGGAAATCACAGATTTTGCTTGGCACACAATGCACTTAATAAATCGTAGCTCAATGGTAATTATTGGAATTCACTTATTATCATAAAATGCCTTTATTTCATTCAAAATCATGAGGTATGATGTCAAAAATGTGATAAACATATGTAAGCACTATTCTTATTATAAACAAATTTGGATAAGAACAAATTTAAAATTGGTCTAGTATGAAATTAATTCCTTATAAGTATGCCTAATGACAGAATGAGTAAGAGAAATGTTAAAATTATTATAAATCTAAAGTTTGCAGACATTTAAGCTGCTAAGCAGGACATAATTGTCTGTATAATTGTTATGTTAATATTTACCAAGAATGTTGGTTCTTCCAGAAACTCAATGTTATTTAAACTGCTAATATTCACCTTCCTAAATTTTGTGAATGGCATTTTAAATGTAAATTTATAAAGCATCCTTTAAAATTTCAAGTAATTAATATTAAAAGAAACAGAACTTTATCAAACACAAATTTATTAAGCTGACTGTGGAGCACTTGGGACCCTTTGCATTGATCCTTATAAAGCTGTGCATGTAAAAAAATATTTCAGTGAAAAGAAAATGAACACTTGGTCAAAGGGAATCATATTAATGTTGCTTAATCAGTGACTTTAGTATTTCTGGGACATGAAAAGTAGGGTAAAAAGTCTCACGTGGCATAACAGTCATATAATGAATAAATACATAATTTCTCCCTAATGTTTTATAAACAGACTGTAATTCAGATAGTTTATATTTATTAAGATTTTAAAAATGTTTTTGTTATTCTTGTCATCAGTCATTTTAATCTATGTGATTTATTACAGTAATTTGAAAGTGTTTTACTTGTTTAAAAAATTTACTGTATATGAGCTGTTTCATAAATTTAACTCAAACTCTTGCTTTTTATCTCAGAAACATCAATATACAAATATAGATGTTATAGAATATATTTTCTGTCTGTTGATTCCTAATTTAATGATAAATTCTATATGTGTCATTCCTAATGTAATGATAAACCTACTTATAGTACTTCTGCAATGTGCCAGGCACAGTTCTACCCAATGAAAAACCAAGTGTCAGCTGTAACACAGATTCAACTCTAAGGGGTTAGATAACAAGAAGCAAACACTTATGCAGTATTGACATAGATAAGTGGTATAATGATAACCAACCTCAGATAACACAGAGTCACAAAATAGGCAGGTCATATATTATACATTGAAAATTTGTGGGTCTTTTTTATTTTAAACTTTATTACCTGTCTTAATTTAATCAAGTGAAGTAAAAATTCTAATATTACCATTCTCAGTTCCCGGTGAGAAATTTGAAATACAAAACAAATTAAACAAAATGTTTTTGAGAAAGACAAATGAAACTAACAAATGGTAATCTGGCACCAGCATCATTGTATATTTGTATTGTCTGCAGATTTGGCTACTGTGGAAAATCTTTGAAGAATCTTTCTCAACATGATTTCTGAGTACACATGCACTAATTTCTTTTGGGTATATTCAAAAGAGTAGAATTGCTGAGTCAAAGGATGTCTGCTACTTCAGTTTTGTTAACACTACAAAATATATAAAGTAATTGTGCCAATTTACCTATCTACCAACAATGTATGAAAGTTGTGATTACTTCATATTAACACCAAAACATAGGACAGTATTTTCTTTTTTTTTTTTTAATTTTTATTGCATTATAGGTTTTGGGGTACATGTGCAGAACGTTCAAGATAGTTGCATAGGTACACACATGGCAGTGTGTTTTGCTGCCTTCCTCCCTTCACCCACACTTGGTATTCATCCCCAGGCTATCCCCCAGCCCCCGCTGTCCCTCCCCCATTTCCCCAACAGTCCCCAGTGTATAGTAGACCGCCTCTGTGTCCATGTGTTCTCATTTTTCTCACCCACCTATGAGTGAGTATATGCAGTATTTCTTTTTCTGTTCTTGTGTCAGTTTGCTGAGAATGATGTTCTCCAGATTCATCCATGTCCTTACAAAGGACACAAACTCATCATTTTTGATTGCTGCATAATATTCCATGGTGTATATGTGCCACATTTTCCCAGTCCAGTCTATCATCGATGGGCATTTGGGTTGGTTCCAGGTCTTTGCTATTGTAAACAGTGCTGCAATGAACATTCGTGTGCATGTGTCCTTATAGTAGAACGATTTATAGTCTTGATAGATACCCAGTAATGGGATTGCTGGGTCAAATGGAATTTCTATTTCTAGGTCCCTGAGGAATCGCCACACTGTCTTCCACAATGGTTGAACTAATTTACACTCCCACCAACAGTGTAAGAGTGTTCCTATTTCTCCACATCCTCTCCAGCATCTGCTGTCTCCAGATTTTTAATGATCGCCATTCTAACTGGTGTGAGATGATATCTCAATGTGGTTTTGATTTGCATCTCTAATGACCAATGATGATGAGCACTTTTTCATATGTTTGTTGGCCTCATGTATGTCTTCTTTTGTAAAGTTTCTGTTCATATCCTTTGCCCATTTTTGAATGGGCTTGTTTGTTTTTTTCTGTAAATCTGTTTGAGTTCTTTGTAAATTCTGGATATCAGCCCTTTGTCAGATGTGTAAACTGCAAAGATTTTTTCCCATTCTGATGGTTGCCGATTCACTCTAGTGACTGTTTCTTTTGCCGTGCAGAAGCTGTGGAGTTTGATTAGGTCCCATTTGTCTATTTTGGCTTTTGTTGCCAATGCTTTTGGTGTTTTGTTCATGAAGTCCTTGCCTACTCCTATGTCCTGAATGGTTTTGCCTAGATTTTCTTCTAGGGTTTTTATGGTGTCAGGTCTTACGTTTAAGTCTTTAATCCATCTGGAGTTAATTTTAGTGTAAGGTGTCAGAAAGGGGTCCAGTTTCTGCTTTCTGCACATGGCTAGCCAGTTTTCCCAACACCATTTATTAAATAGGAAATCCTTTCCCCATTGCCTGTTTTTGTCTGGTTTATCAAAGATAATATGGTTGTAGATATGTTGTGTTGCCTCCGATGCTTCTGTTCTGTTCCATTGGTCTATATCTCTGTTTTGGTACCAGTACCATGCTGTTTTGATTACTGTAGCCTTGTAGTATAGTTTGAAGTCTGGTAGCGTGATGCCTCCCGCTGTGTTCTTTTTGCTTAGAATTGACTTGGCTATGCGGGCTCTTTTTGGTTCCATATGAAATTCATGGTGGTTTTTTCCAGTTCTGTGAAGAAATTCAATGGTAGTTTGATGGGGATAGCATTGATTGTGTAAATTACTTTGGGCAGTATAGCCATTTTCACAATATTGATTCTTCCTAACCACGAACATGGAATGTTTCTCCATCTGTTTGTGTCCTCTCTTATTTCGTTGAGCAGTTGTTTGTAGTTTTCCTTAAAGAGGTCCCTTACATTCCTAGTGAGTTGTATTCCTAGGTATTTTATTTTCTTTGTAGCAATTGTGAATGGCAGTTCGTTCTTGATTTGGTTCTCTTTAAGTCTGTTATTGGTGTATAGGAATGCTTGTGATTTTTGCACATTGATTTTATATCCTGAGACTTTGCTGAAGTTGCTTATCAGTTGCAGGAGCTTTTGGGCTGAGGTGATGGGGTCTTCTAGGTATACTATCATGTCGTCTGCAAATAGAGACAATTTGGCTTCCACCTTTCCTATTTGAATACCCTTTATTTCTTTTTCTTGCCTGATTGCTCTGGCTAGAACTTCCAGTACTATGTTGAATAGAAGTGGTGAGAGAGGGCATCCTTGTCTAGTGCCGGATTTCAAAGGGAATGCTTCCAGTTTTTGCCCATTAAGTATGATATTGGCTGTTGGTTTGTCATAAATAGCTTTTATTACTTTGAGATATGTTCCATCAATACCAAGTTTATTGAGGGTTTTTAGCATAAAGGGCTGTTGAATTTTGTCAAATGCCTTCTCTGCATCAATTGAGATAATCATGTGGTTTTTGTTTTTGCTTCTGTTTATGTGGTGAATTACATTTATAGACTTGCGTATGTTGAACCAGCCTTGCATCCCCGGGATGAATCCTACTTGATCATGATGGATAAGTTTTTTAATGTGCTGTTGCAATCGGTTTGCCAGTATTTTATTGAAGATTTTTGCATCTATGTTCATCATGGATATTGGCCTGAAGTTTTCTTTTTCTTGTTGAGTCTCTGCCAGGTTTTGGTATCAGGATGATGTTGGTCTCATAAAATGATTTGGGAAGGGTTCCCTCTTTTGGATTATTTGGAATAGTTTCAGAAGGAATGGTACCAGATCCTCTTTGTGTGTCTGGTAGAATTCAGCTGTGAACCCATCTGGACCTGAGCTTTTTTTGTGTGGTAGGCTCTTAATTGCTGCCTCAACTTCAGACCTTGTTATTGGTCTATTCATAGTTTCAGCTTCCTCCTGGTTTAGGCTTGGGAGGACACAGGCATCCAGGAATTTATCCATTTCTTCCTGATTTACTAGTTTGTGTGCATAGAGTTGTTTGTAGTATTCTCTGATGATGGTTTGAATTTCTGTGGAATCTGTGGTGATTTCCCTTTATCGTTTTTTATTGCATCTATTTGGTTGTTCTCTCTTTTCTTTTTTATCAGTCTGGCTAGTGGTCTGTCTATTTTGTTGATCTTTTCAAAAAACCAGCTCTTAGATTTATTGATTTTTTGAAGGGTTTTTCTTGTCTCTATCTCCTTCAGTTCTGCTCTGATCTTAGTTATTTCTTGTCTTCGGCTAGGTTTTGAGCTTTTTTGATCTTGCTCCTCTAGCTCTTTCAATTTTGATGATAGGGTGTCAATTTTGGATCTCTCCACTCTTCTCATGTGGGCACTTATTGCTATATATTTTCCTCTACAGACTGCTTTAAATGTGTCCCAGAGATTCTGGTACGTTGTGTCTTCATTCTCGTTGGTTTCAAAGAACTTCTTTATTTCTGCCTTCATTTCATTGTTTATCAATCAACATTCAAGAGCCAGTTGTTCAGTTTCCATGAAGCTGTGCGGTTCTGAGTTATTTTCTGAATTCTGAGTTCCAACTTGATTGCACTATGGTCTGAGAGACTGTTTGTTATGATTTCTGTTGTTTTGCATTTGCTGAGGTGCTTTACTTCCAATTATGTGGTCAATTTTGGAGTAGGTGTGATGTGGTGCTGAGAAGAATGTATATTCTGTGGATTTGGGGTGGAGAGTTCTGTAAATGTCTATCAGGTTTGCTTGTTCCAGGTCTGAGTTCAAGTCCTGGATATCCTTGTTAATTTTCTGTCTGGTTGATCTGTCTGCTATTGACAGTGGAGTGTTAAAGTCTCCCACTATTATTGTGTGGGAGTCTAAGTCTCTTTGTAAGTCATTAAGAACTTGCCTTATATATCTGGGTGCTCCTACATTGGGTCCATATATATTTAGAATCGTTAGCTCTTCTTGTTGTATCGATCCTTTTACCATTATGTAATGACCTTCTTTGTCCCTTTTGATCTTTGTTGCTTTAAAGTCTATTTTATCAGAGATGAGAATTGCAACTCCTGCTTTTTTTGCTCTCCATTTGCTTGGTAAATCTTCCTCCATCCTTTATTTTGAGCCTTTGTGTATCTTTGCATGTGAGGTGGGTTTCCTGGATACAGCACACTGATGGGTTTTGGTTTTTATCCAATTTGCCAGTCTGTGTCTTTTGATTGGTGCATTTAGCCCATTTACATTCAGGGTTAATATTGTTATGTGTGAATTTGATACTGCCATTTTGATGCTAGCTGGCTGTTTTGCCCATTGGTTCATGTACATTCTTCATTTTGTTGATGGTCTTTAGCATTTGGTATGCTTTTAGGATGGCTGGAACTGGTTGTTTCTTTCTATGTGTAGTGCCTCTTTCAGGAGCTCTTGTAAAGCAGGCCTAGTGGTGACAAAATCTCTGAGTACTTGCTTGTTCGTGAAGGATTTTATTTTTCCTTCACTTATGAAGCTCAGTTTGGCTGGATATGAAATTCTGGGTTGAAAGCTCTTTTCTTTAAGGATGTTGAATATTGGCCCCACTCTCTTCTGGCTTGTAGAGTCTCTGCCGAGAGATCTGCTGTGAGTCTGATGGGCTTCCTTTGTGGGTGACCTGACCTTTCTCTCTGGCTGCCCTTAGTATTTTCTCCTTCATTTCAACCCTGGTGAATCTGACGATTATGTGCCTTGGGGTTGCTCTTCTTGCAGAGTATCTTTGTGGTGTTCTCTGTATTTCCTGGAGTTGAGTATTGACCTGTCTTGCTAGGTTGGGGAAATTTTCCTGGATAATATCCTGAAGAGTGTTTTCCAGCTTGGATTCATTCTCTTCATCACATTCTGGTACACCTATCAAACGTAGGTTGGGTCTCTTCACATAGTCCCACATTTCTTGGAGATTTTGTTCATTCCTTTTTGTACTTTTTTCTTTAATCTTGGTTTCTCATTTTATTTCATTGAGTTGATCTTCAACTTCTGATATTCTTTCTTCTGCTTGGTCAATTTGGCTGTTGAAACTTGTGCATGCTTTGTGAAGTTCTCGTGTTGTGTTTTTCAGCTCCTTCAATTCATTCATATTCCTCTCTAAGTTGTCCATTCTTGTTATCAATTCCTCGAATCTTTTTTCAAATCTTTTTTCAAGGTTCTTAGTTTCTTTGCACTGGTTTAGTACATGTTCCTTTAGCTCACTGAAGTTTCTCATTATCCACTTTCTGAAGTCTGATTCCATCATTTTGTCACATTCATTCTCCGTCCAGCTTTGTTCCCTTGCTGGTGAGGAGTTTTGGTCCTTTTTTGGAGGTGAGGTGTTTTGGTTTGGGTGCTTTCCTCCTTTTTGCGCTGGTTTCTTCCCATCTTTATGGATTTATCCGCCTGTCGTCTTAGTAGTTGCTGATTTTTCAATTGGGTCTCTGTGTGGACGCTGAGATTGTTGATGATGAAGTATTTCTGTTACTTAGTTTTTCCTCTAATGGTCTATCCTCTGCTGTATGAGTGCTGAGGTCCACTCCAGGCCCTGTTTGTCTGGGGTATACCTGCAGCTGTGGAACAGTGAGGGATGATACCAGTTTCTTCTTCTGCTGTCCTTGTTCCAGAATAATGCCAGCCAAATGTCAGTCTGATTAGTCCTTTTCTGGGGTGACTCCTTGGATATACAGGGGTCAGGGAGCTGCTTGAGGAGACAGTCTGTGCTTTATAGGAGCTCCAGTGCTGAGCGGTGAGGTCCATTCTTCATTCAGCGTTGTTGGGAGGTTATTTATCTCTGCTGCTATAGAACTCATAAAACACCACCCTTCCCCCGCCTTAGATGCTCTGAATATGGAGTTGGGGCTTTCTTTATGAGTATCTGTTGCACTGTCCTGCCCCACTAGGTGGCAGTCTATTCACTATTTGCCTGCCGGGGCTCTGACCTGCTAGCGTGGGTAGCCCTGTTGCTGCTGGTCTCCCTTCTGCTGTGGAGGGCGGAGTCTCTCTGTTATGGCAGGTTGCCTCGACAATGGCAGGCCGCGTCAGTCCTGGGTGGTACTTCAGTGGGGGTGGACTACATCAGCAATGGTGGACGCCCCTCCCTCACTGGGCTGCACCGTCCTAGATGCCGGCAGCAAAACTCTCAGCCCCAAGCAGCTCCAGTCGCCGCCCTGCTTGTCCCCGTGAGCGTGGGACCCGCCGAGCCCGATCACCCAGATCCCTGCCTCAGAGTCCGTCCTCTCTCTCTCTCTCTTCCTCTCCCCAAGCTGAAATGTCGACTCTCTCACTGGCGCCCCAGTAGCCTGCCAATGGGGCACTGGGATTCGTGTCGATCTCCCGTGCCACTGCCCACTACCCCAGCTCAGATCACGCTTCCAAGGAAACTCCTGGTCTGGCTCATTGTCCAAGTCCCGTTCAATCAGATAAACATGCCAATCTGCCCTTCCAAATCTCAGATTGCCAGTTTAACAGGGCACCCAGACCAGTGAGTTCACGCCTGTGTCCCGCTGCGGTGCCGGCCAAAGAGGCGGCAGGAGCCGGCTGTGTTAGCCGGCTGCTAGCGTCCGGTGTCTCTCCTTCACCTGGGACTTTCAACGCTCTGTGGGCATAAAAGGAACATCCAAGAATGCGGCTAGGACTCACCCTCTGCGCCTTCACTGAGAGCTGCAATCCTGAGTCACCTCTACGACGCCATCTTGCCTCTCTATATCAGTATTTTCTTTCAATTAAAAATTTACTTGAACTTAAATAAATATAATTAAAAATCCATTTTGGTAGATAATATAATCTGTAGATTTCTTTTTAAAAATTCATTTTCTTTGCTGATGTATAAAATTTATTTATTTAAAAAAATACTGATCTTGGCCAGGTGTGGTGGCTCACACCTGTTATCTCCACACTTTGGGAGGCCAAAGTTGGCAATCATGAGGTCAAGGGATGGAGACCATCTGGGCCAACATGGTGAAACCTGTCTCTAATAAAAATGCAAAAATTAGCTGGGTGTGGTGGCACACGCCTGTAGTCCCAACTACTTAGGAGGCCAATGCAGGAGAATCACTTGAACCTGCGAGGTGGAGGTTACAGAAAGCCAAGATTGTGCCACTGCACTGCACTGCACTCAAACCTGGTGACAGAGTGAGACTTTGCCTCAAAAAAAATTGACCTTGTTGAGCTTGTTTTTAACTGTAATAAACTGTATTTATTTTCTGTAAATACTGTTGGGTAGTTCTATGTAAAATAATGCCATTTATAAATATTTAGTTGAATGCCATTTTCCAAATATAAGGAGAATCTCTAGTTTGTTTACATTGTATTTATTGATTTTAAACTCAATTGTTTGATGATTAGAAAACATATTCTGTATAATTTCAGCTTTGTGGGACCAGCTGAAATTATACAGAATATGTTTTCTAATCATCAAAAAATTGAGTTTAAAATCAATAAATATAATGAAAGCCCAGCATTTGGTAAATTCTTTTATATGTTCCATCCATGTTCCTGAAATGAATAAATTTCATTGTTGGACACATCATTTTATAACACATCAGGTCACTAATCTCAGTGATCAAATCTTATGTTTCTTTGCTCTTTTCTTTCTCTACTTATTTTGAGAGTTACTGAGAGAATTTTGCATTAGTTTTTATTGCTGTCATAAATGATATCATAAATTTTGTGTCTTAAAATAATACAATTTGCTCTCATACAATTTGGTGACTCAGAAGTCAGAGATAGCTCTTATCAAGGTAAAATCAAGGTGTCTGTAGGACTGTATTTCTGTAGACCCTGAAAATGAATTCACTTCTAAGTTCATTCAGATTGTTGGCTGTATTTATTTATTTTTATGGTGTAGGGCTGAAGAATCTGATTCCTTGGTAGCTATCAAATGGGGTTCCTTTTCAGCAATTAGAGTATACTTGCATTTTCAGGCTATATTATAGCCTCATTCACCTCAGACCAGCAACAGTGGCTAAATCCTTCTCAGTGCTGGATTGTCTTTGGTATCCCCTTATGCCTCATCTTTCTCCAGTTCCTCTTCCTTTGCCACTCTCTGACTCAAAACAGAAAATTCTTTCCTTTCAAAGGCTCACATTGAGATTGGGCCCACTGGAGTAATCCAGGATAATCTCCCTTTAACTTCCATAACCTTAATCTCATATGCAAAGTTCTTTTTGCCAAGTAAGTGTGTAGATATCTTTGGGAGGCTTTAATTTAAATTATATGACCTTCCAAGCCTCAATTTTCTTATCTCTAAAATAGGGATATTCCTTTTTTGTAAGGCTACTGTGAGGAATAAATAAGGTAATGTGCATAAATAAAAGAGCCTATCCCAGTGCTCATAGTATGGAAATAGCTCCAAAAACAATACATTTTAATTTATTTTATTATACTATAAGTAACACATGCTATTAGAGGTTTTTATATTTCCTTTGTGTCTGCCTCAGGATGATAAAAATAATATTGACTGAAAATTTTTTTCTCTGTGAAAAGATCATTAAAAACCAAGACACATATAACCTCTATATTAGCTTGAGATAAAGTTTACATGCCCCAGAAAACATTATGGCTGCCTTGACGTGTTCTTGTTTGCTTATGTCTAAAGAAAGTTTGGGGGGTAAGATGCACCTCAAAAACCTGACATCACTGTCAAGAAGGATTTGTTTCCAAAAATTGTGTAAGAGTGATCAGCAATTGTGCAATTTTTTCTTGAAACCAGACAAACTGTTTACTTAATGATACAACTGTTTAAAGTTAATTGAGCCTTCACTAACAGAGATAAAAATACTTAGATGTCTTTTGTCTTGCTCATGAGAAAGATATGTGAAACCTTGTTATAACCCTTGTTCGACATTTAGAGGAATTAGTAATATTAATAATGTCTTGGTAAATTCTTGGCAAACATAAAAGAACATGTTTACAAAGAACATAAGAGGATAGCATTTAATGCATTTAAAAAAGTGCTGTTTGTGATTATGATATAATACCATAACTATTAAACATATTTATTTGTAAAATAAGGTTAATGAATATAGTTATAATTTAGAATACTAGGGCATCTATTGATAAGTACTAAAGGGATGATTAAACTAAGGTCTTGAGTTTTATGTCCAACTTCATGGCCAATTTTATAACCAACAATTTATGCTATTGCTCCAGTTTTTCAGCTTTCTTGTAGTGAATACAAAGAGTGAGTAATCAGGACTTTAATTTTGGAAGCTTCATTTATAAATCTATGATAATGAATTTATTATACCTGTCTTTTTTATTTTAATGAAGTGTGAAGTATTTTGACATTAACAATCTACTAAACTGTGAAAATAATTTTTTTTTGGAAAAATATTTGAAATTTTAATTGCATAATCTTCATGTATTACACTAAATGGAAAAATACTATGAAAAATATCTTGCAATCTTGCACAGAATAAAAATCATTTAGTTTTATTATAAAGACAGCATTGTAGATGAAAGAGACAGGGATATCTATATATATACACACACATATGTGTATATACATATATGAGTGCATATAATTTTACTGTATCTTTCTAATACATAATTAATAATAGATAATTTATGTCAGTTAAACTAGTAGATAATTCATAATTTGTAATTCATTGAACTAAGTACTAGCACTATGAAATAATTATTCACATGAAGAATGAGAATAATAGCTAAATTCTATTTTTTCTTCTGATGCTATTTCAAGGTTTAAATATACTTGATTTTTTTCAAGAAAATTAATATAGAGTGTATGGTCAAAATCAAAGGTGAAAAATATGATCAAGAACACACATTTTATAATATCAAGCCATGGAAGATATGACCACAGTGTCAGTGGGATAGGATTGTCTCAGTTGGTTAAAGGAAAATGCACCATTAGAAACATCAGTTTAGCCATATATGGACAGCTTTGCACAATAATCTAGCATCTCAAAATAATGTTAAGATCAAATCTTTACATATTCTATAATTTTATTACTCTAATATTAAAGAGTTTAGGGTTTGAAGAAATTGAAGATCAATAAATGGAAATAGGGATTATTCTATAAAAATAAGTAAAGAAGACAAAACTTTGAGACTTGCATGGTAGGTAGGATCTTTTTCTACAATATGAACACTGCAAGCAAAGTCTAAGAAATGGAGATCCATTATGGATGAGATGAAGTTAATCTGAATGGAATGAGGCATTATCAGCAAGAATTTGGGAATGTTCTGAATACACTGACAAACTGTCAGATTAAGGAAGAACTTAAAAGTCTGACAAATGAAGTGACCTTATGACACCTGACAATGAAGAGAAATGGCAACATTTTTGAAAAGTAGAGTTGCATGATTAAAATGGTATTTGAGGTCCCTGTTCAACAAGGTACCAAAAAGATGAGAGAGGAAGTGGAAACAGTCAAATCACACAGGATGCCTTGATATTCAAACTGAAAATTATAAATTTCCCTAAGAAAGATCAACTATGCACAGGGATGCAGGAGTAATTAGATATGGCACAAAAACAGATTCTATAAGTAGATTTGTTGCCTAAGATAACTCACCTATTACTTTATACCAAAATAAAGTTGGTACTCAACCAAAGAAAGCAAATGTAACTCAAAGGGTATATTTCAAAATAAGATCATATATATATATATATATATATATATATATATATATATATATATATATATATATATATATATATATATTTTTTTTTTTTTTATTTTTTTATTTTTTTTGAGACGGAGTTTCGCTCTTGTTACCCAGGTTGGAGTGCAATGAATTGATCTCGGTTCACCGCAACCTCCGCCTCCTGGGTTCAGGCAATTCTTCTGCCTCAGCTTCCTGAGTAGCTGGGATTACAGGCACGCACCACCATGCCCAGCTAATTTTTTGCATTTTTAGTAGAGACGGGGTTTCACCATGTTGACCAGGATGGTCTCAATCTCTTGACCTCGTGATCCACCCGCCTCGGCCTCCCAAAGTGCTGGGATTACAGGCGTGAGCCACCGCGCCCGGCCGAGTGTTGGGTATTTTTATGCTTTATTTTCACCCTTAAAAATTTTTATAAAGATCACGTTTATCAGCTTATTTCTTTCTTTTTTTTTTTTTTTTGAGAGAAAGAGAGGATATAGAGGGTCTTTTTTTTTTTGAAAGGAAAAGAGAGGAAGAAAAAGAGAGAGAGAACAAAAATATTGCTTTATTCTATAAATGACTATTAATAATGGCTGATCATTATTTTATGTATTTAAAATGGAGAATGTATATTTTATTTATCTAAAGTGGAGAGTTTGCTTATTAAGTTTACTTGTTACTGATCTGAGTTCAGATTCTGGATATCCTTATTAATTTTCTGTTTCGTTGAGTCTGAATCTCTTTATGGGTCTTATGTATCTGGGTGTTAGGATGCATTGATCCTTATACCACTCTACCTTTGTTGATTTGAAATCTGTTTTATCAAATGCATGAATTGCAACTCCTTTTTGTTTATTTGTTTTTTTTCTCTATTTGATTGGTAAATCTTTCTCCAACCCTTTGTTTTTAGTCTATGTATATCTTTGGATATGAAATAGGTCTGGATATAGTATACCATTAGATTTTGGCTGTATCTTTTAATTAGAAAATTTAGTCGATTTCAATTTAAGATTACTGCCATTTGATGTTAACTGGCTATTTTATCCATTTGTTGATGTAAATTCTTCTTTCTGTTGATGTTCTTTACTTTTTGGTATATTTTTAGAAAGGCTAATACTGGTTGTTCCTTTCTGTGTGTAATGCTTCTTTCAGAAGTTTTTGTAAAGCAGGCCTGGTGGTAATAAAATCTCTGAGTACTTGCTTGTTCATAAAAGATTTTATTTTTCCTTCAATTGTGAAGCTTAGTTTGGCAGGATATGAAATTCTGGGCTGAAATTTCTGTTCTTTGAGGATGTTAAATATCGGCCCCACTCTCTTCTGGCTTGTAGGGTTTCTACTGAGAGATCTGCTGTAAGTCTAATAGGCTTCCCTTTGTGGGTAACCTGACCTTTCTCTCTGGCTGCCCTTAGTATTTTCTCCTTTGTTTCAACCCTGGTGAATCTAATGATTATGTGTCTTGGGGTTGCTCTTCTTAAGGAATATCTTTGTGGTGTTCTCTGTATTACCTGAGGTTGAATGGTATCCTGCTTTGCTAGATTGGGAAAATTCTCCTGGATAATATCCTGAAGAATATTTTCCAGCTGGGATTCATTCTCCATCACATTCAGGTACACCTATCAAACGTAGATTAGGTCTTTTCACATAGTCCCATAATTCTTGGAGACTTTGCTCATTCCTTTTATCCTTTTTCTCTATTCTTGTCTTCTCATTCCATTTCATTAAGTCGGTCTTCGACCTCTGATATCCTTTCTTCTGCTTGATCAATTCGGCTATTCAAACTTGTGCATATTTCACTAAGTTCTCGTGTTGTATTTTTCAACTCCATTAGTTCATTTATATTCCTTTCTATATTGTCCATTCTTTTTAACATTTCGTCTAACCTTTTTTCAAAGTTCTTAGTTTCTTTGCATTGGTTTAGAACAATTTGTTTCAATTCCCAGAGGTTTTTTACCATCCACCTTCTAAAGCCTCCTTCAGATACTGGAACATAGTCCTCTTCCATTAGGGCTTGTTCCATTGCTGATGAGGAATTACTATCCCCTGTAAAGGGAGAGGGGTTCTGACTTTCAGTTTTCTCGGCCTTTTTAGGCTGTTTTTTTCCCTTTATTGTGATTTTATCCATCTGATATCTTTACAATTAGTGCCTTTCTGATTAAGTTCCTGAGAGGATGTCAAATTTATTGATTCCCAGTGCTGGAATCCGAGCAACCCACTGCGCTGGCCAAAACAACAGCGGTAAGACTGATGGTGCTCTTCTGCCTGGGAATCTCCAGTCTGGCTTCCTTCTTGAGTCCGCAAGCGGCTCTGCCTTCCCGGAGCTCCAAACACCAGTCAGTAGGGGAACCAGTTCCGCTCACTGCCCACGAAGAGCTGCCGCGCCGAGGCGACGGCAAAACCGCTGCACCGGCCACAGAAGTCGCGCTGGTGACCCGCGGGGCTCCTCCACTGGAAATATTCTGGTCCGTGGGTGACAAAATTCTCTGAAAATGTGGCGTTCTCACGTTTTCTGAGCTTTCACTAGGAGCTACAATCCCGAGCTGTTAGTGATCAGCCATCTTGGATCTCTCTCCCATCAGCTTATTTCTAACACTTAATGTTAAAAATGTTTTTGTTTCTATTGTTTGCTTTTAATTCTATTGCAGCCATAAGTATTCAAATGTCCATATTAAAAAAAGAGTTTATTGCCTCAATGAGCAAATGTAGAAAACATGATTTGGAACACTTTCTCTGGAAAATACATTTTTCTCTATCTGCTGCTAAAAAGATTGGTATAATTGGATATGGATCTATCATGGGGCCCTACCCCTTGCTCCCTGGCTATAGATGCAAGACACTGAGTATTTAGCTATTACTTCTCTCAGAAACTTTAAAACAAAACAAAATACAGTGAATTTAAGCCATTTTTAATAGCCAATGCATAAAACATTTATGGAGAACTGACATGGCATGAACATAGAAAATACCTAAAGTCAAGTGCAAAACAAGGAAATGGAGTAAAATTACAGATGTATAATGGAATCTGCTCTGCAGAGAGAAGAGTAGAGAATATACACATAGGAAGGTAGAAACCAGAGACCATATGGTTGAAGACCAAGTAGTTTTCCTCTCTCCCTGGTAAACTTACAATTTCCATAAAAGTAAATTATTTTTTATCTCTATGCCATTGATATTATTAATACTCTCCTATCAATTTGATATCACTTGAAGGCATTCTTGTATTTTCCTTATAAGCCAAATATCTTTGATTAAAATCAGAATAATCTTAGAAAAACATCATTACATGACAAAGATTCAGTGGAAAAGTTTCTGTAAAACTTATTTCAAGAGCAAGTTACCACTATGAAAAATTAAAGTTAATTATATGAGAGTGATTATAATACAAGCTTTGCAGTTGTTAGTAGGATCAAACTCAAATTGTTGGTTCTATTTTGTTATTCAGAGCAATCATATATATACACATATATATGCATATATTAATATATACATATATTTATATATTATATTACATATATTTATATATATTAATATATGCACAATATGTATATATTAATATATGTATGTATTTATATGTATATATTAACATATATACATATATATATATATATATTTTTGAGGCTGGAGTCACACTCTGTCACCTAGGCTGGAGTGCAGTGGTGTGATCTCAGTTCACTGCAGCCTCCACCTCCTGGGATCAAGTGATTCTCCTGCCTCAGCTTCTAGATAGTTGGGATTACAGGGTGCCCACCACAATGCCTGGCTAATTTTTAGATTTTTAGTGGAAACAGGTTTTCACCATGTTGGCCACACTCATCTTGAACTCCTGACCTCAAGTGATCCACTGGCCTTGGCTTCCCAAAGTGCTGGGATTATAGGCATGTGCCATCACATCCAGTCCATATTTTTATTATGATTCATTATATTTGTAAAAGAACAACAAAAACTTTGGGCAACAACCAAAAGAATTATATTTCAGGTAAATGCCCTATATTTTAAAAGAAACTAAAAATATTTTGGTATTTATAATAATATAGTTATTTAACAATAATGTATATTTTATCAATATGTAGCATTTGGGAAACAACATTTTATATTAAATAAAATTTAAGACAATGTAATTAAATGTATATATTTACATATACTTACATCACAGCATTAATTTATATTACATTAACATGGAGAGCATATTTACAAATACAATCTATATAAAAAGTGTGCACTCACATTTTTTCCAAATGAATTCTCTACTGTACTTTTGTAGAAAATATTGTTAACTAGGATCATAGAGAAGCTTACAGAAAAAAATCTTATTCTATATCAATGTAAATAATCTTAAAATAATTAAGTGAAACATACAACAGTTGTCCAAGTAGACTAAAATATTTTCAAGTATTTACATTCTTATTTCATTTCAGAAATTACAATTATTTAGCAATATTGGTGTGGAAGCATATAGTTACAGTATATCTGGAGGACCATTTAGTAAAATGGATATAACACCCTATCCCAGTAATATCATGAAGGTAAATTAATTTCTCTCTATAAAGCAACCAAACAACTGTACAAAGATGTGTGTACTAAAATTTTCACTACAGCATTTTTATAATTATTAAAAACTGCAAGCAAACTTGACATCCAAGATAAGAGATTCATTTTTTAGAAATCTCTGATTTTCATCCAATAAACTATGAAGTTGATACAAATTATATAAATACATATTTGTTTGCATTATAATTTTAGATGTATTATAAATTTCATGGAAAAATAGGCTGAAAGCATAATGAACAGTATAATCCAATTTAAATTAATAGGTATTATAAATATACATGCCAACACACATAAAGGCATGAAATAAAATGTAGCAGGATAAATATTAAATGTTATTTTCCCTAACTGATAAAATTACCTTCATATATATGCTTCTTATTTTCTGATATGTTTATCATAAGCATATATTATTTTACAATTAAATGAGGCTGTAATTTCCAGTGATGATTAGATTTGGATTAAAAGCCTGGATTTATCTCACTAATTTTCTAGCAGTAATGGTCTATACATCACATAAAGCAGATGGGCACTGGGTTAAGGATATTCAGAATAAAAGACTTTATGCTTTGATGAATAAACCCCTAAAAGCACTGTGGCAGCAGGAAAACATAATTCACAAGAATTCAAAAGTTCCTAGGTAATAAAGTACATAGTAAACTGTACTACAGTAAGAGGCAAATTGAGATTTATTAAAGACTGCAAATTTTAGACACGAAATTGTATAAAGTATCAACCGCTCCATAACCTGTTGTAAAGTGGATCATAAACCCTGAGCAATGATGGGACACAATTCAGGTTCATTAAGCTGAGTGTCTGACATTTGGATTTCATAAACTGAGAACTTGCAGGTAAGCATGTTTAGAGTTACTCTGAGTTTTCCCAGGTCCAGCACAATTCCTGGTTACAATCCACTACCCCTTGCCCCTCTGCACTCAAGAAAGACTTAGGTGCAAACAAGTGACAACAAAGTTACTGTAGAGAGCTACTTAAGCCAATTACAGGTTTTTAAGTTTTCCAGAAATGAAACATACAACAACTTTAGTAATTTAGTAATTTTTTTTTTCCAGGAGAAACTATATATGTTCTTAACTTTATTTATTCTAGGAAGTTGCTTTAACACTAGATATTCACATTGAGCCTAGTTTTAAGGTAATGTCTCACTCTGCTGCCCAGGCTGGAGTACATTGGTGTGATCATGGTTCATTGCAGCCTCCATCCCCCAACCCCAAGCTCTGGGGATCCTCCCACCACAGTCTGCAGGTTAGTGGGACTTCAGGCATGTGTTACCATGGCTGGCTAGTTTTTAAATTTTTTTGTTAAGACAGAGTCTTGCTCTATTGCTCAGGGAGGACTCAAACTCCTGGGCTCAAGCATTTATTTCCACTGGGCCTCCCAAAGTGCTGGAATTACAGGTATGAGCCACCGCTGTGCCAAGCCCAATATACATATTTTTAGTGACAAAATATTTATGCTAGCTGAAAACTACTTGATTGGCATATTACCATGAAACTTTTGCTCACTCTTTTTCTTTTCTGCAGCTATGCAGCTATGTAAGACATTTTCACAGTTCCACCCTTCAACCAATGCTTACTATTTGTAAAACCAGGCTCCTGTGAGTGCACCCACCAAACTCTATGTCTTCAAGCCAACAGCTAAGTGAAACACTTATACGCTACTATTATTGGAGAGAAATGGGTTACAGCCATTCTTGTTTTACTTTGCCAAGGATACCACCTCTTTTCTCTAAGTACTCTAATTCTTCTTGTTCAGAAATCTGACAAGCTTCCAGAATATTAAAGGGGAAGTATAATGGTTCTCTAAGACACAGACATTCCCTTCCTTTCTCATTCTTCTTTCAATGAGTTAATAAAGGAACTCTTGTTGATATACTCAGGAAATAAACCCAAATCATATAAGGAAAATTCAATATTATATAAACACACACGTAGACATTTAAATTATAATAAAGTTCTATCACAGGAGCAAAGAATTAAAAATCACTAACATCTCTATTCAGAACTCTGCCAGTGCTGTTCAGGAAAAGCATTTGCTTAACAGGATTCACCAACACCCAGTAATCCACATTGTCCTTTAAAGAAAGTTCTATGGTGGGGTCTGGTCCTCCAGCAGTCCCTTTGATCAGCATGTTGTCCACCAGAATTGTACCTGCAAACCAAATAGTTATTTGAAAACATACTCTACTCATATGAATTCTTTGGCAAAGACCATGCTTTTAAACCGTGGCTGGCTCACTATCAGTTCTAAATTAGAAAATACTCAACTGTATATCTAGCATAAGACAGAAAAAGTATTTGCCAAAAAGCCAAAATATTTGCATTATTTATAAATATTTTTGGATAAATAAAGGTAGAAGGCAGAGATTCAAACACAGTGAGTTCTATCATGCATTTTCTACTTCAATCTAACAACATAAATCTGTTCCCTCATCTATCATTTTTCACAGGAGTTATCATTGAATTTTATCCTGAACAAAAGGAAATGCCTGTAATAACAGAGTCTGATGCCTCAATTCATTCTGTAAGACCTCTGACATGAAAAAGAAGATATTTTGAAACTAAAAAAGGAAGAGGAAAGAAGAGAGTTTTTAAAACGTGGCTGAGTCTCCGTGGTGAGAACTGCTTCATTTTCTTTTATCTTAGAACAAATACATAAAACATAAATATTGATATGAAAGACAAAACTAGTGTGCAGAAATGCAATAGAAGCCATTCTTCTTTAAGACATGTCTAGGCTACTCCATTAGAACAATGCACTATGCCATTGTAACATTTCAGTGCTTTCTTATTTTTTTCAGCAAGCTGAATTGTAGATGGTTTTTGAATAAGAGCTAAAAAGATTATACCTCTAACCCTTTCTACTCTGTTAAAGATCCCATGGATTTTACATGGTCCAGGCAAACAGCACTGATGCAACTGGAATCCCATTTATCCTCACACAGCAATGATATCTTTGCCAAACAATAATGTTCCATGGCTTAGAGCAATCATTTTCAACTGATCCATTTTATGAAACTTACAGATATAGAAGAGATGTAGGTATGCAAATGTAAATGTAGCCTCCAAAAAACACTAGAATAAATGGCAAATATCAAGAAAACCTATTGCCTTAGGAGAGCACACAAGAATATAAAGAGAATGAATATAAATCTGGCTTGAAAATATAATGAAAAATGTATCCATTGCATTACTTAAGGCATGAAATTGGCCTCAATGTTATGACATTGCGTAATTTTAAAAACTGGAAGGTTATTTAATATATTTTAATAATTTAATAAGAACTGTAATTACCTGTAATATTTATTTATCATGCTATCACTACAGGTCTTTATCTGTCTAAGAAATGTTGGAAAGAACGATGAATCTTTTATAACAAGCCCCAATAATGTTTAAACACAAATGTTGTCTTACATATACATACTTTTCTAAATGGCAGGATATTTTTTCTACTTTTTCACATACTAGGATATAATTATATGAATATTGAGTGGAATGAGTATTTTTATTTTTGACTGAAGTAATAAATAGATAACCTAATATAATACACTCCAAAGTATAGATCAGATATTGATAACATTTTATTGCCTATAAATATGTTTAAGAATATATATATTCAAGGCCCCAGTACATACTAATTTATAAATACTTCACACAACTCACCATAAGAAGTTATTGGATTTATACTTCAATATAAAATTGAGAAACTGAAAAAGAATTCATTTTCTGATTAACAAAAAAATATATACAATAGGCTGGTCAATGAACATTAATACCTTGACTCTATAGTGTTTAAGAGTAGCTACTGCAAATCTTCTGATAGAGAGAGAGAGAGAGAGAGAGAGAGAGAGAGAGAGAGAGAGTGTGTGTGTGTGTGTGTGTGTGTGTGTGTGTGTGTGTGTGTGTGTAGTATACTCCAAGCAGATAGTCTAAGGAAGGGCCACTGAACTCTCTTTACAAAACAGTTTACAACCAGGTCACATTTTAATAGCAACTATTATTAGTGGTGAAACAAAAACACTATCTGGATTTATATTTTATTTCATGATTTTTAAATTTTCATGGGAATGATCTTAATGGTGTTTTTGGTTTCAGCTCACCTCTGTGTTCATCAATGACTGAAACTCAGCAATAAGTCTTTCTGCCGTTGGTGTGTTAAAAAGAAAGTTTTGTTTGCTTGCTTGCTTTCCCCTTAGAATTGTCCATTTGTATTGCCAAAAAGAAAAAAAAAGTAGCCTCTAAATTTTCATATGCCATTTTGCTTTAAGCCAAAAGTTCAGGGGAGAGAGAAAAGAGAGCCTATCTTAAGCAGACATGATATAAAAGCAAGATACATATTTTAAAAATTAACCTAAGTTTTCACTCTGAATTACCTGAACCACTGTGCCCATACCACTCTCCTCAAAAAATACGTGACACCCAAGCTAATGTTAGCACTGAGCCAGAAACTCCTGTCTCTCTGTACCCAGCAGTGGAGACTGTATCTTACTACACATCCTAAGAGTTCGAGATCTGAACAACTAGTGTTCTAGACAATATTGGCAAATAGCTAAACACCAGAATACTCTAGGTATATTGGGATACTGTGCTTTTTCTTACCTCCTTTGTTACTTTGTAAGCTTCCGTTTTTCCAATAAACCTTTTGTTTAACATGTTTCATGTGACATATAAATGTATTCCCTTCCTTGACTTCATTTTATTTATTTATTTATTTATTTATTTATTTATTTATTTATTTTTATTGCATTATAGGTTTGGGGGTACATGTGCAGAACATGCAAGATAGTTGCATAGGTACACACATGGCAGTGTGCTTTGCTGCCTTCCTCCCCTTCACCCACACTTGGTATTCATCCCCAGGTCATCCCTCACAGACCCCCCTGCTGTCCCTCCCCATTCCCCAACAGTCCCCAGTGTATAGTAGACCACCTCTCTGTGTCCATGTGTTCTCATTTTTCTCACCCACCTATGAGTGAGTATATGCGGTATTTCCTTTTCTGTTCTTGTGTCAGTTTGCTGAGATGATGCTCTCCAGATTCATCCATGTCCCTACAAAGGACACAAACTCATCATTTTTTATTGCTGCATAATATTCCATGGTGTATATGTGCCACATTTTCCCAGTCCAGTCTATCATCAATGGGCATTTGGGTTGGTTCCAGGTCCTTGCTATTTTAAATACAACAATACACGTAAGTTAAAAATAAAAGATGGGAGGCATGACACAACATTAAGTAAGAAAGCTGGAGCTGGGGAGGGATAGCATGGGGAGAAATGCCAAATGTGGGTGAAGGGGCAGAAGGCAGCCAAACACACAGCCATGTGTGTACCTATGCAACTATCTTGCATGTTCTGCACATGTACCCCAAAACCTAAAACACAATAAAGAATTAAATTAAATTTAAAAAACAGAAAGCTGGATGGTTCTGTTAATGTCAGCTAGAACAAACAATGTTTAGAAGTGGTTAAGAGACATATTTAACAACAATAAAGGGATCAGCAGGTGTAATCCTGAATAGACCTGATTTCCAGAATAGGTAGTATCCAAGATGGGATTCCCCTTACATGAAATTTTCTTTCATCATAATAAAAATGGTAGCAATCCCAAAAAGAAATTACATTTAGTTTGATACTCATATAAAAGAAGTTAAGAGAGCTGACCCTGGAATGGATAGGCTTAGAATCCAATCCATAATCTACCACTTACCTGCTATGTGAAAATGGATGGATTACTTAACCTCATTTGCCCTCAATTTTCTTTTCTATAAAACCAGTGCTATAATAGAAAAGGCATTTCTACTATAATACTATATGTATGTTCCTGAAAAAGACTTGTACTCTTGTATTTAGAACACTAATAAAAATCAAAACAGTCACAATCATGATACAAAATATTAGCACAGTTAAATATTTATTGACATTTTCAACACATTTCTCAGCCAGTCAGTTTCTTACAACTTTAAATATTGGGATTTGTGCTTCTTCCTTCAAGAAATAGGTAAAGAGGGCCATTTACCTCTAGAGACATTTTTTATAAAAATGGAAAACTTTGGCCAGGAGTGGTGGCTCACACCTGTAATCCCAGCACTTTGGGAGGCAGAGGTGGGCAGATCACAAGGTCAGGAGATGGAGACCATCCTGGCTATCATGGTGAAACCCCATCTCTACTGAAAATTACAAAAAGAAAAATAGCCATGCATGGTGGCTTGTGCCTGTAACCCCAGCTACTCTGGAGGCTGAGGCAGGAGAATCAATTGAACCCAGGTGGTGGAGATTGCAGTGAGCCAAGATCGTGCCACTGCACTACAGCCTGGGTGACAGAGTGAGACTCTGTCTTAAAAAAGAAAAAATAGGACACATGGACACAGAGAGGCGGTCTACTATACACTGGGGACTGTTGGGGGAAATGGGGGAGGGACAGCAGGGGGCTGGGGAGATAGCCTGGGGATGAATACCAAGTGTGGGTGAAGGGGAGGAAGGCAGCAAAACACACTGCCATGTGTGTACCTATGCAACTATCTTGAAAGTTCTGCACATGTACCCCAAAACCTATAATGCAATAAAAATTTAAAAAAAATAAAAATAAAAATAAAAATTAAAAAATTAAAAAAAAAAGATCTTACATTGCTAATACTTTTTATTTGTGAAAAGAAGCTTATCGAGACTATATCAAAGCATAAATAACAAATTCATGAATAAACAAAAAAAGTTATAAAAAAACTTCCTCATTTTAGCAACTTTATTCTTCTATTTACCAATTGTATATAATGTAATTTACATCAAGGAAGAGCCTACTGGTTTGCTCTGATGATTAAAGTACATAATTCTCATGATTGCTGACTATAGTTCCTGGTACAAGTAATAATTTCTAAAATGAAACTATGATTATTGTTGTTGATGTTATTAACACCATTTTGGAAGAAAATCATTTCTGGCTAAAAATAGCTTTCTGTCAGAGAAGCCTTACAACCAAGTCTACTCCTCATTTCACAAACTAGGGTCAGGTTCGGTCAACACATTAGTGTAGTAATCAGTTCAGAAGAATTTACACAAATTCAAAGACTTAAACCACAGTAGTCAATATTGGAAATCGGAAGGTAAGAGGGAATGCCTCTTGGAGATACAACTGTAAAGAAGCCCCCATTCCTCTAATGACCAGTTCCTTTTATGCTATATTCTAACTGCTAAGTGGCCCATCCAGGCCTGCTATATCACCAGAGTGACAACCTTTCTTCCCACTTTCTCACCTCTGTCTTGAATTTTCTCATAGCAACTAAATAGATTTAATGGCAGGAAAAGGGCTTATTCAATAAATCATACTACTAGTGATCTTTATATAGAATACTTTTTGCTCATTCCCAGTATAATGCTTCATTTTATTAGGAAATATACACATGTAACACACACAGAGATGTACATATACACTTGGCTCTCCATATCCATGAGATTCTAATCCATGCATTTAATCAATCAGAGATCAAGTATACATTTAGAAAGATAATAGATGGTCGTGTCTTTACTAAACATGTACAGACTTTTTCTCATCATTATTACTAAACAATACAATATAACAGCTACTTTCATAGCATTTACATTACATTAGGTATTATAAGTAATCTAGAGATGATTTAAGTATAGTTATACAGGTTGCTTACTGATAGAAATATATCATAAGAAATATGTTTGTAGGCAATTTTGTCATGGTACAAATATCATAGAGTGTACTTACATAAACCTAGATGTATATTGTACTACATACCTAGTTTATGCGATGTAGCATATTACTTCTAGAGTAGAGACCTGCACAGCATGTTACTGTACTGAATATTGTAGGTGATTGTAATAGGATGGTATTTGTGTATCTAAACAGTTATACACAGAAAATATGCAGTAAAAATACAGCATTATAATCTCATGGAACCGCCATCATGTTTTATGGGCTTTGTCATTGACCAAAATGTAGTTATGCTACACATCACTGTATTTGGGATAAGGCGAATGGGTTATATGAAACTACTATGCCATTTTATGTAAGGGACTTTATAGTGTCTGTGGATTTGGGTGTCCTTGGGAGGAAAGGAGAATACTGGAACCAATTCCCCATGGATACCAAGAAACAACTCTCTCTATACATATATATTATAGAAAATAAAATACATGCACATCTATACACACAGAGAGGGTGGGGGGAGTCATATAAATTATATTTTGATATTAAATTTTATTCTGGAAAAGTTATTTGCTTCTTTAAATAGATACTTACAATACAAATGAATTACTCTCTAAAACAGGTGGCTGTGGCGGGTTGATACCGGGTGTGTTGCTTTTCTAATTATCCTAACTCAATGAAGCTGAGATAGTAAGTTCTGTAGGGAGAAAGAGTAATTGACAGCTTGGGTTCATTCCAAACATTGCAATAAGAAGAAATCACTCTGTGCAAAGAATCCATACTTGGTGCTCTTAAACAAATAATTATTCAACGATATATAAACAATATGGACTGCATAAAATTTTTCCAATGATCTTTATTTAGTTTGAGACAACTACGAGAATGTTTAGTTGTATCATATAACCAGAAGTATATACTGCTTTCTCTTGCAGGTAAATTCTTGCAAACAAACAAAAAAAAATTAAAGCTCCCCAAAGTACATCATTAATCAAAAAAGATAAAAAGTGAAATTTTAACAAATGTGGTTTCCTGGTGAGGTTCAGCAGTAAACAAAGCCATTATGCAGTTGGTATTGATAAAAATCTATACTCTAAGATATCAGACTAAAATATGACACTTTCATTCTCAAATACTCTTTTTTAATCAAAACTTTCTGGCACCTTCCTGGAAGTAGTATCTCTCTTCTTTGACTTTTCACACTTTTCTTCCTTTACAATTATATAAACTATATTTCAGCTATGTATATGTACATATTGTATCTAGATAACTACTTGGAAAACTAACAAGGTAAGAAATATATAATGTGTGTGTCTAGCAAGTTTATAATGACAGTACAAATTTTGGTTGAGCTGAGGCACACACATTACACATTTTGGTGTAGAATTTATATATTTTTTGTTCATATGCCACTTACACAAAAATATGAATCACAAAATTTTAGAAGTAGGAGGAAACTTAGCGTCCCTTTATATATATATATATATATATATATATATATATAATTTATATATATATATATAAAACTTAGCATCCTTTATATATATATATAATATATATATATAATTTATATATATATATATTATATATATAATTATATATATAATTTATATATATAAATATTATGCATCAGGTTACATGAGATTCTATGCTGCATACATGTGTCTATGTGTCTGTATAACATGAGAACAAAATCTGTGTTGTATTCTGAGTCCACAAAGAATACCTAACAATCTGAGTGAGCTTGCAAGCAAATGCTCCCCTAATCAAATTTCAGATCGAAGTGTACCCCTGACAACCCCTTGGTTATACTCTGGTGAAAACTTAAGCAGAATACTTGGCTATGTCATGTCTGGATGCCTGACTCAAAGAAACTATGCAACAATAAGTGTGTGTTGTTTTAAATTATCTCATTGTAATGAAAATGTTATACTGCAACAGGTAACTGACACAGGGTTTTGTGTCAAAAGATCTGTGTTCAGAATCTTGGCCCCACACTACTTACTAACTGTGAGCTTAAGCAAGTTCCCAAGATTTTACAATTAGTAATATGGGTTTCTATGAAGCAAAAATAAAGTAATGTAACTGGAGGCACACAGTTATTCAACAGATAACATTTTTCATCCCACAGTTACTGGAAATGTATATAGATTTATGCATATAAAGGAGTTATATATATATTTCATTAAATTGGGAATATTATCAACAAAATGTTTTAAAAAGTAAAATGTACATTCTTTACAACTGAAATAAAAGCAGGACAGAACATACATAAAAACCAGCATAAGAAAGGACTATGAATGCATATGTAAATCATGAAACAAAAAGAGGTCAACATTATATTCACAGTTATCACCGATAACTTTTCATGAAGTAAAAGGCCATTTTTTGTGGCAAAAGCAAAAATTAATAAGATAAAAAGCAATAAAGGTCATATTACTAAGATAAAAATGCTTATTAGTGCTTATTAGCATGAGCTGACTGTATTACCTGGACTAAAAGATAAAATATAAAGATTTTAAGGGAATTACAATATCTAACTCTCAGACTTGTGTAAATGGGAAAGGTTCATACCCTCAGAATATTACAGGATGTTATTAGTTTCCGCCATCAAATTGCTGCAGTTAAAATTAAAAGTACGAGCAGACCATGCAGAGTGTGTGTGTGTGTGTGTGTGTGTGTGTGTGTATTTCAACATAATGATGAAGGTGGTTTAAAAACAATTTTCAAACTCCACTCTTCTCCACAATAAAAAAGATTACAGAATCTAATCAGCTGATTCTGTTTATTAGAAAAATGTATCTCAGGGGTTGAAAGCAAAGTAACAAATATTTTTTAAAATAGATATATAGAGAGACAGACAGAGAGAGTCTTGCTCAATCACCCAGACTGGAGTGCAGTGGCACAATCTCAGTTCACTGCAACCTCTGCTTCCTAGGTTCAAGTGATTATCGTGTCTCAGCCTCCCTAGGAACTGGGATTACAGGTACCCACCACAACCAGTTAATTTGTACGTGTGTGTGTGTGTTTGTGTGTAGACAGGGTTTCACCATGTTGGCCAGGCTGGTCTTGAACTCCTGACTGCAAGTGATCAACCCATCTCAGCCTCCTAAATTGCTGGGATTACAGGCATGAGCTACCACACCCTGCCAAATACATGGTGTTAAAATATATGTGAAAGACTGATTTGAACAGATAAAAGCCAAAAAAATCCCTATTAGATGAAAAAGCTCAACCTCTTAACCTGTGGCTCCCTTAGAATCAATTATAAACCTCAAATCTTGGCCTTGTCTTCAATTCCCTAGGCAAGAAATTAAATATCTACCAAGCTCCATATCCCATTGTTTTAAACCAAAACTTCATTGGAACTTGTGAAATACCTTTTTTCAATGAAAACATGACTGTAACTGTTGTTGTTAAATCATTCTACTATAAGGACACATGCACACGAATGTTTATTGCAGCACTGTTTACAATAGCAAAGACCTGGAACCAACCCAAATGCCCATCGATGATACACTGGACTGGGAAAATGTGGCACATATACACCATGGAATATTATGCAGCAATCAAAAACGATGAGTTTGTGTCCTTTGTAGGGATATGGATGAATCTGGAGAACATCATTCTCAGCAAACTGACACAAGAACAGAAAATGAAATACTGCAAATTCTCACTCATAGGTGGGTGATGAACAATGAGAACACATGGACACAGGGAGGGGAGCACTACACACTGGGGTCTATTGGGAGGAATAGTGGGGGGACAGCAGAGGGGGGAGGTGGGAGGGATAGCATGGGGAGAAATGCCTGATGTGGGTGAAGGGGAGGAAGGCAGCAAATCACACTGCCACGTGTGTACCTATGCAACTATCTTGCATGTTCTGCACATGTACCCCAAAACCTAAAATGCAATAAAAAAATTTTGTTTATTGCAGCACTGTTTACAATAGCAAGGACCTGGAACCAACCCAAATGCCCAACGATGATAGATTGGACTGGGAAAATGTGGCACATATACACCATGGAATATTATGCAGCAATCAAAAACGATGAGTTTGTGTCCTTTGTAGGGATATGGATGAATCTGGAGAACATCATTCTCAGCAAACTGACACAAGAACAGAAAATGAAATACTGCAAATTCTCACTCATAGGTGGGTGATGAACAATGAGAACACATGGACACAGGGAGGGAGCACTACACACTGGGGTCTATTGGGGAATAGGGAGGGACAGCAGAGGGGAGGTGGGAGGGATAGCATGGGAGAAATGCCTGATGTGGGTGAAGGGAGGAAGGCAGCAAATCACACTGCCACGTGTGTACCTATGCAACTATCTTGCACGTTCTGCACATGTACCCCCAAACCTATAATGCAATAAAAATTAAAAAAAAATGTTATAAGACAGCAAGTGTCGGTGAGGATGTAGAGAAAAGGGAACTCATAGACACTGTTGGTAGGAATGTACATTGATACAACCCTTATGAAAGAGAGCATGGAGGTTGCTTAAAAAATTAAAAATATAATTATCTGTATGACCCAGCAATCCCAGTTCTGGGTGTATATCCAGGGGCATGACGCCATGAAAAAAAAAAAAAAAAGGATTGGAAAGAATCAAGAGTAACATTTTGTATGAAGAGATCAGTTTTTATTTTTGTTTGATCTTATGACAAAATTATATCAAAGTCCTTTATGAAACCTATGGATTCAATAAGCCTTGTGGTTTTGACTCATAGTTTCTTCTGTTATGAAGCCAATGCAATAAAAAAACACACCTCAAAAAAAATTATTATAAAAATAAAAATAAAGAATTTTTTGATTTTTTAATTGGGTCTCTGAGTGGAGGCCCAGATTGTTGATGAATAATTTCTATTTCTTAGTTTTCCTTCTGACAGTCTAGCCCCTCTGCTGTAAGGCTGCTGAGGTCCACTCCAGGCCCTGATTGCCTGGGATACACCTGTAGCAGCTGCAGAACAGTGAGGGATGCTACTAGTTTCTTCTTCTGCTATCTTTGTCCGAGAATGATGCCCACCAAATGTCAGTCTGATCAGTCCTTTTTGAGGCAACTCTTTGGGTATACAGGAGTCAGGGAGCTGCTTGAGGAGATGGTCTGTACTTTATAGGAGCTCAAGTGCTGAGCTTTGAGCTCCGTTGTTCATTCAAAGCTGCTAGGCAAGTACATTTAAGTCTGCTGCAGCAGACTTTAACCTCTTTTTCCCTCATATGCTCCATCTAGGGGAGTTAGGGCTTTATTTATGAGTGTCCATTGCACTTTCCTGCCCAGCTAGGAGGCAGTCTAGTCACTATTTCCATGTTCTGCACATGTACCCCAAAACCTAAAACACAATAAAAAATTAAAATTAAAAAAAAGAATTTTCAACATAAAAAAAGATATGTGAATTAAAATATAAAAACTCTGACTAAGCTTTTAAACATTATTTCAAAGTTTTAAAGAGTTTTTGATTCAGTACATTGTAAGTATGATTGATTAGACTGAAAGAGTTTATTAAGTGCCTTAAGAAAAAAATCCTGTTGGGTACCCTTGCCTACTCTTTTAGATGTTTGAATAGTGTATGAAATTCATCAACATCACAGTAGTTTAATAAGGATTGCACAAATACTACTTTGGATAGGAATACTAAGTTTGTTAAGCTTATGAGTTAACAGAACTTTAATCACAGAACAAAAACTGTTTTCTTTTAGTGTTTCAGTCTTCCTATGTTTATAACAGGAATGAAAATATTTATGTTATATGTATGGACAAATAGAAGTTTGATTTTAAATGTGTCACTTACGCATATTTAATATTAGTTAAAACCCAAGCAATATTCCATGCCAAGACACCTTACATATTCAAAAATAAACAAAACATCTCATTGATTGTAGGCTAATGAAAAGAATTATGTAATACAAAGATGATGTTTAAGAAATGGGTGTGGAATTAACTAGAAAAATGAACCAACAAACATATTTCAACAGCTCCATTTATTTTATTTTATTTTATTTTATTTTATTTTATTTTATTTTATTTTATTGAGTTTCTGGCTGATCCAAATCAAAGTGTATATTCTAGGCAGAGAGAAAGGTCACACAATAATCTTCCTTAATTCTCCTCTGATTTCAGATTTAATTTGCAATATAAGATATTTAGGCCGGGCGCGGTGGCTCAAGCCTATAATCCCAGCACTTTGGGAGGCCAAGTCGGGTGGATCACGAAGTCAAGAGATCGAGACCATCATGGTCAACATGGTAAGACCCCGTCTCTACTAAAAATACAAAAAATTAGCTGGGCACGGTGGCGTTTGCCTGTAGTCCCAGCTACTCGGGAGGCTGAGGCAGGAGAATTGCCTGAACCCAGGAGGCGGAAGTTGCAGTGAGCCGAGATCTCGCCATTGCACTCCAGCCTGGGTAACAAGAGCAAAACTCCGTCTCAAAAAAAAAAAAAAAGATATTTAAAACACTTTACTCCATAGGTAAATTTGTACAATAGCAGATAGAGTTTTTTAACATCTCTAGGAGAATTCTGAGTTGTCATAACCTTGCAGTTAAATCTGTTTTGTCACCTACAAAATTATTCAGATTAACAATTCCATAATCACAAGGCAACATTCTTTAATAAGTTATTGAAAAATAATAAAACAGGGATGTTGTGACTATATTAAATGTGAATCAGAACTCTGTTACAGAAAAATGTTTTGTTTCTATAGGCAATTTGTTTCTGGAATCAATTAAGTGGAGGATATATTTAATAACCATATGTACTCAAGCACAGTTTCCTTTTTTCATATAAAAGTGGGCAAGTATTCAGACTAAATTCTGTCATATTTCTATGGCAGTGTCTGTTGTAGAAAAAATAAATAAGCTTAAGTTTGATAATTAAAGCACCTCAAATACAATTAACTAAAGAGTACTCAAATGTTCAAAGTTTTCTGATATGCTTATCATTTGAGAGCTTAATCCAGCCAAATAAATTTAATTTCATGTACTCTCTAACTGCAAATGAAGGAAACTTTCTAAGTCAAATTCCTTTTCCATAGCACAGATACTTGCTCTTTTCAAAAAATCAAATAAACTAAATTAAATAAGATTCTTTAAGATATTTTCTAAGAGTTATTTTATTCCTTTGGTTTGTAAGATGATGAAAATCATTTTACACACTGAAGAAGCTATTTTATAGCCTGACACAGGTACTTTACTTTCAAATGTCTTTTCTAATCATTATTGTGTAAATGTTTCACCTCATTGGTTAAATTAATTCCTACATGTTTTATTCTTTTTGATTCTATTATAAACTGAACTATTCTCTTAATTTCTTCTTTAGCTTATTAACTGTTAGATATACAAGGTCAACTCATTTTTGCGCAGTGATTTTGTATTCTACTACTTTGCACAGTCCAATCCAAGAATCTCATTTTGAGTTTTTTCTTTCTTGGAGACCACTCAAGCACCAATTTCTAGATTAGCTGGTGTAACAGCAAGAAGACTTCACCCTCGAATTAGTATAAACCAATGTGTGTTTAGTAAAGGAAAGTTTTAGGGAGGTTTGAGTAGAGGAATAGGGGAACTCTAAGAGGTAATAAGATACACTGACAAAACAAGGAATACAAAAGAAAAATTCTGTAAAAAAAATCGAATGGGCAAATGACATATAACAAGAGCCATATTTAGAAAAGAAGGCAGCCAGCTTGGAGAGAACCTATGTGACACATACGTGGCTGTTACTGGCCTCTTCCCCTTTATCTTCTAATTTATTTACCTATTTGTGGAAACCAACTGAATATTAGATGGCTCAGGAGCCTTCTGATGTAATCCATGCAGCCTGAGAAGATGAAGAGTGGATGTAAAGGGCAAACAGACATATTGGCACATTACCTCCTCCAGACAGTATCTTCTGAATAGGTCTTGTTAAGAGAATGTCTCAGTCCATTAACAATGGACATAGATTCAGGAGAAATTGAGAGGACATTTATAAATTAACTCTTGAGTGATTGGCTTAGGAAATCAAGTGCCATATAGGGTAAGGCCTAATAACATTGTGGTACTGGACATTTAGATGTGGTTTCCTCAAAAAAAAAAAAAAAAAAAAAAAAAAAAAAAAAAAAAAAAAAAAAAAAAAAAAAAAAAAAAAAAAAAAAAAAAAAAAAAAAAAAAAAAAAAAAAAAAAAAAAAAAAAAAAAAAAAAAAAAAAAAAAAAAAAAAAAAAAAAAAAAAAAAAAAAAAAAAAAAAAAAAAAAAAAAAAAAAAAAAAAAAAAAAAAAAAAAAAAAAAAAAAAAAAAAAAAAAAAAAAAAAAAAAAAAAAAAAAAAAAAAAAAAAAAAAAAAAAAAAAAAAAAAAAAAAAAAAAAAAAAAAAAAAAAAAAAAAAAAAAAAAAAAAAAAAAAAAAAAAAAAAAAAAAAAAAAAAAAAAAAAAAAAAAAAAAAAAAAAAAAAAAAAAAAAAAAAAAAAAAAAAAAAAAAAAAAAAAAAAAAAAAAAAAAAAAAAAAAAAAAAAAAAAAAAAAAAAAAAAAAAAAAAAAAAAAAAAAAAAAAAAAAAAAAAAAAAAAAAAAAAAAAAAAAAAAAAAAAAAAAAAAAAAAAAAAAAAAAAAAAAAAAAAAAAAAAAAAAAAAAAAAAAAAAAAAAAAAAAAAAAAAAAAAAAAAAAAAAAAAAAAAAAAAAAAAAAAAAAAAAAAAAAAAAAAAAAAAAAAAAAAAAAAAAAAAAAAAAAAAAAAAAAAAAAAAAAAAAAAAAAAAAAAAAAAAAAAAAAAAAAAAAAAAAAAAAAAAAAAAAAAAAAAAAAAAAAAAAAAAAAAAAAAAAAAAAAAAAAAAAAAAAAAAAAAAAAAAAAAAAAAAAAAAAAAAAAAAAAAAAAAAAAAAAAAAAAAAAAAAAAAAAAAAAAAAAAAAAAAAAAAAAAAAAAAAAAAAAAAAAAAAAAAAAAAAAAAAAAAAAAAAAAAAAAAAAAAAAAAAAAAAAAAAAAAAAAAAAAAAAAAAAAAAAAAAAAAAAAAAAAAAAAAAAAAAAAAAAAAAAAAAAAAAAAAAAAAAAAAAAAAAAAAAAAAAAAAAAAAAAAAAAAAAAAAAAAAAAAAAAAAAAAAAAAAAAAAAAAAAAAAAAAAAAAAAAAAAAAAAAAAAAAAAAAAAAAAAAAAAAAAAAAAAAAAAAAAAAAAAAAAAAAAAAAAAAAAAAAAAAAAAAAAAAAAAAAAAAAAAAAAAAAAAAAAAAAAAAAAAAAAAAAAAAAAAAAAAAAAAAAAAAAAAAAAAAAAAAAAAAAAAAAAAAAAAAAAAAAAAAAAAAAAAAAAAAAAAAAAAAAAAAAAAAAAAAAAAAAAAAAAAAAAAAAAAAAAAAAAAAAAAAAAAAAAAAAAAAAAAAAAAAAAAAAAAAAAAAAAAAAAAAAAAAAAAAAAAAAAAAAAAAAAAAAAAAAAAAAAAAAAAAAAAAAAAAAAAAAAAAAAAAAAAAAAAAAAAAAAAAAAAAAAAAAAAAAAAAAAAAAAAAAAAAAAAAAAAAAAAGATATTTAAAACATTTTACTCCATAGGTAAATTTGTACAATAGCAGATACAGTTTTTTTAGTATCTCTAGGAGAATTCTGAGTTCTCATAACCCTATAGTTCAATCTAATTTCTCACCTACAAAATCATTCAGATTAACAATTCCACAAACAACAAGGCAACATTCTTTAATGTTATTGAAAAATAATAAAACAGGGATGTTGTGACTACATTAAATGTGAATCAGAACTCTGTTACAGAAAAATGTTTTGTTTCTATAGGCAATTTTTTCTGGAATCAATTAATTGGAGGACATATTTAGTAACCATATGTACTCAAGCAGAGTTTTCTTTTTTCATGTAAAAGTAGGCAAGTATTCAGACTAAATTCTGTCATATTTCTATGGCAGTGTCTGTTGTAGAAAAATAAATGAGCTCCAGGTTGTTAAATGCCATAGGCAGTTCAATCTGTAACTTCCTTCCCCATCAGCAACATTTCTCACAGCTAATCATTCTCTCCTCCATATACCACTATTCACTTACCTTTCAGAACAAAATAATCTTCAGTATTATTTCTACTTAATTGTTTATTCCCTCCTGCTCTCCCCTGCTCATTTGTCCTTGTCTCTATGACTTGGTTTTTATAAGTTCTTTTTTTCTTTTTTATTGTCTTATTCAATTTCATCTATACTCTTGACTTATGACTCCTAAACTTAAATCTCCAGTCCAGACCTTGTTCCTGAACTGAAAATGCCCACTGCCTTCTCCACATCTTTATTCACACATCTAATAAGTGGAGATCTGCTCAAAATGAGCTCTGGGCCTTTCTGTGAACTTCTGTGTCTCTTCCTCATGCTATTTCTTTTTATCATGCGAGCCAAAGGAATCTCCATGTTTCCAAAATTTCCAGACAGAGATTGTCTTTGTCTTCAGTGAATCAGTTTCTCTCAAGCTTCATATCTAGTGTGTGAGAAAATCCCATTATAGATAGAATATATTCAGGATTGTACACTTTTACAAACTACCTTTGTTGTTGCCAACATGGTCTATGCCAACATTATCCTTTTGCCTGGATTACTGCATACATTCCTAAATGATTTTCATGTTTTAGCCTTACCCTTAGTCCATTTTTAACACAACAGCTAGAATTATCATTCTAAAACATAAGTCAACTTGAAACTCTCTAACGGCTCCCAATCTCCTGAAAATAAATAAGCTTAAGTTTGATAATTAAAGTACCACAAATATAATTAACGAAAGAGTACTCAAATGTTCAAAGTTTTCTGATAGGCTTATCATTTGAGAGGTTAATCCAGCCAAATAAATTTAATTTCATGTACTCTCTAACTGCAAATGAAGGAAACTATCTAAGTCATATTCCTTTCCTATAGCACAGGTACTTGCTCTTTTCAAAAAATCAAATAAACTAAATTAAATATGATTCTTTCAGATATTTTCTAAGAGTCACTTTATGCCTTTGGTTTGTAAGATGATGAAAATCATTTTACACATTGAAGCAGCTCTTTTATAGCCTGACACAGTACTTTACTTTCAAATGTCTTTTCTAATCATCATTGTATAAATGTTTTACCTCCTTGGTTAAATTAATTCCTACATGTTTTATTCTTTTTGATGCTATTATAAACTGAACTATTCTCTTAATTTCTTCTTTAGCTTATTAACTGTTAGGTATACAAGGGCAACTCATTTTTGTGCGTCGGTTTTGTATCCTACTACTTTGCACAGTCCAATCCAAGAATCTCATTTTGAGTTTTTTTCTTTCTTGGAGAGCACTCAAGCACCAATTTCTATATTAGCTGGTGTACCAGCAAGAAAACATCACCCTTGAATTAGGATAAACCAATGTGTGTTTAGTAAAGGAAAGCTTAAGAGAGGTTTGAGTAGGGGAATGGGGGAACTATAAGAGGTAATACCATACACTGACAAAACAAGGAATACAAAAGAAAAATTTTGTCAAAAAAATAATCTAATGGGCAAATGCCATATAACAAGAGCCATATTTAGAAAAGAAGGCAGCCAGCTTGGAGAGAACCTATGCGGCACATACGTGACTGTTACTGGCCCCTTCCCCTTCATCTTCTCCTTTCTTTACCCATTTGTGGAAACCAACTGAATGTTAGATGGCTTGGGAGCCTTCTGATGTAATCCATGCAGGCTGAGCAGACGAAGAGTGGATGTAAAGAGCAAACAGACATATCTGCACATTACCTCCTCAAGACAGTATCTTCTGAATAGGTCTTGTTAAGAGAATCTCAGTCCATTAACAATGGACATAGATTCAGGAGAAATTGAGAGGACATTTATAAATTAACTCTTGAGTGATTGGCTTAGGAAATCAAGTGCCATATAGGGTAAGGCATAATAACATTGTGGTACTGGACATTTAGATGTGGTTTCCTTTATGTGTCTGTATAAAATCGACTTTCAGTTATAAAATTTGCTCCATAGTGTAGGTACTTTGTTTCTCTCTCTCTCTTCCCACTATAAGAATGGCATACATATTTTAAAGCCTAGTTTAACAACAACAAAAAATAATATTAATTTGGCCAAGGGTGGCGGCTTCCACCTGTAATCACAGCACTTTGGGAGGCTGAGGTGGGTGGATCACTTGAGGCCAGGAGTTCAAGACCAGCCTGGTCAACATGGTAAAACCACATCTCTACTAGAAATACAAAAATTAGGTGTATCGGGGAGGCAAGATGGCGTCAGAGAGGTGACTCAGGATTGCAGCTCTCAGTGAAGGCGCAAGGGGTGAGTCCCAGCCGCATCCTCGGATGTTCCTTTTATGCCCACAGAGCGTTGAAAGTCCCAGGTGTGGAGAGACACGAACGCTAGCAGCCGGTTAACGCCGCTCCCGCCGCCTTCGCCGCGCCGCAGCGCGGCGCCGCAGGACCCGCGCGAACTCACTGGTCTGGGTGCCCTGTTAAACCGGCAATCTGAGATTTGAAGGGCAGATTGGCATGTCCATCTGATTGAACGGGACTTGGACAATGAGCCAGACCAGGAGTTTCCTGGGAAGCGTGATCTGAGCCGGGTAGTGGGCAGCGGCACGGGAGATCGCACGGATCCCAGTGCCTCATCGGCAGGCTCCTGGGGCGCCAGTGAGAGTCGACCTTTCAGCTTGGGGAGAGGAAGAGAGAGAGAGAGGACGGACTCTGAGGCAGGGAGCTGGGTGATCGGGCTCGGGTCCCACGCCACGGGACAAGCAGGGCGGCGACTGGAGGCGCTTGGGGCTGAGAGTTTTGTTGCCGCATCTGGACGGTGCAGCCCGGTCAGGAGGGGCGTCCACCATTGATGACGAAGTGCACCCCACTTAAGTACCGCCCAGGACTGCCTGCCGCTGCCGAGGCAACCTGCCATAACAGAGAGACTGCCCACAGCAGAAGGGAGCCCAGCAGCAGGTCAGAGCCCCGCAGGCAACAGTGAATAGACTGCCATCTAGTGGGGCAGGACAGTGCAACAGATACTCATAAAGAAAGCCCCAACTCCTGAGACAGAGCATCTAAGGGTGAAAAAAAAAGAGTGGTGTTTTATGAGTTCTATTGCAGCAGACATAAACAACCTCCCAACAACCCTGAATGAACAACGGAGCTCACAGCTCAGCACTGGAGCTCCTATAAAGCACAGACTGTCTCCTCAAGCAGCTCCCTGACCCCTGTATATCCAAGGAGTCACCCCAGAAAAGGACTAATCAGACTGACATTTGGCTGGCATCATTCTGGAACAAGGGCAGCAGAAGAAGAAACTGGTATCATCCTCATTGTTCTGCAGCTGCTGCAGGTATACCCCAGACAAGCAGGGCCTGGAGGACCTCAGCACTCATACAGCAGAGAGGATAGATCATTAGAGGAAAACTAAGTAACAGAAATACTTCATCATCAACAATCTCAGTGTCCACACAGAGACCCAATTGAAAAATCAGCCAATACTAAGACGACAGGCGGATAAATCCATAAAGATGGGAAGAAACCAGCGCAAAAAGGAGGAAAACACCAAACCAAAACACCTCACCTCCAAAAAGGACTAAAACTCCTCACCAGCAAGGGAACAAAGCTGGACGGAGAATGAATGTGACGAAATGACGGAATCAGACTTCAGAAAGTGGATAATGAGAAACTTCAGTGAGCTAAAGGAACATGTTCTAAACCAGTGCAAAGAAACTAAGAACCTAGAAAAAGATTTGAAAAAGATTCGAGGAATTGATAACGAGAATGGACAACTTAGAGAGGAATATGAATGAATTGAAGGAGCTGAAAACACAACACGAGAACTTCCAAGCATGCACAAGTTTCAACAGCCGAATTGACCAAGCAGAAGAAAGAATATCAGAAGTTGAAGATCAACTCAATGAAATAAAACGAGAAAAAGGAATGAAAAGAAATGTGGGACTATGTGAAGAGACCCAACCTACGTTTGATAGGTGTACCAGAATGTGAAGAATTTCCCAACCTAGCAAGACAGGTCAATACTCAACTCCAGGAAATACAGAGAACACCACAAAGATACTCTGCAAGAAGAGCAACCCCAAGGCACATAATCGTCAGATTCACTAGGGTTGAAACGAAGGAGAAAATACTAAGGGCAGCCAGAGAGAAAGGTCAGGTCACCCACAAAGGGAAGCCCATCAGACTCACAGCAGATCTCTCGGCAGAGACTCTACAAGCCAGAAGAGAGTGGGGCCAATATTCAACATCCTTAAAGAAAAGAGCTTTCAACCCAGAATTTCATATCCAGCCAAACTGAGCTTCATAAGTGAAGGAAAAATAAAATCCTTCACGAACAAGCAAGTACTCAGAGATTTTGTCACCACTAGGCCTGCTTTACAAGAGCTCCTGAAAGAGGCACTACACATAGAAAGAAACAACCAGTTCCAGCCATCCTAAAAGCATACCAAATGCTAAAGACCATCAACAAAATGAAGAATGTACATGAACCAACGGGCAAAACAGCCAGCTAGCATCAAAATGGCAGTATCAAATTCACACATAACAATATTAACCCTGAATGTAAATGGGCTAAATGCACCAATCAAAAGACACAGACTGGCAAATTGGATAAAACCAAAACCCATCGGTGTGCTGTATCCAGGAAACCCACCTCACATGCAAAGATACACAAAGGCTCAAAATAAAGGGATGGAGGAAGATTTACCAAGCAAATGGAGAGCAAAAAAAGCAGGAGTTGCAATTCTCATCTCTGATAAAATAGACTTTAAAGTAACAAAGATCAAAAGGGACAAAGAAGGTCATTACATAATGGTAAAAGGATCGATACAACAAGAAGAGATAACGATTCTAAATATATATGGACCCAATGTAGGAGCACCCAGATATATAAGGCAAGTTCTTAATGACTTACAAAGGACTTAGACTCCCACACAATAATAGTGGGAGACTTTAACACTCCACTGTCAATAGCAGACAGATCAACCAGACAGAAAATTAACAAGGATATCCAGGACTTGAACTCAGACCTGGAACAAGCAAACCTGATAGACATTTACAGAACTCTCCACCCCAAATCCACAGAATATACATTCTTCTCAGCACCACATCACACCTACTCCAAAATTGACCACATAATTGGAAGTAAAGCACCTCAGCAAATGCAAAACAACGGAAATCATAACAAACAGTCTCTCAGACCATAGTGCAATCAAGTTGGAACTCAGAATTCAGAAAATAACTCAGAACCGCACAGCTTCATGGAAACTGAACAACTGGCTCTTGAATGTTGATTGATAAACAATGAAATGAAGGCAGAAATAAAGAAGTTCTTTGAAACCAACGAGAATGAAGACACAACGTACCAGAATCTCTGGGACACATTTAAAGCAGTCTGTAGAGGAAAATATATAGCAATAAGTGCCCACATGAGAAGAGTGGAGAGATCCAAAATTGACACCCTATCATCAAAATTGAAAGAGCTAGAGGAGCAAGATCAAAAAGCTCAAAACCTAGCCAAGACAAGAAATAACTAAGATCAGAGCAGAACTGAAGGAGATAGAGACAAGAAAACCCTTCAAAAATCAATAAATCTAAGAGCTGGTTTTTCAAAAGATCAACAAAATAGACAGACCACTAGCCAGACTGATAAAAAGAAGAGAGAGAACAACCAAATAGATGCAATAAAAACGATAAAGGGAAATCACCACAGATTCCACAGAAATTCAAACCATCATCAGAGAATACTACAAACAACTCTATGCACATAAACTAGTAAATCAGGAAGAAATGGATAAATTCCTGACGCCTGTGTCCTCCCAAGCCTAAACCAGGAGGAAGCCAAAACTATGAATAGACCAATAACAAGGTCTGAAGTTGAGGCAGCAATTAAGAGCCTACCACAAAAAAGCCCAGGTCCAGATGGGTTCACAGCTGAATTCTACCAGACACACAAAGAGGATCTGGTACCATTCCTTCTGAAACTATTCCAAATAATCCAAAAAGAGGGAACCCTTCCCAAATCATTTTATGAGACCAACATCATCCTGATACCAAAACCTGGCAGAGACTCAACAAGAAAAGAAAACTTCAGGCCAATATCCATGATGAACATAGATGCAAAATCTTCAATAAAATACTGGCAAACCGATTGCAACAGCACATTAAAAACTTATCCATCATGATCAAGTAGGATTCATCCTGGGATGCAAGGCTGGTTCAACATACGCAAGTCTATAAATGTAATTCACCACATAAACAGAAGCAAAACAAAACCACATGATTATCTCAATTGATGCAGAGAAGGCATTTGACAAAATTCAACAGCCCTTTATGCTAAAAACCCTCAATAAACTTGGTATTGATGGAACATATCTCAAAGTAATAAAAGCTATTTATGACAAACCAACAGCCAATATCATACTTAATGGGCAAAACTGGAAGCATTCCCTTTGAAATCCGGCACTAGACAAGGATGCCCTCTCACCACTTCTATTCAACATAGTACTGGAAGTTCTAGCCAGAGCAATCAGGCAAGAAAAAGAAATAAAGGGTATTCAAATAGGAAAGGTGGAAGCCAAATTGTCTCTATTTGCAGACGACATGATAGTATACCTAGAAGACCCCATCACCTCAGCCCAAAAGCTCCTGCAACTGATAAGCAACTTCAGCAAAGTCTCAGGATATAAAATCAATGTTCAAAAATCACAAGCATTCCTATACACCAATAACAGACTTAAAGAGAACCAAATCAAGAACGAACTGCCATTCACAATTGCTACAAAGAAAATAAAATACCTAGGAATACAACTCACTAGGAATGTAAGGGACCCTTTAAGGAAAACTACAAACAACTGCTCAACGAAATAAGAGAGGACACAAACAGATGGAGAAACATTCCATGTTCGTGGTTAGGAAGAATCAATATCGTGAAAATGGCTATACTGCCCAAAGTAATTTACACAATCAATGCTATCCCCATCAAACTACCATTGAATTTCTTCACAGAACTGGAAAACCACCATGAATTTCATATGGAACCAAAAAGAGCCCGCCAAGTCAATTCTAAGCAAAAAGAACACAGCGGGAGGCATCACGCTACCAGACTTCAAACTATACTACAAGGCTACAGTAATCAAAACAGCATGGTACTGGTACCAAAACAGAGATATAGACCAATGGAACAGAACAGAGGCATCGGAGGCAACACAACACATCTACAACCATATTATCTTTGATAAACCAGACAAAACAGGCAATGGGGAAAGGATTCCTATTTAATAAATGGTGTTGGGAAAACTGGCTAGCCATGTGCAGAAAGCAGAAACTGGACCCCTTCCTGACACCTTACACTAAAATTAACTCCAGATGGATTAAAGACTTAAACGTAAGACCTGACACCATAAAAACCCTAGAAGAAAATCTAGGCAAAACCATTCAGGACATAGGAGTAGGCAAGGACTTCATGAACAAAACACCAAAAGCATTGGCAACAAAAGCCAAAATAGACAAATGGGACCTAATCAAACTCCACAGCTTCTGCACGGCAAAAGAAACAGTCACTAGAGTGAATCGGCAACCATCAGAATGGGAAAAATCTTTGCAGTTTACACATCTGACAAAGGGTTGATATCCAGAATTTACAAAGAACTCAAACAGATTTACAGGAAAAACAAACAAGCCCATTCAAAATGGGCAAAGGATATGAACAGAAACTTTACAAAAGAAGACATACATGAGGCCAACAAACATATGAAAAGTGCTCATCGTCATTGGTCATTAGAGAGATGCAAATCAAAACCACATTGAGATACCATCTCACGCCAGTTAGAATGGCGATCATTAAAAATCTGGAGACAGCAGATGCTGGAGAGGATGTGGAGAAATAGGAACACTCTTACACTGTTGGTGGGAGTGTAAATTAGTTCAACCATTGTGGAAGACAGTGTGGCGATTCCTCAGGGACCTAGAAATAGAAATTCCATTTGACCCAGCAATCCCATTACTGGGTATCTATCCAAAGGACTATAAATCGTTCTACTATAAGGACACATGCACACGAATGTTCATTGCAGCACTGTTTACAATAGCAAAGACCTGAACCAACCCAAATGCCCAACGATGATAGACTGGATTGGAAAATGTGGCACATATACACCATGGAATATTATGCAGCAATCAAAATGATGAGTTTGTGTCCTTTGTAGGACATGGATGAATCTGGAGAACATCATTCTCAGCAAACTGACACAAGAACAGAAAAGAAATACCGCATATACTCACTCATAGGTGGGTGAGAAAAATAAGAACACATGGACACAGAGAGGCGGTCTACTATACACTGGGGACTGTTGGGGAATGGGGAGGGACAGTGGGGGCTGGGGATAGCCTGGGGATGAATACCAAGTGTGGGTGAGGGGAGGAAAGCAGCAGAGCACACTGCCATGTGTGTACCTATGCAACTATCTTGCTCGTTCTGCACATGTACCCCAAACCTATAATGCAATAAAAATTTAAAAAAATAAAAAAAAAAAAAAAAAAAAAAAATAAAAGAGATGTATCTTGATCTTAAAAAAAAAAATTTAGGTGTGTGTGGTGAAGGAGAGCCTGTAATCCCAGCTACTCTGGAGGCTGAGGGAAGAAAATCACTTGAACCAAGGAGGACTATGTTGCAGTGAGCCAAGATTGTTGCCACAGCACTCCAACTTGGGGGACAGAGCGAGGCCTTCTCAATAAATAAATAGAAATTTACTAATGTATTAGCTTCTATTGTGAGTAACAAAAGATTATACTTCTGTACTTAAATCATATTGACAGCATTTGTAACAATACATAATTCTGTATTTTGCTCCAATGTGCCATAACTATCAAAGAGCTCACTTGGGATTTTAGTAAAAATATGCAATATTCCCCCATCTAGCAGTGCTGCTATTCAATTTTTTTTTTAATTAGGAAAACTTCGTATGCTATTTCTAAAACAGTCTCTTCATTCCCTTGTGAATATAATTGAGGGTCTTTAATTGACTGGCTGTTAGACCTACCACAGAGTAGGGCGATGAACTCAGAAGTCTGTAGGCTGATGTTTCTGAAGAATAAGTTAAGCATAATCTACTTTGCATAAATTTGGTTTAGTTGGTCACAGGTAGGATGCTCACCACTTCAGAAAATTTTGTCTCTCAGCAGTAAACAGTTTCTGAAATAACTTCACTGTGTAGCCCAGTAATGCTCTATAAAGGTAATGAAAAATTATGTGTCTCTATTGAAAACACATTCATAACAGAATGTCCCTTTTATGTCATGACTGTGTTTGTCATTGAAAAATTTTCTTTCATAGAAAAACTCATCAAAAGAACTGGTCATATACCTTCCCCAGTTTCTTACCTTACATATTTTTAAAAATATCCGAGTCAAGCTTCCCTCTTAAGTCCTACCAGAAAAAGCTCCTGACTAGGTGAGAAAGAGCTTTTTGACAAATGAGCTCCAGGTTGTTAAATGCCATAGGCAGTTCAGTCTATAGCTTCCTTCCCCATCAGCAATATTTATCACAGCTAATCATTCTCTCCTCCATATACTGCTATTCACTTACCTTTCAGAACAAAATTATCTTCTGTATTATTTCTACTTAATTGTTTGCTCCCTCCTAGTCTCCCCTGCTCATTTATCCTTGTCTCTATGACTTGGTTTTTATAAGTTCTTTTTTTCTTCTTTATTGTCTTATTCAGTTTCATCTATACTCTTGACTTATGACTCCTAAACTTAAATCTCCAGTCCAGACCTTGTTCCTGAACTGAAAATGCACATCCCCACTGCCTTCTCCACATCTTCACTCACACATCTAATAAGTTGAGATCTGCTCAAAATGAGCTCTGGGCCTTTCTGTGAACTTCTGTGTCTCTTCCTCATGCTATTTCTTTTTATCATGCGAACCCAAGCAATATTCCATGCCAAGACACCTTACATATTCAAAAATAAACAAAAGCATCTCATTGATTGTAGGCTAATGAAAAGAATTATGTAATACAAAGATGATGTTTAAGAAATGGGTGTGGAATTAACTAGAAAAATGAACCAACAAACATATTTCAACAGCTCCATTTATTTTATTTTATTGAGTTTCTGGCTGATCCAAATCAAAGTGTATATTCTAGGCAGAGAGAAAGGTCACACAATAATCTTCCTAATTCTCCTCTGATTTCAGATTTAATTTGCAATATAAGATATTTAGGCCAGGCGCGGTGGCTCAAGCCTGTAATCCCAGCACTTTGGGAGGCTGAGGCGGGTGGATCACGAGGTCAAGAGATCGAGACCATCCTGGTCAACATGGTGAGACCCCGTCTCTACTAAAAATATAAAAACTCTGACTAAGCTTTTAAAAGTTTTAAAGAGTTTTCAATTCAGTACGTTGTAAGTATGATTGATTAGACTGAAAGAGTTGATTAAATGCCTTAAGAAAAAAATCCTGTTGGGTACGCTTGCCTACTCTTTTAGATGTTTGAAGAGTTTGTATGAAATTTATCAACATCACAGGAGTTTAATAAAGATTGCACAAAAACTACTTTGGATAGGGGTAGTAAGTTTGTTAAGCTTATGAGTTAACCAAACTTTAATCACAGAACAAAAAGTGTTTTCTCTTAGTGTTTCAGACTTCTGGTGTTTATAACAGGAATGAAAATATTTATATGTATGCACAAATAGAAGTTTGATTTTAAATGTGTCACTTACACATATTTAATATTAGTTAAAACCCAAGCAATATTCCATGCAAAGACACCTTACATATTCAAAAATAAACAAAAGCATCTCATTGACTGTAGGCTAATGAAAAGAATTATGTAATACAAAGATGATGTTTAAGAAATGGGTGTGGAATTAACTAGAAATAATGAACCAACAAACATATTTCAACAGCTCCATTTATTTTATTTTATTTTATTTTATTTTATTGAGTTTCTGGCTGATCCAAATCAAAGTGTATATTCTAGGCAGAGAGAAAGGTCACACAATAATCTTCCCTAATTCTCCTCTGATTTCAGATTTAATTTGCAATATAAGATATTTAGGCCAGGCGCGGTGGCTCAAGCCTGTAATCCCAGCACTTTGGGAGGCTGAGGCGGGTGGATCACGAGGTCAAGAGATCGAGACCATCCTGGTCAACATGGTGAGACCCCGTCTCTACTAAAAATACAAAAACTCTGACTAAGCTTTTAAACATTATTTCAAAGTTTTAAAGAGTTTTTGATTCAGTACATTGTAAGTATGATTGATTAGACTGAAAGAGTTTATTAAGTGCCTTAAGAAAAAAATCCTGTTGGGTACCCTTGCCTACTCTTTTAGATGTTTGAATAGTGTATGAAATTCATCAACATCACAGTAGTTTAATAAAGATTGCACAAATACTACTTTGGATAGGAATAGTAAGTTTGTTAAGCTTATGAGTTAACAGAACTTTAATCACAGAACAAAAACTGTTTTCTTTTAGTGTTTCAGTCTTCCTATGTTTATAACAGGAATGAAAATATTTATGTTATATGTATGGACAAATAGAAGTTTGATTTTAAATGTGTCACTTACGCATATTTAATATTAGTTAAAACCCAAGCAATATTCCATGCCAAGACACCTTACATATTCAAAAATAAACAAAAGCATCTCATTGATTGTAGGCTAATGAAAAGAATTATGTAATACAAAGATGATGTTTAAGAAATGGGTGTGGAATTAACTAGAAAAATGAACCAACAAACATATTTCAACAGCTCCATTTATTTTATTTTATTGAGTTTCTGGCTGATCCAAATCAAAGTGTATATTCTAGGCAGAGAGAAAGGTCACACAATAATCTTCCTAATTCTCCTCTGATTTCAGATTTAATTTGCAATATAAGATATTTAGGCCAGGCGCGGTGGCTCAAGCCTGTAATCCCAGCACTTTGGGAGGCTGAGGTGGGTGGATCACTTGAGGCCAGGAGTTCAAGACCAGCTTGGTCAACATGGTGAGACCCCGTCTCTACTAAAAATACAAAAATTAGCTGGGCACGGTGGCTCAAGCCTGTAATCCCAGCTACTCTGGAGGCTGAGGGAGAAAATCACTTGAACCCAGGAGAACTATGTTGCAATGAGCCAAGATTGTGCCACAGCACTCCAGCCTGGGGACAGAGCGAGACCATCTTAATAAATAAATAGAAATTTATGAATGTATTAGCTTCTATTGTGAGTAACAAAAGATTATATACTTCTGTACTTAAATCATATTGACAGCATTTGTAACAATACATAATTCTATATTTTGCTCCAATGTGCCATAAATATCAAAGAGCTCATTAGGGACTTTAGTAAAAATATACAATATTCCTCCATCTAGCAGTGCTGCTATTCAATTTTTTTTCAATTGGGAAAACTTCATATGCTATTGCTAAAACAGTCTCTTCATTCCCCTGTGAATATAATTGAGGGTCTTTAATTGACTGGCTGTTAGACCTACCGCAGAATAGGGCGATGGACTCAGAAGTCTGTAGGCTGATGTTTCTGACAAATAAGTTAAGCATAATCTACTTTGCATAAATTTGGTTTAGTTAGTCACAGGTAGGATGCTCTCCACTTCAGAAAATTCTCTCTTCCAGAGGCAAACAGTTTCTGAAATAACTTCACTGTGTAGCCCAGTAATGCTCTATAAAGGTTATGAAAAATTACATGTCTCTAATGAAAACACATTTGAAACAGAATGTCCCTTTTATGTCATGACTGTGTTTTTCATTGAAAAATTTTCCTTCAGAGAAAAAATCATCAAAAGAACTGGTCATAGACCTTCCCCGTTTTCTTACCTTACATATTTTTTAAAATATCCCAGTCGAGCTTCCCTCTTAAGTCCTACTAAAAAAGCTCCTGACTAGGTGAGAAAGAGCTTTTTGACAAATGAGCTCCAGGTTGTTAAATGCCATAGGCAGTTCAATCTGTAACTTCCTTCCCCATCAGCAACATTTCTCACAGCTAATCATTCTCTCCTCCATATACCACTATTCACTTACCTTTCAGAACAAAATAATCTTCAGTATTATTTCTACTTAATTGTTTATTCCCTCCTGCTCTCCCCTGCTCATTTGTCCTTGTCTCTATGACTTGGTTTTTATAAGTTCTTTTTTCTTTTTATTGTCTTATTCAATTTCATCTATACTCTTGACTTATGACTCCTAAACTTAAATCTCCAGTCCAGACCTTGTTCCTGAACTGAAAATGCCCACTGCCTTCTCCACATCTTTATTCACACATCTAATAAGTGGAGATCTGCTCAAAATGAGCTCTGGGCCTTTCTGTGAACTTCTGTGTCTCTTCCTCATGCTATTTCTTTTTATCATGCGAGCCAAAGGAATCTCCATGTTTCCAAAATTTCCAGACAGAGATTGTCTTTGTCTTCAGTGAATCAGTTTCTCTCAAGCTTCATATCTAGTGTGTGAGAAAATCCCATTATAGATAGAATATATTCAGGATTGTACACTTTTTCAAACTACCTTTGTTGTTGCCAACATGGTCTATGCCAACATTATCCTTTTGCCTGGATTACTGCAATACATTCCTAAATGATTTTCATGTTTTAGCCTTACCCTTAGTCCATTTTTAACACAACAGCTAGAATTATCATTCTAAAACATAAGTCAACTTGAAACTCTCTAACGGCTCCCAATCTCCCTGAAAATAAAAGCCAAGTGTCTAGGTTATTCTAAAATGCCTGTCATGATTTAGTCCTTCTAGCCACTAACCAATAGCTATTTCTTCCACATACCAGGGGCTCTCCCAACTTAACCCCTTTGCCTTGTGTCCTGTACCTAGATCTCCTTCCCCAGAGAGGCAAAAGGCCTTTTCTCATATCACCATCTGACTTGTACTCCAATATATATTTCTCAATGAAGCCATCTCTAACCACTCTATTTAATTACCTAACATATGATATACAACATACTGATTTATATTTTTTCACTCCTCCAACTGTCTTTTTTTACCAAGTGAACCCCTTGTATTAATTCCTATATAATCCATTAAGAATTATAGTTTTCTTAAGTAATGGATTTATTTTAAACTTACAGACATTTTGAAAAGTGTAGCTGGAAATACATCTTTTGAATGGGCTTTCTGAAAACACTGAATTTGAAGCACATGTCAATGCTAATTGGTGATTATGTTATCATAACATAAATTTTAGCTCAGATATTAATATAATATCTGATCCCCATCATTATTTTCCTTTACCTCAGTTTTATATGTGCTATTATATAGTATCTCACACATACAACAATTATCCAGAAGACCAAGTGTGATATAAATACATACATATGATTAAGCATATTCATTGCTTTTGTGGTTGTTCTCATGACTGTCACACCCAAATATCTAATTGTCCTTTTCAAAGAGGAAAAATTACAATAAGTAAAAAGCAATAAAAAATGTTCAAATGCTGTTATGTGTCAAAGTCATCTTATTTTTCCACCTGCTGTAAGAATGAGTACTTAGTATAACAAGATGTATCCTGTAGCAGTCCAGTGGTTACCATTAGAAATGTTCTTCCACCATGAGCTACATTTGCACAGAGAAACATTTAGGTATTAAGACACATCAACTCTCTCTGTAACCCAATAATTTTACTTCTGTGTCTCTTCCTCATGCTATTTCTTTTTATCATGCGAGCCAAAGGAATCTCCATGTTTCCAAAATTTCCAGACAGAGATTGTCTTTGTCTTCAGTGAATCAGTTTCTCTCAAGCTTCATATCTAGTGTGTGAGAAAATCCCATTATAGATAGAATATATTCAGGATTGTACACTTTTCAAACTACCTTTGTTGTTGCCAACATGGTCTATGCCAACATTATCCTTTTGCCTGGATTACTGCAATACATTCCTAAATGATTTTCATGTTTTAGCCTTACCCTTAGTCCATTTTTAACACAACAGCTAGAATTATCATTCTAAAACATAAGTCAACTTGAAACTCTCTAACGGCTCCCAATCTCCCTGAAAATAAAAGCCAAGTGTCTAGGTTATTCTAAAATGCCTGTCATGATTTAGTCCTTCTAGCCACTAACCAATAGCTATTTCTTCCACATACCAGGGCTCTCCCAACTTAACCCCTTTGCCTTGTGTCCTGTACCTGATCTCCTTCCCCAGAGGCAAAAGGCCTTTTCTCATATCACCATCTGACTTGTACTCCAATATATATTTCTCAATGAAGCCATCTCTAACCACTCTATTTAATTACCTAACATATGATATACAACATACTGATTTATATTTTTTCACTCCTCCAACTGTCTTTTTTTACCAAGTGAACCCCTTGTATTAATTCCTATATAATCCATTAAGAATTATAGTTTTCTTAAGTAATGGATTTACTTTAAACTTACAGACATTTTGAAAAGTGTAGCTGGAAATACATCTTTTGAATGGGCTTTCTGAAAACACTGAATTTGAAGCACATGTCAATGCTAATTGGTGATTATGTTATCATAACATAAATTTTAGCTCAGATATTAATATAATATCTGATCCCCATCATTATTTTCCTTTACCTCAGTTTTATATGTGCTATTATATAGTATCTCACACATACAACAATTATCCAGAAGACCAAGTGTGATATAAATACATACATATGATTAAGCATATTCATTGCTTTTGTGGTTGTTCTCATGACTGTCACACCCAAATATCTAATTGTCCTTTTCAAAGAGGAAAAATTACAATAAGTAAAAAGCAATAAAAAATGTTCAAATGCTGTTATGTGTCAAAGTCATCTTATTTTTCCACCTGCTGTAAGAATGAGTACTTAGTATAACAAGATGTATCCTGTAGCAGTCCAGTGGTTACCATTAGAAATGTTCTTCCACCATGAGCTACATTTGCACAGAGAAACATTTAGGTATTAAGACACATCAACTCTCTCTGTAACCCAATAATTTTACTCCTGTGTTCAGTGTTTTTAAAAAATCTTGTACATGTATATCAGAAAGTACATTTAGGTGTGTTTACTTCTAAATATAAGAAAAAATTGTCAGTTTTGAGAATAATGAACATGTGCACATATGCACTTACATGTCTTATTAGAAAAATATTTACATAAAAAACAGTTTTTACTGTTAGAATGTAAAACTTAGTGGTATAAATTTAACAATGAGCAATGCTTCTGTCTCATGTCTTTATAGTTTATCCAGAAGCATCTATTGTATACAGCATAATCCAGTATTCATGGAATTATCTGGGCATCTGAAACAGCATTTTGCAATCAGAGAGTTCTGTCCTAGAACTGTGAACTTGAGTCTAGAAATAAGGATCAGTTTATTCTCATGTGACTGCAGCTTACTTGTGTTTCCTCCTTTTCAGAAATTTATCCTCAAGAAAAGAAGACAAAGCAGATGTGCACAGCACTACGTAATAGGAAGGATGTAATAGTATTAAGCAATGGTGATAAGAATTGGAGAGAGGAGTCCTAACAGTGTTTGAGTCTATAATTGCTATAGTTTTTCTTGGGCTGGATGGTTCTGTATACTTCTGTATTCTTCCACCAGAGGCTCATTTTAACTTATGCATATTTGTGTTTGTATGCTCCCAGGGAAATAGTTTAATATTTATGAAATTGCAAAAACATTACTTTTTATCATAATGGACATTAAGCTAGGGGTTGCCTATTTGTAAGTATGCTCAGCCAAATCTATGTATATAATACTGTATGTCTACTGGCTATTTGATGAGAATAAAGTCAATAGGATGAATGAGACAAGAAAACAATATTTTCATTTTTTAATTAGCTTTATTTACAGGAATAATACAAAGGATTCAGGAACAGGAAGTAAAAGATGCTACCCAGGACTAAGTACATAATTTGTGTTTTTTACCCTCAGGCTTGATAATTTCAGTTTAGCAAACAACTAGAGCACATAACAGGTTTGGGAATTACTTATTCATATTAAATCTTTTGTTCCATTGTTTTGGGGGCTGTTTAATGATAATCACTTCCATATCACCCTTGAATTCTACATATTTTCCTTATCTCTTGTCTTTACATTTGATACCTGAATGAATACATTGCTACCATTGTGATCTCAGAGTTTATCAGTAGAACTCTGGACACTGTGGCTTTTCATACATCTAATTTCATTCTTACACCTCTCCTCCTTTACCTTCAAGCTCAGAAACTCATCCAATAATGTAAAACTGTAGTGCCAACAACACTAAGTTCCTTGTACTGAAGCTATAAGTTGTGTGATGTTCACATACCTGAACATCAAAGGTTTTAAGTATATCATATTAACATAATATGTGTCACATCTGACAGCCACACATACACACACAGAAACAAACACATGTACACATACAGAAAGTGAGATAAAGAATGCTGTCAGATGAAGAAACTTAAACTTATTTTCCTAGGAAGGAATATTATGAAATGGGAAAGTCAGCATAGATGGCAATGTGACTGAGGACATTCTATTCCCATCAAGCTACCATTGACCTTCTTCACAGAACTGCAAAAAACCATTTTAAACTTCATATGGAACCAAAAGAGAGCCTGCATAGCCAAGACTATCCTAAGCAAAAAGAACAAAGCCAGAGGCATTATGTTACTGGACTTCAAACTATACCACAAAGCTACAGTAATCAAAACAGCATGCTACTGGTATCAAAACCGAGATATAGACCAATGAAACAGAACAAAGGCCTCAAAAGCAATGCCATACATCTACAACCATCTGATCTTTGACAAACCAGACAAAAACAGGCAACAGGGAAAGGATTTCCTGTTCAATAAATGTTGTTGGGAAAACTGGCTAGCCATGTGCAGAAAGCTGAAACTGGACCCCTTCCTTACACCTTACACTAAAATTAACTCCAAATGGATTAAATATTTAAACATAAGATGTAACACCATAAAAACCCTAGAAGAAAACCTAGGCCAAACCATTCAGGACATAAGCATAGGCAAGGACTTCATGACTAAAACACAAAAAGCAATGGCAACAAAAGTCAAAAGAGACAAATGGGATCTCATTAAACTTCAGAGCTTCTGTACAGCAAAAGAAAATCATTAGAGTGAACCAGCAACCAACATAATGGGAAAATATTTTGCAATCTACCCATCAGACAAAGGACTAATATACTAATATTCAGAATCTACAAAGAACTAATGCAGATTTACAGGAATAACAAAAAAAAAAAAAAAAAAAAAAAAAAAAAAAACGAAAAACAAGCAAACTCATTCAAAAGTGGGCGAAGGTTGTGAACAGACACTTTTCAATAAAAGACAACTAATACTTTATAAGAAATGAGGAAAAAATATTTTTCCCCTTTTAAATAGCTATTTAGTACTTTCTGGCTGACAGAGCAAGTATATTGACACAGAACTCACATTTCATTCTCTTTTCAATGCTCCTCTTTTGATACACGTTAATTATAATTCTTAAAATCAGTTTCTGTGTTATAAGTTGAGATGATATATGGAGAAAAAGAGCCACTTTTTAATTCTAAAAGTTTATGCAATAATATAAAGTAAAAAATGGCACATCTTGAAATATATTTTGTGTCAAACAGACATATCCTACTAAAATGCAGCATCAAGAAATACTTAGGCACAGTAATAGTGTACAGGGTTCAAACTATGATTTTAAAACAAAAACATTTGATTAAAGTATGGATATGATAAGCCTCTATTCTAATTTTTTTCAGATATTCTCATAATGGAAAATGTTCAAACAAAATTTAAAGGAGGAGGACTATGTCCTATCTTATTTTCTCTCATTATTTTTCTTATATACTTTAATTTTATTCTCTGATAATGTGTCCATCTATGAATTTCCCAACCATTGTTTCTGAATTGCAATAAAGTCTAACTGAGTAAGAAACTTAATATTTCCCTCATCTTGGTGAAACTTTACAGTTTTCTTTCTGACTGTATGTCCTGACTTTTGTTGACTTTTGAAAATTTTCCATTGTAAATACTTCCTCTGACTAGAAATAATAAATAGCCTTGTAGACTATTAAGTATCTGAGCTGCATTATGAAATAAGCATATGATAGAATTAAAACAGATACTGCTAAAATGAATGGACAATTTTAATGTTATGTATACACAGCCTAAAATTCAAATAATTTAGATGGCTTATTTCTAATATATTTTCTAAACTAAAGGATCTTATACTAAATGGTGTGTTCTGCCACAGTAAACTGTCTCTGGCTTTCTAAAAGGTAATTTATTGTATACTGAAAATTATTTTGTCATGTCCATTTGGCATATATGTGTTCCCTTATGATTTTCTCAACAACTCTCTCAGAAGGAAAGTATTTTCCTTTTAGAAATCATTTTGAATACATAATCATGTATATGTAACAGAACATTTAAAAAGAAACTGTTTCAGCCAAAACCATGCAACCTACTCTTACTGAAGAGAGTTCCAGACAACTTTTGTAGGACAAGGAAAAGAAGTGACTGAAATTCAATGTGTAACATTTATCCCACACCTACACAAAATAATATAATGTTTCAAGTTGGGAGGCTTGGATAGCTTGGAAACTGAGGATTTGAGAGGAAGGAAATATTGCAGTGTGATGATTCTAAGTAATTGATAAAGAGGCATCAAACTTCTTGCATTTCTCTGTATGCTTGATGACAAGAACATCATGGGAGTCTCTCTGAAAAGAACTAAATTTATGGAAGTTTAGAGAAATTAGTTGACGAGTGTCTGACTTTTGCTTGATAATTTTCAAGGGTGAAAATCTGAGTAACTTTTTCAGGAGATTAAAAGTCTGCAGTTAGGAAGTAACTGCCTTCCAACTAGGGATGAGTCTCAGATATTTCCTGCTAGTAAATATGGATCATGCAAGAGAATAGATAAGAAGGAGATCATCTCAAGCCCAGCCAAAAGAATCACCATGAGGAATGAGGAGACCTGAGCAGTAAGACACTGGGCTGTAGAGCCACAGCCACAGCCACAGCAACAGCAAAAGTAAGTGATTAGATGGCAAGTGCTCCAGCAATCCCAGGAATTTCAGGAAACAGCTAAACAAATCTGGAGGTATCCAAAGAATCTGTCTTACCTCTATTGTTTTTTTCAAGGTAAAACCTGGAGGAGATGAAAACCTATTTAGTAAGTTGAAGAAACAGAGAAGAATAAGGCAGAGAGAGGGAAAGATTGTCAGTGCCCAGAATCTACCACAGTCAGGAAAAATGACAAGTCCTCTGTGTTTAATGTATTTTAGAGTAGGAGATAAAGTATTTGTCGAATTAGTGCATTAGCAAAAATACCTAGAGAAAGGATATGTGTAATGCCCAGTAAAAGCCAGTGATTCTCCAATCTAACATAAAATGGACTAATTTGTAAGAAATGTGGGGCTTTTTCAAAAAGTAGTTTAAAATCAAAATCATGAAGGTGGATGAAATATTCCTGTTTCACTAAAAAATAAACAGATAAAGCTCCTTCTACTTTGTTATTTTTCGCTGTAATAGCCCTAATTACTTCGTTACTAATTTACCAGCAACTGGTATACATTTATAGTTATAAAATGTATATGTTTCCCTCATGAGACCATGTCATATATATTTTAAAGATGGTTATAAAAGTCATCTTTCCTTATTAAATTAAAATTTTCATCAATATTTGGTTGTATTGGGCTATCAATATACATAATAAATTAATATTCTGAATAATATGTATTCTTACAGTACATCAAAAAGACAATAGGAGCCTGATTCAATTTGTTATTTTTGCACAGTGACAGTTAATCAAAATTATTAATTCATTATCAAAGTATAATTTCCATGACAAAGACTAGAGGAAATCACACAGACTGTGTCCAGATTTCTTTCAGGTATCTACCAGCAAAATATCAACAAAAATTAAACAATGAAAGACAGAGTGAGAGAGGAAAAGGTAAGAAAATAAGCAGAGAAAGAATATGAAAATGAAAATATTTTACATAAATAACAGTAAACTGAATTTCTTCTTTGATTTTTATGAGGATTGTGTGTTGTTCAACCAGTTTGCAGTAAAGGGAACATGGCTATAGACAAGGAACTGTCATTCATTACAATTTGGAGCTCAGTGACTTTAAATACAGGACACGTTTTTTTGAAATAATTCATAATTAAGAAATTAAAATGATTTTAGTAACATTTGTAAAAACAGAATGAAAATACTTGAAAGTGTTGCTTTTCACTTTTCAGAGATAGTGCCTAGCTTTTATAGATTCCTTTCACATCTACACTATGCTAAAAACCGGCTTTGTCTAAAAACAACTTTAGCTATAGATGGTCACTTCCTGTAAAGGCTTTCCTTTGTTATTGTCATAGCATTACAGAATAATGATGACTTCAACATCACCTACACACACAATAAAAACTGTGTGTGACTTTTGGAAAAAATATGAGCGATTTAGAGAGGCAAAGTTAGGTTGTCATTGAAGATTCAGAAAAATATGACATTATAGGTTAAGTATATTTTCAATATTTCTTTCTTTTTTAAAAAAAAAAAAACTTAAAAAATTTATTGTACTCAGCTAGTTTGTAATACCAGCAGGTGGGGCTCAAGCCACAGTTGTCTTGACACAGATTTCAGAGTAAGTTTATCTCAGTATGCAACTGTTACTATTGCTTCCTTGCTTATCAACAGTACTCTCTATTTTTAAGTCTTTAATCCATCTGGAGTTAATTTTAGTGTAAGGTGTCAGGAAGGGGTCCAGTTTCTGCTTTCTGCACATGGCTAGCCAGTTTTCCCAACACCATTTATTAAATAGGGAATCCTTTCCCCATTGCCTGTTTTTGTCTGGTTTATCAAAGATAATATGGTTGTAGATATTTTGTGTTGCCTCCGATGCTTCTGTTCTGTTCCATTGGTCTATATCTCTGTTTTGGTACCAGTACCATGCTGTTTTGATTACTGTAGCCTTGTAGTATAGTTTGAAGTCTGGTAGCGTGATGCCTCCTGCTGTGTTCTTTTTGCTTAGAATTGACTTGGCTATGCGGGCTCTTTTTTGGTTCCATATGAAATTCATGGTGGTTTTTTCCAGTTCTGTGAAGAAATTCAATGGTAGTTTGATGGGGATAGCATTGAATGTGTAAATTACTTTGGGCAGTATAGCCATTTTCACGATATTGATTCTTCCTAACCATGAACATGGAATGTTTCTCCATCTGTTTGTGTCCTCTCTTATTTCGTTGAGCAGTTGTTTGTAGTTTTCCTTAAAGAGGTCCCTTACATTCCTAGTGAGTTGTATTCCTAGGTATTTTATTTTCTTTGTAGCAATTGTGAATGGCAGTTCGTTCTTGATTTGGTTCTCTTTAAGTCTGTTATTGGTGTATAGGAATGCTTGTGATTTTTGAACATTGATTTTATATCCTGAGACTTTGCTGAAGTTGCTTATCAGTTTCAGGAGCTTTTGGGCTGAGGTGATGGGGTCTTCTAGGTATACTATCATGTCATCTGCAAATAGAGACAATTTGGCTTCCACCTTTCCTATTTGAATACCCTTTATTTCTTTTTCTTGCCTGATTGCTCTGGCTAGAACTTCCAGTACTATGTTGAATAGAAGTGGTGAGAGAGGGCATCCTTGTCTAGTGCCGGATTTCTCTCTGACACCATAAAAACCCTAGAAGAAAATCTGGGCAAAACCATTCAGGACATAGGAGTAGGCAAGGACTTCATGACCAAAACACCAAAAGCATTGGCAACAAAAGCCAAAATAGACAAATGGGACCTAATCAAACTCCACAGCTTCTGCACGGCAAAAGAGACAGTCACTAGAGTGAATCGGCAACCATCAGAATGGGAAAAATCTTTGCAGTTTACACATCTGACAAAGGGCTGATATCCAGAATTTACAAAGAACTCAAACAGATTTACAGGAAAAATAAACAAGCCCATTCAAAATGGGCAAAGGATATGAACAGAAACTTTACAAAAGAAGACATACATGAGGCCAACAAACATATGAAAAAGTGCTCATCATCATTGGTCATTAGAGAGATGCAAATCAAAACCACATTGAGATACCATCTCACGCCAGTTAGAATGGCGATCATTAAAAAATCTGGAGACAGCAGATGCTGGAGAGGATGTGGAGAAATAGGAACACTCTTACACTGTTGGTGGGAGTGTAAATTAGTTCAACCATTGTGGAAGACAGTGTGGCGATTCCTCAGGGACCTAGAAATAGAAATTCCATTTGACCCAGCAATCCCATTACTGGGTATCTATCCAAAGGACTATAAATCGTTCTACTATAAGGACACATGCACACGAATGTTCATTGCAGCACTGTTTACAATAGCAAGGACCTGGAACCAACCCAAATGCCCATCGATGATAGACTGGACTGGGAAAATGTGGCACATATACACCATGGAATATTATGCAGCAATCAAAAATGATGAGTTTGTGTCGTTTGTAGGGACATGGATGAATCTGGAGAACATCATTCTCAGCAAACTGACACAAGAACAGAAAAGGAAATACCGCATATACTCACTCATAGGTGGGTGAGAAAGATGAGAACACATGGACACAGAGAGGCGGTCTACTATACACTGGGGACTGTTGGGGGGAATGGGGGAGGGACAGCGGGGGGTCTGGGGGATGACCTGGGGATGAATACCAAGTGTGGGTGAAGGGGAGGAAGGCAGCAAAGCACACTGCCATGTGTGTACCTATGCAACTATCTTGCATGTTCTGCACATGTACCCCCAAACCTATAATGCAATAAAAAATAAAAAATAAAAAAAAAAAAAAAAAAACAGTACTCTCTATTGTTAAATCTTACAGCTGTGTCAACTTTCATTATCACGGCGTCTGCGGGCCATCGATTAAAATCCTTACCTCTCTTTTCACCCTTCATCTAGCAAGTATCAGACCATTTACTTGTGTAAATATGAAGACAGCCAGCTAAGAAATTGAGGACAAAAATCTCTGGTTCAATATACACATTTGATACCTCAGATGATTGGTAGATGAGAAGGCATTTCATCTAATTCAGACTTAGAAGAGAGAAAAGGGTAACATATTGTTACAAGCTCACCTCTACAGCCAATTCAAGTGCCTTTGAACCTTGAGTAACACATTACTATTTACTGTTAAGAGGCCTTGTCTCTAACTCCTACTTGGCATGTCCTTAGAGAACATATCTTGGCCAGGTACGATGGCTCACGCCTGTAGTCCCAGTACTTTATGGGAGGCTGAGGCAGGTGGATCACCTGTCAGGAGATCAAGACCAGCCTAATCAACATGGAGAAACCCTAAAAATACACAATCAGCCAGGCATAGTGGGGCATGCCTGTAATCCCAGCTACTTAGGAGGCAGAGGCTGTAGTAAGCAGAGATCATGCCATTGCATCCTGGCCTGAGCAACAATCTTAACTCCATCTAAAAAAAAAAAACCCCTTTAATTTTACCTATCCTTCAAACTTTCTTTCAAACTTTAAAGAAATTTTCCTTTTATAACCAAGAAGAACCTTTATATACTATTTCACATAGAAATTTTTAAGGTTCATGGGAGACTGGGCACAGTGGATCACAGGATCATGAGCTCAGAAATCCAAGACCAGCCTGGGCAACATAGACCTCATTCTTTTCATATTAAAAATTTCATGCTTTTCAACTGCACAAATTTGTAAGATTCAGGAGTTTATTAAGTAGGTAATCACTGACACCTGTTAAGCCTATGACCAGTTTTCCTTGCTAGTGATCAAGCAGAAGTTGCTATTTATCCAAGTATAGGAGGTACTGGACTCTGCAGGATATAGAAAAAACTTCATTGAGCTGTTTGTTCTATTTTACAGCTACTTCAAATTACCATCTCATATTTTACCAGTACCTTGTTCTTATTAATAGCACTCATTAGAACTTCCAAAATAATCAAACTGGCATAAAGCTTACTCCACTAACTTCAAAATGGGTCTTCTACTCATAGGCTGTGTACTAGCCACTACACCTTGTCATGGGAAATGCTCAACTTCCACTACACTGCCAAGTCATTTTAACCTACAAATGTTTCCAATGTACAAGTCAGTTAATCTGAAACTGAAATTTCAAGTTTCTGAAGATTGAGTTAATGTTAACTTTTCAATGCAACAAGGGCCCATTACAGCATTTGGCCTTCAGTGACAGTAAAATGCTTTCTCTCTCCAGGGTGTTGCAATCAAAGCATCCCTCCCATAGCTTAAAATCAGATTCCCTCCCCTTCAAAATATGTGGGGTAACAACCCTATCCCTGAAGGAGATGTTAAGAACATTCTCACAAAGTTTCAGCTGATTCATAAAACCAGAAATAGGCATCTTCCACCTAAGCATTTTGAAGTTTCAGTATTGACCAAAACACACAAGTTTCTCATTAAACTTTTTTAATGGGTCTCAAAATTCTGTGACAAATTTTTGGTCAAGTTGTTTCCATTAAAAAGTACTGATTGAAGGGGAGGAAGGCAGCAAAACACAATGCCATGTGTGTACCTATGCAACTATCTTGCACGTTCTGCACATGTACCCCAAAACCTATAATGCAATAAAAATTAAAAAAAAGTACTGATTTTAAAAACTAATAACTAATAACTTAAAACTGTCACACGCAAAAAAGAAAACCAAAGTGGTCCACAAAACATTCTCCTTTCCTCCTGAAGGTTTTACGATGCATTGTTATCATTAACCAATCTTTTACTACTAAACTTAAATGGCCAATTGAAACAAACAGTTCTGAGACCGTTCTTCTCACAAAGTTTCAGCTGATTCATAAAACCAGAAATAGGCATCTTCCACCTAAGCATTTTGAAGTTTCAGTATTGACCAAAACACACAAGTTTCTCATTAAACTTTTTTAATGGGTCTCAAAATTCTGTGACAAATTTTTGGTCAAGACTGAGGTGGCAGTTATTAGGGATAATATTCATTTAGCCTTCTGAGCTTTCTGGGCAGACTTGGTGACCTTGCCAGCTCCAGCAGCCTTCTTGTCCACTGCTTTGATGACACCCACGGCAACTGTCTGTCTCATATCACGAACAGCAAAGCGACCAAGAGGTAGATAGTCTGAAAAGCTCTCAACACACATGGGCTTGCCAGGAACCATATCAATGATGGCAGCATCACCAGACTTCAAGAACTTAGGGCCATCTTCCAGCTTTTTGCCAGAACGGCGATCAATCTTTTCCTTCAGCTCAGCAAACTTGCATGCAATGTGAGCTGTGTGGCAATCCAGTACAGGGGCATAGCCAGCACTGATTTGGCCTGGATGGTTCAGAATTATCACCTGAGCAGTGAAGCCAGCTGCTTCCATTGGTGGGTCATCCTTGCTGTCACCAGCAACGTTGCCACGATGAACATCCTTGACTGACACATTCTTGACATTGAAGCCCACATTGTCCCCAGGAAGAGCCTCACTCAAAGCTTCATGGTGCATTTCAACAGACTTCACTTCAGTTGTAACATTGACTGGAGCAAAGGTGACTACCATACCAGGTTTGAGAACACCAGGTTGGTCTCCACTCGACCAACAGGAACAGTGCCAATACCACCAATTTTATAGACATCCTGGAGAGGCAGGCGCAAGGGCTTGTCAGTTGGACGAGTTGGTGGTAGGATGCAGTCCAGAGCCTCAAGCAGTGTAGTCCCGCTGGCATTGCCATCCTTACGGGTGACTTTCCAACCCTTGAACCAAGGCATGTTAGCACTTGGCTCCAGCATGTTGTCACCATTCCAACCAGAAATTGGCACAAATGCTACTGTGTCGGGGTTGTAGCCAATTTTCTTAATATAAGTGCTGACTTCCTTAACGATTTCCTCATATCTCTTCTGGCTGTAGGGTGGCTCAGTGGAATCCATTTTGTTAACACCAACAATTAGTTGTTTCACACCCAGTGTGTAAGCCAGGAGGGCATGCTCTTGGGTCTGCCCGTTGTTGGAGATACCAGCTTCGAATTCACCAACACCAGCAGTGACAATCAGGACAGCACAGTCAGCCTGAGATGTCCCAGTAATCATGTTTTTGATGAAGTCTCTGTGTCCTGGAGCATCAATGATAGTCACGTAGTACTTGCTGGTCTCGAATTTCCACAAGGAGATATCAATGGTGATACCATGTTCACGCTCGGCTTTCAGTTTATCCAAGACCCAGGCATACTTGAAGGAGCCCTTTCCCATCTCAGCAGCCTCCTTTTCAAATTTCTCAATGGTTCTTTTGTCGATGCCACCGCATTTGTAGATTAGATGGCCAGTAGTGGTGGACTTGCCTGAATCTACGTGTCCAATGATGACAATGTTGATCTGAGTCTTTTCCTTTCCCATTTTGGCTTTTAGGGGTAGTTTTCATGACACCTATGTTCTGGCGGCAAACCCATTGCGAAAAAGCTATTTTCAATATTTCAATTGTAATTGTAAAATAATAAATACACGTAGAGATAACCTCATTAGAAATAACTCCTTATTCTAAAAGTAAAGAGAAAACCGAAATGTTAAAATTGATACTCATACATAATAGCATCAAGAAACACCAAATGCCTGGTAAATACCCAAATATTATGTTCAATGACTTGAAACAAATAAACAAATGAAAAATTAATTGAAACATGAATGAAAGAAATTACAGAAATCTAAGCAATGTATAATAAACAATATTAATGGATTGTTTGTAAAATATCCTCATTCATGTAATGTCAATCAAAATTTTAGGAATTTTGAAGGAATTGAAGAATTTTAAATCATATACAATTCAAATTACAAAGTGTATGCAAAGCAAGTAATTTATAACATTACTGGTTAATTCTATCATCTTTTTTCCTTAATATTTTTTATTGTACTTTAGGTTCTGTACTTTAGAATCAGCAATCCTGCAGATCATGCAGGATTGTTGCATAGGTACACACATGGCAATGTGGTTTGCTGCCTCCATCCCCCACCCCCGTCACCTACATCTGGCATTTCTTCCCATGTTATCCATCCCCAACCTCCCTACTCCCTTCTGCCCCTCCCATAGTTTTCCCCAACAGACCTCAGTGTATGATGCTCCCCTCCCTGTGTCCATGTGTTCTCACTGTTCAACACTTGCCTATGGGTGAGAACATGTGGCATTTGATTTTCTGTTTTTGTGTCAGTTTGCTGAGAATTAAGGTTTCCAGATTCATCCATGTCCCTACAAAGGATATGAGCTCTTTGTTTTTTATGGCTGCATAGTATTCCATGTTGTATATGTGCCACATTTCCCTTGTCCAGTCTATCATCAATGGGCAATTGGGTTGGTTCCAGGTCTTTGCCATTTTATATGCTGCAATGAACATTTGTGTGCATGTGTCTTTATAACAGAACTATTTATAATCCTTTGGATACATACCCAAAAATGGGATTGTTGAGTCAAATGGAATTTCTATTTCTACATCCTTGAGGAATTGCCATACTGTCTTCCACAATGGTTGAACTAATTTATACTCCCTCCAACAGTGTAAAAGTGCTCCTTTTCTCCACATCCTCTCCAGCACCTTTGTCTCCATATTTTTTTAAAAAATTTTTATTGCACTATAGGTTTGGGGGTACATGTGCAGAATGAGCAAGATAGTTATATAGGTACACACATGGCAGTGTGCTTTGCTGTTGTCTCCATATTTTTTAATGTTCACTGTACTAACTGGCATTAAATAGTATCTCAATGTGGTTTTGATTTGCATTTCTCTAATGACCAATGATGATGAGCATTTTTCCATATGTTTGTTGGCCTCATATAAGTCTTCTTTTATTTTATTTATTTTATTTTTTATTTTTTATTTTAAATTTTTATTGCATTTTATGTTTTGGGGTACATGCGCAGAACGTGCAAGATAGTTGCATAGGTACACACATGGCAGTGTGTTTTCCTGCCTTCCTCCCCTTCACCCACACTTGGCATTTCTCCCCAGGCTATCCCTCCCCAGCTCCCCCCCCACTGTCCCTCCCCCATTCCCCCAATAGACCCCAGTGTGTAGTAGACCCCCTCCCTGTGTCCATGTGTTCTCATTTTTCTCACCCGCCTATGAGTGAGAATATGCAGTATTTCCTTTTCTGTTCTTGTGTCAGTTTGCTGAGAATGTTATCCAGATTCATCCATGTCCTTACAAAGGACAAAAACTCATCATTTTTATTGTTGCATAATATTCCATGGTATATATGTGCCACATTTTCCCAGTCCAGTCTATCATCGATGGGCATTTGGGTTGATTCCAGTCTTCTTTTGAAAAGTGTCTGTTCATGTCCTTCACTCACTTTTGAATGGGTTTGTTTGTTTTTTTCTTGTAAATCTGTTTTATTTCTTTGTACATTATGGACATAAGCCCTTTGACAGATAGTTAGATTGCCAAAAATTTTCTTATTCTGTTGGTTGCCAGTTCACTCTAATATTGTTTCTTTTGCTGTACAGAAGCTCTGGAGTTTAATTAGATCCCATTTGTCTATTTTGGCTTTTATTGCCAATGTTTTCAGTGTTTTATTCATGAAGTTCTTGCTTATTCCTATGTCCTGAATGGTTTTGCATAGGTTTTACAAAGAGAATAAAATACCTAGGAATAAAACTAACAAAGAATGTAAAGGATCTCTTCAAGGAGAATTAGGAACCACTGCTCAATGAAGTAAGAGAGGACACAAACAGATGGAGAAACATTCCATGCTGTTGGTTAGGAAGAATGAATATTGTGAATATGTCCATACTGCCCAAAGTAATTTATAGATTCAATGCTATCCCCATCAAGCTACCTATGACCCTCTTCACAGAATGGGAAAAATAAAACACCTTAAATTTCATATGGAACCAAAAGAGAGCCTGCATAGCCAAGACAATCTTTAACAAAAAGAAGAAAGCTGGAGGCCTCATGCTACCTGACTTCAAATTCTATCATCTTATAAAAAAGAAAACATCTGAAACCAACTGTTACAAAAAATAGTAAGAAACACGTACTATTTCTTTTTTTTTTTTTGATGCTAGCATAACCCTGATACCCAAACCTGACAAAAATACATTAAAGAATGGAAAGTACACATGAATATCCTAACTATTATAGATACAAAAATACTTAACACATTTATTTAAATATGATAAATCAAATCTAGCAATCTAAAAATGAACAATGCATTATTACCAAGTTGGTGTTACCTAGAAGGCATGGTTGGTTTAATATATATAAAAAGAAAATTTCATTAGCAGAATGAGGGAAAAAGCATATTTTAGCAACATAGAAAATTCATGTATCAAAAATAAACACCTATTCATGATTTAAAAAAAAATGTTGAGCAAATTAGGAATCAAAATTGACTTCCTCAATCTGATAAGGAAAATTTTTATATTAAACTAAACTAAAGCTGACACAAAGAAGGTGGCAAACCGGGGCACAGTTGCTCATAACTGTAATCCTAACACTCTGGAGGCCAAGGTGAGTAGATCACGAGGTCAGGAGATTGAAACCATTCTGGCTAATACAGTGAAACCCTTTCTCTACAAAAAATAGAAAAAATTAGCCGGGTGTAGAGGCATGTGGCTGTGGTCCCAGCTACTCGGGAGGCTGAGTCAGCAGAATCGCTTGAAACCAGGAGGCAGAGGTTGCAGTGAGCTGAGATTGCACCAGTGCACTTTAGTATGGGCAACAGAGCAAGCCGCCATCTCAAAAAAAAAAACCACACACACACACACACACACACACAAAAGGCAATATTACACAAGACTAAAATCTTATGATTTCTATTTATCATGGTAGTTGAAATTCCTAGCCACTGAAATAATGAAAGACATACATTTACAAAAAAGAAGACCTATATTTCTACTTAGAAACAGCATAATCGTTTATGTATAAAATATTACACACATATACCCTTCCTTTTATTGCTTTCTTTATTACTTTATTGAACTCCACAAGTACTGTATTTTTTTTATTGAAGGTTTGTGGCAACTCTGTGTTAAGCAAACTTATCAGCCATTTTTTTGCATGTGCTCACATTATATCTGTATGTCACATTTTGGTAATCTATGCAACATTTAAAACTTCTTTATTATTATATCTGTTATGATGATCTGTAATGAGTGGTTTTACTATTAATTATTATAATTATTTTTGGGTGCTACAAACCATTCCTACATTACATTGAACTTAATTCATAAAATGTTTTGTGTCTTCTGATTGCTCCACCTACTGGCCATTCTCCCATCTTTCTCCATCACTTCAAGCCTCCCTATTCCTTGAGATACAACAATATTAAAATGATGCCAATTAATAACCTTACAATGGTCTCTAAGGTTCAAGTGAAAGAAAGAAATGAACATCTATCACTTTAAATCAAAAGCTAAAAATGATTGAGCTTAATGAGGAAATCATGTTGAAACCAAGACAGACTGAACCCTAGGCATCCTGTACCCAACAGTTAGCCAATCTGTGAATTTAAAGAAAAACTTCTTAAAGAAAACTTAAAGTGATATTCCAGTGAATACACAAATGATAAAATTGCCAAAAATCTTTGCTGCTAAGTAGACAATTTGAGCAATTTGAATAGATACAAAAAGACACAACATTTTCTTAAGCCAAAACCCAATCGAGAGCAAGGACCTAACTCTCTTCAAACTATGAAGGCTGAGAGAGGTAAGAAAGTCACAGAAGCAATTGTGAATGGGAGTTCGTTCTTGATTTGGCTCTCTTTAAGTCTGTTATTGGTGTATAGGAATGCTTGTGATTTTTGCACATTGATTTTATATCCTGAGACTTTGCTGAAGTTGCTTATCAGTTTCAGGAGTTTTTGGGCTGAGGTGATCGGGTCTTCTAGGTATACTATCATGTCGTCTGTAAATAGAGATAATTTGGCTTCCACCTTTCCTAATTGAATACCCTTTATTTCTTTTTCTTGCCTGATTGCTCTGGCTAGAACTTACAGTACTATGTTGAATAGGAGTGGTGAGAGAGGGCATCCTTGTCTAGTGCCGGATTTCAAAGGGAATGCTTCCAGTTTTTGCCCATTAAGTATGATATTGGCTGTTGGTTTGTCGTAAATAGCTTTTATTACTTTGAGATATGTTCCATGAATACCAAGTTTATTGAGGGTTTTAGCATAAAGCACTGTTGAATTTTGTCAAATGCCTTCTCTGCGTCAATTGAGATAATCATGTGGTTTTTAATTTTGGTTCTGTTTTTGTGATGAATTACATTTATAGACTTGCGTATGTTGAACCAGCCTTGCATCCCCGGGATGAATCCTACTTGATCATGATGAATAAGTTTTTTAATGTGCTGTGGCAATCGGTTTGCCAGTATTTTATTGAAGATTTTTGCATCTATGTTCATCATGGATATTGGCCTGAAGTTTTCTTTTCTTGTTTAGTCTCTGCCATGTTTCGGTATCAGGATGATGTTGGTCTCATAAAAATGATTTGGGAAGGGTTCCCTCTTTTTGAATTATTTGGAATAGTTTCAGAAGGAATGGTACCAGATCCTCTTTGTTTGTATGGTAGAATTCGGCTGTGAACCCATCTCGACCTGGGCTTTTTTGTGTGGTAGGCTCTTAATTGCTCCTTCAACTTCAGACCTTGTTATTGGTCTATTCATAGTTTTGGCTTAAATAAATTACCTAGGAATACAACTCACAAGGAACGTAAGTGACCTCTTTAAGTAAAACTACAAACCACTGCTCAACAAAATAAGGGAGTACACAAACAGATGGAGAAACATTCCATGTTCATGGTTAGGAAGAATCAATATCGTGAAAATGGCTATACTGCCCAAAGTAATTTACACAATCAATGCTATCCCCATCAAACTACCATTGAATTTCTTCACAGAACTGAAAAAAGCCACCACGAACTTCATATGGAACCAAAAGAGAGCCCGCATAGCCAAGTCAACTCTAAGTAAAAAGAACACAGCGGGAGGCATCACACTACCAGACTTCAAACTATACTACAAGGCTACAGTAATCAAAACAGCATGGTACTGGTACCAAAACAGAGATATTGACCAACGGAACAGAACAGAGGCATTGGAGGCAACACAACATATCTACAACCATATAATCTTTGCTAAACCAGACAGAAACAAGCAATGGGGAAAGGATTCCCTATTTAATAAATGGTGTTGGGAAAACTGGCTAACCATGTGCAGAAAGCAGAAACTGGACCCCTTCCTGACACCTTACACTAAAATTAACTCCAGATGGATTAAAGACAAACATAAGACCTGGCACCATAAAAACCCTAGAAGAAAATCTAGGCAAAACCATTCAGGACATAGGAGTAGGCAAGGACTTCATGAACAAAACACCAAAAGCATTGGCAACAAAAGCCAAAATAGACAAATGGGACCTAATCAAACTCCACAGCTTTTGCACGGCAAAAGAGACAGTCACTAGAGTCAATCGGCAACCATCAGAATGGGAAAATATCTTTGCAGTTTACGCATCAGACAAAGGGCTGATATCCAGAATTTACAAAGAACTCAAACAGATTTACAGGAAAAAAACAAACAAGCCCATTCAAAAATGGGCAGAGGATATGAACAGACACTTTACAAAAGAAGAAATACATGAGGCCAACAAACAGATGAAAAAATGCTCATCATCACTGGTCATTAGAGAGATGCAAATCAAAACAACATTGAGATACCATTTCACACCAGTTAGAATGCCAATCATTAAAAAATCTGGAGACAACAGATGCTGGAGAGGATGTGGAGAAATAGGAACACTCTTACACTGTTGGTGGGAGTGTAAATTAGTTCAACCATTGTGGAAGACAGTGTGGCGATTCCTCAAGGACCTAGAAATAGAAATTCCTTTTGACCCAGCAATCCCATTACTGGGTATATATCCAAAGGACCATAAATCATTCTACTATAAGGACACATGCATACGAATGTTAATTACAGCACTGTTTACAATAGCAAAGAACTGGAACCAACCCAAATGCCCATCGATGATAGACTGGACTGGGAAAATGTGGCACATATACACCATGGAATACTATGCAGCAATCAAAAATGATGAGTTTTTGTCCTTTGTAAAAACATGGATGAATCTGGAGAACATCATTCTCAGCAAACTGACACAAGAACAGAAAAAGAAATACTGCATATTCTCACTCATAGGCAGGTGAGAAAAATGAGAACACATGGACACAGGGAGGGGGCCTACTACACACTGGGGTGTATTCAGGGAATGGGGGAGGGACAGTGGGGGGGAGCTGGGGAGGGATAGCCTGGGGAGAAATGCCAAGTGTGGGTGAATGGGAGGAAGGCAGCAAAACACACTGGCATGTGTGTACCTATGCAACTATTTTGCACGTTCTGCACATGTACCCCAAAACCTAAAATGCAATAAAAATTAAAAAAAAAAGAAAGTCAGGCTGGGCGCGGTGGCTCAAGCCTCTAATCCCAGCACTTTGGGAGGCCGAGATGGGTGGATCACGAGGTCAAGAGATCGAGACCATCTTGGTCAACATGGTGAAACCCGTCTCTACTAAAAAAAAAAAAAAAAAAAAAAATTAGCTGGGCATGGTGGCGTGTGCCTGTAATCCCAGCTACTCAAGAGGCTGAGGCAGGAGAATTGCCTGAACCCAGGAGGCGGAGGTTGCAGTGAGCCGAGATTGCGCCATTGCACTCCAGCCTGGGTAACAAGAGCGAAACTCCGTCTAAAAAAAAAAAAAATTAGCTGGGCATGGTGGCATGTGCCTGTAATCCCAGCTACTCAAGAGGCTGAGGCAGGAGAATTGCCTGAACCCAGGAGGCGGAGGTTGCAGTGAGCCGAGATTGCGCCATTGCACTCCAGCCTGGGTAACAAGAGCGAAACTCCGTCTAAAAAAAAAAAAATTAGCTGGGCATGGTGGCATGTGCCTGTAATCCCAGCTACTCAAGAGGCTGAGGCAGGAGAATTGCCTGAACCCAGGAGGCGGAGGTTGCAGTGAGCCGAGATTGCGCCATTGCACTCCAGCCTGGGTAACAAGAGCGAAACTCCGTCTAAAAAAAAAAAAATTAGCTGGGCATGGTGGCATGTGCCTGTAATCCCAGCTACTCAAGAGGCTGAGGCAGGAGAATTGCCTGAACCCAGGAGGCGGAGGTTGCAGTGAGCCGAGATTGCGCCATTGCACTCCAGCCTGGGTAACAAGAGCGAAACTCCGTCTAAAAAAAAAAAAATTAGCTGGGCATGGTGGCATGTGCCTGTAATCCCAGCTACTCAAGAGGCTGAGGCAGGAGAATTGCCTGAACCCAGGAGGCGGAGGTTGCAGTGAGCCGAGATTGCGCCATTGCACTCCAGCCTGGGTAACAAGAGCGAAACTCCGTCTAAAAAAAAAAAAAGAAAGAAAGTCACAGAAGAAAAATTGGAACCTAGCAGATGTTGGTTAATAATGATTAAATAAATAAGCCATCTCCATAACACAAAAGTACAAGATGAATTAGCAACCAAATGATTACATCAATAGAACCCGGAAAGGCTTTACATAAAATTCAACACCCCTTCATGTCAACAACTTTCAAAAACCTAGGTATTGAAAGAACATACCTGGTATTAATAAGAACCATATATGAAAATCTCACAGTCAACATTATTCTGAATGGGCAAAAGCTGGAGTATTTCCCTTGAAAACTGGCACAGGACAAAGATGCCCTCTGTCACCACTCCTGTAACATTGTATGGTAAGTTCTGGCCAGAGTTATCAGACAAGAAATAAGTATAAAAGGCATCCAAATAGGAAAAGTGGAAGTCAGACTATGCCTGTTAGGACAAGACATGAATCTACATTCAGAAACCCTCAAAGTCAAGGGCTAAAATATTCTTAAGCTGACAAATAACTTCAACAAGTCTCAGGATACAAAATCAATGTACAAAAATTGCTAGCACTCCTGGACACCAACAACTGTCAAGCCTAGATCCAAATCAGGAATGCAATCCCATTCATAACACACACACACAAAATATAGTTAACCAGGAAGGTAAAAGATTTCTACATAAAGAACTATAAAATACTGCTCAAATAAATTTGAGATGACACAAACAAATGGACAACATTCCATGCTAGTGAACAGGAAGATTTATTATTGTTAAAATGCTGATAATATCCAAAGTAATTTACACAATCAATGCTATCCCCATCAAACTACCATTGAATTTCTTCACAGAACTGAAAAAGCCACCACGAACTTCATATGGAACCAAAAGAGAGCCCGCATAGCCAAGTCAACTCTAAGTAAAAAGAACACAGCGGGAGGCATCACACTACCAGACTTCAAACTATACTACAAGGCTACAGTAATCAAAACAGCATGGTACTGATACAAAACAGACACATAGATCAATGGAATAGGACAGAGAACCCAGAAATAAGGTTGCATACCTACAACTATCTGATCTTCGACAAAGTTGACAAAAACAATCAATGGGGAAAGGATTCCCTATTTAATAAATGGTGTTGGGAAAACTGGCTAACCATGTGCAGAAAGCAGAAACTGGACCCCTTCCTGACACCTTACACTAAAATTAACTCCAGATGGATTAAAGACAAACATAAGACCTGGCACCATAAAAACCCTAGAAGAAAATCTAGGCAAAACCATTCAGGACATAGGAGTAGGCAAGGACTTCATGAACAAAACACCAAAAGCATTGGCAACAAAAGCCAAAATAGACAAATGGGACCTAATCAAACTCCACAGCTTTTGCACGGCAAAAGAGACAGTCACTAGAGTCAATCGGCAACCATCAGAATGGGAAAATATCTTTGCAGTTTACGCATCAGACAAAGGGCTGATATCCAGAATTTACAAAGAACTCAAACAGATTTACAGGAAAAATAAACAAGCCCATTCAAAAATGGGCAAAGGATATGAACAGACACTTTACAAAAGAAGAAATACATGAGGCCAACAAACAGATGAAAAAATGCTCATCATCACTGGTCATTAGAGAGATGCAAATCAAAACAACATTGAGATACCATTTCACACCAGTTAGAATGCCAATCATTAAAAAATCTGGAGACAACAGATGCTGGAGAGGATGTGGAGAAATAGGAACACTCTTACACTGTTGGTGGGAGTGTAAATTAGTTCAACCATTGTGGAAGACAGTGTGGCGATTCCTCAAGGACCTAGAAATAGAAATTCCTTTTGACCCAGCAATCCCATTACTGGGTATATATCCAAAGGACCATAAATCATTCTACTATAAGGACACATGCATACGAATGTTAATTACAGCACTGTTTACAATAGCAAAGAACTGGAACCAACCCAAATGCCCATCGATGATAGACTGGACTGGGAAAATGTGGCACATATACACCATGGAATACTATGCAGCAATCAAAAATGATGAGTTTTTGTCCTTTGTAAAAACATGGATGAATCTGGAGAACATCATTCTCAGCAAACTGACACAAGAACAGAAAAGAAACTAAGACATCATCACACACCTGGTTTTGTCTTTACCTTGTGTGAACCTCACAACTGTAATTCTTCTGTGTAACACATCAATTAAAATAGAGTCTAGACAAAATTTGAGTATTAAAGCAATCTGGAGAACATCATTCTCAGCAAACTGACACAAGAACAGAAAAGAAACTAAGACATCATCACACACCTGGTTTTGTCTTTACCTTGTGTGAACCTCACAACTGTAATTCTTCTGTGTAACACATCAATTAAAATAGAGTCTAGACAAAATTTGAGTATTAAAGCAATCTGGAGAACATCATTCTCAGCAAACTGACACAAGAACAGAAAAGAAATACTGCATATTCTCACTCATAGGCAGGTGAGAAAAATGAGAACACATGGACACAGGGAGGGGGCCTACTACACACTGGGGTGTATTCAGGGAATGGGGGAGGGACAGTGGGGGGGAGCTGGGGAGGGATAGCCTGGGGAGAAATGCCAAGTGTGGGTGAATGGGAGGAAGGCAGCAAAACACACTGGCATGTGTGTACCTATGCAACTATTTTGCACGTTCTGCACATGTACCCCAAAACCTAAAATGCAATAAAAATTAAAAAAAAAAGAAAGTCAGGCTGGGCGCGGTGGCTCAAGCCTCTAATCCCAGCACTTTGGGAGGCCGAGATGGGTGGATCACGAGGTCAAGAGATCGAGACCATCTTGGTCAACATGGTGAAACCCCGTCTCTACTAAAAAAAAAAAAAAAAAAAATTAGCTGGGCATGGTGGCGTGTGCCTGTAATCCCAGCTACTCAAGAGGCTGAGGCAGGAGAATTGCCTGAACCCAGGAGGCGGAGGTTGCAGTGAGCCGAGATTGCGCCATTGCACTCCAGCCTGGGTAACAAGAGCGAAACTCCGTCTAAAAAAAAAAAAAAAAAAAGAAAGTCACAGAAGAAAAATTGGAACCTAGCAGATGTTGGTTAATAATGATTAAATAAATAAGCCATCTCCATAACACAAAAGTACAAGATGAATTAGCAACCAAATGATTACATCAATAGAACCCGGAAAGGCTTTACATAAAATTCAACACCCCTTCATGTCAACAACTTTCAAAAACCTAGGTATTGAAAGAACATACCTGGTATTAATAAGAACCATATATGAAAATCTCACAGTCAACATTATTCTGAATGGGCAAAAGCTGGAGTATTTCCCTTGAAAACTGGCACAGGACACAGATGCCCTCTGTCACCACTCCTGTAACATTGTATTGTAAGTTCTGGCCAGAGTTATCAGACAAGAAATAAGTATAAAAGGCATCCAAATAGGAAAAGTGGAAGTCAGACTATGCCTGTTAGGACAAGACATGAATCTACATTCAGAAACCCTCAAAGTCAAGGGCTAAAATATTCTTAAGCTGACAAATAACTTCAACAAGTCTCAGGATACAAAATCAATGTACAAAAATTGCTAGCACTCCTGGACACCAACAACTGTCAAGCCTAGATCCAAATCAGGAATGCAATCCCATTCATAACACACACACACACACACACACACACACACACACACACACAAAATATAGTTAACCAGGAAGGTAAAAGATTTCTACATAAAGAACTATAAAATACTGCTCAAATAAATTTGAGATGACACAAACAAATGGACAACATTCCATGCTAGTGAACAGGAAGATTTATTATTGTTAAAATGCTGATAATATCCAAAGTAATTTATAGATTCAATGTTATTCCTATTAAACTACCAATGATATTCTTCAAAAAAAAGAAAGGCTATTTTAATATTCATGTGGAACCAAAAAAGAGCCTAAATAGCCAAGGCATTCCTAAGTAAAAAGTACAGAGCAGGAGGCATCTGGGTACCCAACTTTAAACTATACTACTGGACTATAGTAACTTAAACAGCATGGTACTGATACAAAAACAGACACATAGATCAATGGAATAGGACAGAGAACCCAGAAATAAGGTTGCATACCTACAACTATCTGATCTTCGACAAAGTTGACAAAAACAATCAATGGGGAAAGGACTCCCTATTCAATAAATGGTGTTGGGAGAACTGACTAGCTATGCAGAAGATTAAAACTGGACCCCTTCCTTATACCATATATAAAAATGGACTCAATATGCATTATCTATTTATGGTATATTTAGCTGTTTACTTTTACAGTCTAAAAAAATCATCTTCTCATTTGTTACGGCTTGCATGTGCCCCCAAATTTCATTGATTGGTAACTAAATGCCCAAACTCATGTGTTGATGATATTTGGAGGTGGGGCCTTTGATGGAAGTAATCAAGAGTAGATAAAGTCATCAGAATTGGGCCCCTATGTTGAGACTGGTCGCTTTAGAAGAAACGAAAGAGAGATGTGAGCTGACATACATGGTCCTGCCCTCTTACCATGAGATGCCTCTGTCACCATGTATGATACAGCAATAAAGCCCTCACCAGATGCTAATGCCACACTCTTGGACTTCCCAGCCCCCAGAACCATAAGAAATTATTTTTTTCTTTATAAATGACCCAGTCCATAGTATTCTGTTATAGCAACAGAAAAGAAACTAAGACATCATCACACACCTGGTTTTGTCTTTACCTTGTGTGAACCTCACAACTGTAATTCTTCTGTGTAACACATCAATTAAAATAGAGTCTAGACAAAATTTGAGTATTAAAGCAATCTGGAGAACAGGGATGGGTTGATAATAGGGCCACAATCGTTGCTGCCTCTGAGACTTTGGGAAGAAATGGATTTGAAGAAGAGGTTTTCTGCTTGCATATCTAGTTGTTAATCATATGCACACAAACTTAGGGGGAAAATTTGGGGCTCATCGTCCTTTTTATTGCTTTAAAGCATGTAGCAGCTCTCAAACTTACCTTTCTTTCTTAACAAAACAAGTCAGGCTGCAGTATGATCATGGCTTTGAATTCAGCCATGGCTTTTAATTTATTTATTTTTTTAGGATTTGCTTGACTGCAAAGTCCTGAAAGCTGGAGTTCAAAGGCAATTGTGTGTTCAAATAAAATACTTAGTTGGGAATATTCTAACAGCAACTGACAGGTTTAGTAGTTCTCATAGATAATACATTGACTTTTGAATAGCTGGCATTTAGGTAAATAATTACAAAGAAACACTCTTCTTTTGGAATAAATTACATAGAGTCCTGCTGTTAACTATTTGCAAATAATCTGATTCACTTCTTGATGAAACTCACAACGTACACCTTTTCTGAGGAAAATAGAAAGAGGAGGGCTCCTGAAGATACAATAAGATGATTATATTTATTTTCAAACCTTTAAGGAAAGCTCCTACAAGTTAGGCTAAAATGTAAATTTTAGTGAGGATTCTATTAGAAGTTCAAAGGTGGGCTGGGCACGGTGGCTCATGCTTGTAATCCCAGCACTTTCGGAGGCCGAGGCGGGTGGATCACGAGGTCAAGAGATCAAGACCAATCCTGGTCAACATGGTGAAACCCCATCTCAACTAAAAAAAAAAAATCAGCTGGGCATGGTGGTGCGTGCCTGTAATCCCAGCTACTCAGGAGGCTGAGGCAGGAGAATTGCCCGAACCCAGGAGGCGGAGGTTGCAGTGAGCTGAGATTACGCCATTGCACTCCAGCCTGGGTAACAAGAGTGAAACTCCATCTCAAAAAAAAAAAAAAAAAAAAAAAAGACGTTCTAAGGCAACAGTCACTTTCAAAAATGATAGAACCACTGTAAGCAAAAGAGAGAAGATAATGACTCTGACTGATCTGGCATTGTTGAATAAGGGCCCTGATTTGCTGCCTATGATTTGACTCTGTAGGTTTCCATTAGAGGAATAGCTGGAATAATACTGCTCTACAGTATTACTGTAGCATTTGCAAAGAGTTTATATGTAGAATTTAAGTGTGTGTCTGTGTGGGTGCATGTGCAGCACACAGGCATGCATTATAAAAAGGGACTTATTTAAGGAAAAAGCACTGCCATTACCATAACAGGTATGATCTAGGCTGACCCATGATCCTTGGATGGGTGGGACATTAACAATAGAACGTTTAACTACAGACATGCTTACATTCCTGTTATGCATAGGGCCCACTGTACCTCTAAACTGTTGCACTAGACTTTTGGTTTTAGTTGGTTTTAAAGACCATTTTTCAATATTTGTGCAGAATCTCTGTAATTACATAATTAAAAAGTGAAAGAATTAAAAAATAAGAATTGTAGTCTCATGGATATTTTAAAATAAAATTAAAACACCAGTTTAACTGTAAGCTATACTTTAGAAAAACATTAAGTCCTTAAGATCTAGGGTCAGAATGCATGTTCTGAATCACAATTTTATCAGTCATTAGCAATGTGATACTGAGAAGATTACTTAGTCTCTCTATCCCACAGTGCCTGGTTTGTAAACTGGAAATAATATTTATTTTAAATGATTAAATGATAAGCTATATATATGTCTTTCTGCAGTGTGTCTGGAACACAGAAAACATGTAATAAGTGCTGGGTGCTGCTACCATAATGATCGGTGTATTTCTATATTGTGTATTTCTGGGTACCAGTACTTTTGATACAAGACTAGACAGTGAATTCCTGGGTTACAAGGGCTGTGCCTTATACACTTCTAGGTCACCAGTGACCAAGAAAATGTCTGTTGTACAGCACTCACATAAAAAGTTTAGTTTAATTGATACAACTTGTCAGAGAAACCAATATTTGTTTTTATATTATATATTTATATTTTAATATATACTTCAGTAACACGTATGTTAAGCACAATAGAAGTTATTAAAGGAACTCCCACCTTTGTATGTCTGCGTGAATATTACCTCTTTAAAATAGCTTTCACAAGCATTGTTTCACCAAAATGTTGATCTTACACGTATTATAGTTTTCTCTAAAATGTCTAAAGATTAATTATCGGCAATGCATTTCAGGCACTTTCAAGCTGGGGTATGTGGATGACCAAGACATCTTGGTTCTCCCAATTTCTTGGAGGACATACACTGATGTTAGCTGTGATAGTAGTTACAATGCCTATTAAGGGTGAGATCCTGCCAGGCTCTAGTTTACCTAGCCTCTATTGTCCTCAAACAAAGCACTCTGAAACTCTAACATTAATGGCTGTTACGGGCTACTTACACAAAGTAATTTCACTTGGACCTACCATCCAGCTTCCCTGCTACCAATATTACCTTGTTACACTGTTTGTCTACTAGCTAGATGATAAGGACCAGGCAACACCCACTCTGTCATGTTGCATGTATGAAAGGATAAACAGCCTGTTGATACACACAGGAGAGACCAGGAATGGAAGACCTGGCCATGGCCTAAGTCCTTGCTTACTGAACTGTACTCCAAGAGGGAAGGGAGCATGGACATATGTTTAGCAGGAAACTTAGAGCCTAGCACATTTCCTGGCACACAGTATAAATATATACTAGTTGTTAAGTAAGTGAATGGTCTGTACACAATATACATCTCTCTTTCTCTCAACCAATAGCAACTTGAATAATAATAATACATGGCTGGTTCACTGTTACGGTTCTTTGTGATTGTTGGCCTGTGAATTTGAAGGCACTATTTCTCAAAGTGAAGTTCAGGAACCACTTGACCGAAGGTCAACTGAGTTGCTGTTTACAATTTCAGATTCCAGGGTTCCCACCTGCATCTCCATCTCTGACAACAATATTCAGGAAACTATATAATCAACCATCTATCAAGGTGATTTTATGTACACTACTATTTCAAAATCTTAGTGCTAGTTCACTCTGTAGATGAGCAAGTGCAACAGGTATTAATATGGTCAAAAAGAGATCTGTTGATCATATTAATACATGAAGAATTTTCTATTTCAGAAACTGAGGAAATTAGCTTTTTAAAAAAGCCTTCTTTGGGAATCAATGTAAGTTTGGTTATTCAGCTAGTTGACCAATAAATATTCAAAAATGTATAACATTCTTATATTTCATTTTTTTAACATAAGAAAATATTCCATACTATATGTCCATCTGTACACTTTATTTAGCTCCTACTTGTAAGTGAGAACATGCGGTACTTGACTTTGTTTCTGAGTTATTTCACATAAGATAATGGACTACAATTGGAATAACAGACTTTGGAGACTTAGAAGAATGGGAGGGTGGGAGGAAGGTAAAGGGTGAGAGATTGCTTAATGAGTACAGTGTACACTACTCTACTTGGGGATGACTACACTGGACCTTCAGTAATCACCCAAATCATTACCCAAATAGTGTACCTTGTACCCTTTAAGCCATCTCTCATCCTCTCACTACTACACAATGTATACATGTGACAAAACAACACCGTACCCTTTAAACTTCTATTAAAAAAATTACAAAATAAAATTGAAGAATTATCCTATTTATAATAGTGACAATAAGTAATTTGAAGCCATGTATGCATATGATAAATAAGAAAAAAAAAAGTCCCAGAAGGCCAAAAACTGAAGACTTGAATGCAATGAAAGACATATCATTACAGCGAGAAGATTGAATATTACAAAAGTGTTCATTTAATCTACAAACTTAGCATTAATCTATAAATTTAACCGCATTCCAATCAAAACATTTTTGTGAGTTTTTGGACATGGCATGTTCATGTGACAGAATCAATATGAACAAAGACCAGGTAATACTATGCAAAGAAAATTATTAAGACAGAGTTCTCCTATTATAATGGTAAATGTAATATGTGGCCATAGAAGTAGGTATGTAAATATGGAAGAATAGGTTACATTTATTTTGAAATTACATTTCTGGTAAAGTTAGAATTTTCAGTTAGTGGATATCTGATACTTAATTTAAAATGAATACCAAGTGTGGGTGAAGGGGAGGAAGGCAGCAAAACACACTGCCATGTGTGTACCTATGCAACTATCTTGCACGTTCTGCACATGTACCCCAAAACCTATAATGCAATAAAAATTAAAAAAAAAAGTTTTACAGTGACATCTTGAGGGGAAAAAAAAAAACCTGCCACCTTTTTTACTATATGCCAGGTTACATGAAAATATTAACTGATTTAAGTCTCTTTACAATCTTACAAAGATTTACAAGTTAAAATTGTAAAATTTATACTTTTACGTGCATGCCATTATCAGCATTATATAACACATGAGAAACTGAAGACAAGGCAGGTTATTTTACTTGCTGAAAGCAACTCTAATAGTTGCTTTCAAGGAAAGCTGTCTTTCCTTGAGGCTGTCTGGATGTTCTTTAATACCATGGGATGGGATTTGTCTGACACTCAAGAAAAGAATTAAAATAATACTAGAATTCTTACTTTAACAGTTGATTTCAAACAGAATTTTATTTCAATTAAATGAACAACATAAAACCAAGCATGTACTACAAAAAAATCGGTAAGTGTTTGCATCAACTGATGTGGTAAAAAGTGAAGTGTGATGTCAAAGTTATGGAATGAAAAACAGACAAAATATTTCACATAGAAATGTTTAAAATCTATACCTCTAAATTATTTATAAAAAAATTCACACTATAATAAGAAAGCATGCTGCTTTATTTCTCACAAGTTGTGGTAATATGCTTGATATTTTCCTATTGTCACAGCTTAATTATCAATAAGGCTTTTATCCACAGAAGGGTTTCAAACTGTGTTGTAAATTTTGTCACACTAATTACAAAGGTTAGTATTACTATGAAACACAAGTTTAAAGATCAATTGAAAAATACGGATGTTCCAATACAAATTGAAAAAAGTTAAATAACAGTATTTTTAAAATATTCAGACAGAAGGAGGTTATAAAATGAGACAAGTACAGCTGGGCACGGTGGCTCAAGCCTGTAATCCCAGCACTTTGGGAGGCCGAGGCAGGTGGATCACGAGGTCAAGAGATCGAGACCATCCTGGTCAACATGGTGAAACACCATCTCTACTAAAAATACAAAAAATTAGCTGGGCATGGTGGCGTGTGCCTGAAATCCCAGCTACTCTGGAGGCTGAGGCAGGAGAATTGCCTGAACCCAGGAGGCAGAGGTTGCGGTGAGCTGAGATCGCACCATTGCACTCCAGCCTGGGTAACAAGAGTGAAACTCTGTCTAAAAAAAAAAAAAGAGAGAGAGACGAGAGAAATCAAAGATGGCGGCTGTGGCAGCTGTTCGCTGCCTGGGGCTCCGCAGCCGGCTTGGCCAGCCGCTGAAGGGTCGGCAGGCAGGTCTGTGTGAACGGGCACACACATGCAGATTTTATTCTGGAAGTGTAACCCTTTCAAAGGTTGAAGGAACTGACATAACAGGGATTGAAGAAGTAGTAATTCCAAAAAAGAAAACTTGGGATAAAGTAGCCGTTCTTCAGGCACTTGCATCCACAGTAAACAGGGATTCTACAGCTGTGTCTTATGTGTTTCAAGATGGTCCTTTCCTTATACCGACATCCTCTTTGGAATCTCGTTCATTTTTACTGGCAAAGAAGTCCGGGGAGAATGCAGCCAAGTTTATTATTAATTCATACCCCAAATATTTTCAGAAGGACATGGCTGAACCTCATATACCGTGTTTAATGCCTGAGTACTTTGAGCCTCAGATTGAAGAGATAAGTGAAGCTGCCCTGAAGGAACGAATCAAGCTCAGAAAAGTCAAAGCCTCTGTGGACATGTTTGATCAGCTTTTGCAAGAACCACTGTGTCTCTTGAAACAACAAATAGTCTCTTGGATTTATTGTGTTACTATGGTGACCAGGAGCCTGCAACTGATTATCATTTTCAACAAACTGAACAGTCGGAAGAATTGGAAGAGGAAAATAATGAGAAATCTAGGAGGAAAGGTGTTCATCAGTTTGGAGTTACATGGCGCAGAAAACGACGCTCAGAGAATCTTTTCTCTAATGCCAGAGAAAAATGCACATTCCTATTGCACAATGATCCAAGGAATGGAGAAGCACCGGGCTTATGAGCAAGCATTAAACTTGTACACTGAGTTACTAAACAACAGACTCCGTGCTGATGTATACACATTTAATGCAGTGATTGAAGCAACTGTATTGGTGATAAATGAAAAATTTGATGAAAAATGGCATGATATCCTGGAGCTGCTAAGACAAATGGTTGCACAGAAGGTGAAACCAAATCTACAGACTTTCAATACCATTCTGAAATGTCTCCGAAGATTTTATGTAACTGCAAGAGTGCCAGCCTTACAGATTTTGCATGAAATGAAAGCCATCGGAATAGAACCCTCGCTTGCAACATATCACCATATTATTCAGCTGTTTTATCACCCTGGAAACACTTCAAAGGGATCATCTTTCATCATCTATGATATAATGAATGAATTAATGGGAAAGAAATTTTCTCCAAAGGACGTGGATGATGATAAGTTTTTTCATTCAGCCATGAGAGTATGCTCATCTCTCAGAGATCTAGAACTTGCCTACCAAATACATGGCCTTTTAAATACCGGAGACAACCGGAAATTCATTGGACCTGATCGTTGGCATAACTTCTATTATTCCAGGTTCTTTAATTTGATTTGTCTAATGGAACAAATTGATGTCACCTTGAAGTGGTATGAGGACCTGATACCTTCAGCCTTCTTTCCCCACTCCCAAACTTTGATAGATCTCCTCCAAGCATTGGATGTAGCCAATCGGCTGGAAGTGATTCCTCAAATTTGGAAAGATAGTAAAGAATATGGTCACACTTTTCGCAATGACCTGAGAGAAGAGATCCTGATACTCATGGCAAGGGATAAGCACCCACCAGAGCTTCAGGTAGCTTTTGCTGACTGTGCTGCTGATATCAAATCTACATATGAAAGCCAACCTGTCAGACAGACTGCTCTGGATTGGCCAGCCGTCTCTCTCAACTGTATAGCCGTCCTCTTTTTAAGGGCTGGGAGAACCCAGGAAGCCTGGAAAGTGTTGGGGCTTTTCAGGAAGCACAATAAGATCCCTAGAAGTGAGTTGCTGAATGAGTTTATGGATAGTGCCAAAGTGTCTAACAGCCCTTCCCAGGCCATTGAGGTGGTAGAGCTGGCAAGTGCCTTCAGCTTACCTATTTGTGAGGGCCTCACCCAGAGAGTAATGACTGACTTTGCAATCAACCAGGAACAAAAGGGAGCCCTAGGCAAGCTAACTGCATTCACCGGGGACAATGAAACTGACAGCAGCAGTGAGAGTGACAGCGACAGTGACACCAGTGAAGGCAAATGAAAGTGGAGATTTAGGAGCAACAATGGCCTCACCATAGCTACTGGAATTGCACCTGAGAACTGAGATATGCTAATATTTAACATTATTACAAAGAAGACAAGATACAGCTTTGGTGAATTTGTTCCTGTGAGGTATAGTCAGTACAGGCTGACTTATTTGCTACTTAATAACCATTTATTTATGTACTGTGCATTAAAGGTTTAGCATTTAAGTAGCAATGTTGTCATTTTCAGACACATGGTGAGGTCCACGGCTCTTGTCATCAGGATAAGCCTGCACACCTACGGTGTCAGTGAGCTGACCTCATGCTTCCATCCTCGTGCGATTGCCCTCTCCCTGCTGCTGGGCTTCTGCCTTTCTTGGCCTGATATGATGCTGGTTCTTCATCTTAGAAAGGTGTTCATGCAGTTACATCACAGTTGGTGTTGGGTCAGTAGTTTCCCAATTTCAGGATATTTTGATGTCAGAAATAATGCATCTTAGGAATGACTAAACAGGACAATGGCAGTTTAGGCTGCACAACTGGTAAAATGACTGTAAATAAATGTTGTAATTAATGTAAAAAAAGAGACAAGTACTAAAGTCAGTAACAACAGGAGAAATGTAGGAAGAAGAAAATAAATATTCTATGTTGTCAAATTTTAGCTATGGGATTATTTGAAAATAATTTCCTTTTTAGTATTTTAGAAAATAAGTATTTATGCAAAGTTTATTTTAAATAATATTCACGTGATATATGTGAAAAAAAGATAGTTGAAGATATCAATACATTCAAATAAATTCTAAAATTTATTATTACAATCTATATACCACATATTATATTGGCCACTAGGTATGATATAAAGGTAAATTTCTTGTCAGGGACAAACACTGGAAATATTAGAAATGGTAGAAAAGTGACTTTATTGACATAAATAAAAATGACAAAATGAGAAACAAAATGGGAAATGTTATATGATCTCAGTTGGGTAAATGACAATCTATACGTGTGACTCCCTCATACAAATCCTCTGATCCAAATGGTATTTCCAATGACAACTGAAAATATAAAGTAAATTTAAGGAGGTGAATAGGTACAATATTTTTAAAGAAAAGAAAAAAGATTTTTTAACACAGGTTCTCATTCAGATGCCCAGGCTGGAATGCAGTTCTGTGATCAAAGCTCACTACAGGATTAATTTCCCCAGCTCAGGTAATTCTCCCACCTCAGCTAGAGTGGGTATGGCTCACAGGTACACGTGCTATTTGTTTATTTATTTAATTTTATAGACAGGGTCTTACTATTTTGCCCAGACTAAAATGAAGTGGCTAAAATCACAGATGCAATAAAATGCATTATAGCTTCTAACTACTGGCCTCAGGGATCTGCCTTAGCCTTCTAAGTAGCTGAGACTGCAGGTGCACCACAGTGCCCAGTCACAATCAAATTTTTAAGAACTGTTTAAGATAACAGGTTAGAGAAAATTGAAATAATATTTTGAGGGGAAAGAAGGTAAAATCAATTAAGACAGGGTACACAGAGTACTTGAACGGTACAGATAATGGTTTATCCTTTGTACTCAATGGTGTATATGTGGCAATTGGTTATATTATTTTGACTGTCTTTAGTCATATTATGTACATATGTTATACGTAATTTAAAAATAAAAGATAAAAGTAATGTAGGCTAAAATTACAGATTTACACATCAATATTATTTAAATATACTAAAGATTTGCCAGCATTCAAATGTCTGCAATTATTCCTAAAATGCACAGAACCTATGTTTAGGTATAGTATCACTGTTTATTCAGCCTTCGTGCACTCAAATATATTATTATCTAAAATTTGTAGCATAAGTAAAATTGCATTCTGTATGACAGAAGACAAATTAGAATATTAGAATAATATTATGGAAAGTTGGCATAACAATGTACAATCATCCATTACTTTATTAGTTATCACTTGCAACTTTATTATATTAGTCAAAAAAGTCTGACTGTATTTAATAACTAATCCATGTATTATTTGATATTTTTAAGACCATTATTTAAAAAATAATACTTTGCTGCTAAGAAGGCCTATTGAAAAATGACCAGCATAGAAATCATAAAAATAAATTTAATACAATAAATATTTTTAAGACATAGTAAAAAATTTAAAAATTATAAACAAAGCTAAAAAATAGTATGCATTGGCAAATATTTGCAACATTTATGTCACAGGTTGATGTCCTTAAATAATTTTACAAATTAATAAACATTTTAAAAGGTGAGGAGTGGCAATAGCTATGAGAGACAATTTACAAACACATAAAAACCAATATTAAAACTGGCTAATCTGTCAGTCAATAAACATTTTAATATAGTAGTTATTTTATCTGTTAAATTAATAAAGGTCAATACAACTGATAATCTCCCAAGCAAATATATGGGAGAAGGACTTTCTCAAATACTTAGGATAATATTATTTTGTCAGAATGCAATTAAATAAACAAAAATCTCTATCCTTTGTCACAATAATTTAAGTTCTAGACCTCTAGAATACACATATACATATATACACACACATTCACATGTATACATTAACAACTCAAATTCAACTCCAATTCTTTCATAAGTAGCATTTTGTTTAACAAACAAATGTATCTCAAATTCTTCTTGACTTTTCATAGAGCCAGCAATTATAGGTGTGACTCTACCTCTAATTCTTTCATTTGCATTTATTTGTGGTTTCATACCCTTACATGAGACAAATGGGATTAATTTCTTTTATGATCTTAACTATATTCATTGCTTTACTTTGTCAAACTCTGATTAATTTACTCAACTCAATTTTATGTGTTCAAGAACTTAATGTGGATTCCTGTTCCACCTTATGAAAGTCTTTTCCAAAAACTTGCTAAATTCTTGACTCAAGACATTCCAGTGAGTAATGCATTTCTCTCCTCAAATACAATGGGATTGTGTTCTAATAAATACTCTTCCACAATGTGCAGTTAGTTCTCCCCAATTATCAATTCCCCTTAGGGCAGAATTTTACTAAAAAAATGGCTTTATCCTGCTGGGGATACTCAGTCAAATGGCAATTGCAGGGTGAATTTAAAAAATACTAAAAGCAGATGGCAGAACATAAATGCAGCTTTTTACTACAAAGCATAAAAACAACAAAGGAACTTGAATAGATAAAGTGTATAAAAGCCCTCCTTGAGCTATTAGGATGGAGACAGCAGAATTTTGTTTAGGAGCTTCAAACAGCCTGTCTCTTTCCAACTGTTTTGTCTTAGGACCTTAAAGAAGTAAAAGGTGCAAGTGAACTACTCTGGATTATGAAATAGAATCTGACACAGAGAAATCAACTCACTTAATATGCATGGAAATGTTGAGAAGTTTTTAGCAAATAGATAGAAAATGG
>CM038402.1:25534106-25552698 GCA_021498475.1 Saguinus midas | reverse complement strand
TGGAGGGTTTACAAAATACACTGGCCCAGCCTTATCTGTCTTAGAGATTTTGATCTGGGCAGGGGCCCAAGTGTGTATTTGGGGGTTAATAAATGAAATTAATACATGTACAGTGCTTAGAAGGGCTCACATTAGCATACAAAAATGTTAGCTCTGTTATTCATTATTATCCAAAAAATTTATTGAGGATCTACTCTGTGCAGCAGCAGAACTACTGACACTGATGAGCCCACTTCTCTGCTCTTTCAGAGCTTACAACTTGCAGAGGGGAAAAAAACAGTGAAACTAGCAAGTTTAAAGAGTGCCATATCCAGTCTGCCCTAAAAACCTGCCTTTTCTGCCTCCTCTGTCTATCCTCCTCTCCTTACACTGTCACAGTCCTGGTCCAGGCCACCATCACCTCTCCCCAGGATGGCTCTAGCAGCTCCCAGTGTCCTCTGCCTGCAGCCTTGCAGCTCTCCTCACAATGCAAACTGAGGGGTAGTCTAAAAGGCATATCCTCCTCCTCTCCTGCCAGTTCTCAAATCTCTTCTCCAAGCATGCTGCCAGTGAATTAAACAAGATGACCTACCAGGCTGGAAGATCTTGTGGATTTGTTTCATCAACGTCAAACCTCCTTAGGTTGATCTGTGTGTTTCAGGAGACATGTGCCAGATGTCTGTGTGTGTTTTGAACACCATCTAGTGGACAGTAGGGCAATTTATTTTCAGGCTATGGAATGAACTCCCCAAGCCCCAGTCAATCTTTCTAACATCAAAGATTTAATAAGTAGCCAGATTTTAAAAGCAAAGATTGTTTTTGACCCCATAACAAGATCAGAGGCAAAGGCAACTTGCAGGCTGCTTTATGAGCTCCAATCTGCCAATAGGCCAGAGAAAAAGGAGAAGTGGGATTGTGCCAAATAGAGGCCATTTTGGCCCTTAAGATCTTTATGACAAATGAACAGCCAATATCATACTTAATGGGCAAAAAGTGGAAGCATTCCCTTTGAAATCTGGCACTAGACAAGGATGCCCTCTCTCACCACTCCTATTCAACATAGTACTGGAAGTTCTAGCCAGAGCAATCAGGCAAGAAAAAGAAATAAAGGGTATTCAAACAGAAAAGGTGGAAGCCAAATTGTCTCTATTTGCAGACGACATGATAGTATACCTAGAAGACCCCATCACCTCAGCCCAAAAGCTCCTGAAACTGATAAGCAACTTCAGCAAAGTCTCAGCATATAAAATCAATGTGCAAAAATCACAAGCATTCCTATATACCAATAACAGACTTAAAGAGAACCAAATCAAGAACAAACTGCCATTCACAATTGCTACAAAGAAAATAAAATACCTAGAAATACAACTCACAAGGAATGTAAGGGATCTCTTTAAGGAAAACTACAAACAACTGCTCAATGAAATAAAAGAGGACACAAACAGATGGAGAAACATTCCATGTTCATGGTTAGGAAGAATCAATATCGTGAAAATGGCTATACTGCCCAAAGTAATTTACACAATCAATGCTATCCCCATCAAACTACCATTGAATTTCTTCACAGAACTGGAAAACCACCATGAACTTCATATGGAACCAAAAGAGAGCCCGCATAGCCAAGTCAATTCTAAGCAAAAGAACACAGCGGGAGGCATCAGGCTACCAGACTTCAAACTATACTACAAGGCTACAGTAATCAAAACAGCATGGTACTGGTACCAAAACAGAGATATAGACCAATGGAACAGAACAGAGGCATCGGAGGCAACACAACATATCTACAACCATATAATCTTTGATAAACCAGACAAAACAGGCAATGGGGAAAGGATTCCTGTTTAATAAATGGTGTTGGGAAAACTGGCTAGCCATGTGCAGAAAGCAGAAACTGGACCCCTTCCTGACACCTTACACTAAAATTAACTCCAGATGGATTAAAGACTTAAACATAAGACCTGACACCATAAAAACCCTAGAAGAAAATCTAGGCAAAACCATTCAGGACATAGGAGTAGGCAAGGACTTCATGAACAAAACACCAAAAGCATTGGCAACAAAAGCCAAAATAGACAAATGGGACCTAATCAAACTCCACAGCTTCTGCACGGCAAAAGAAACAGTCACTAGAGTGAATCGGCAACCATCAGAATGGGAAAAATCTTTGCAGTTTATGCATCTGACAAAGGGCTGATATCCAGAATTTACAAAGAACTCAAACAGATTTACAGGAAAAATAAACAAGCCCATTCAAAATGGGCAAAGGATATGAACACTTTACAAAAGAAGACATACATGAGGCCAACAAACACATGAAAAATGCTCATCATCACTGGTCATTAGAGAGATGCAAATCAAAACCACATTGAGATACCATCTCACGCCAGTTAGAATGGCGATCATTAAAAATCTGGAGACAGCAGATGCTGGAGAGGATGTGGAGAAATAGGAACACTCTTACACTGTTGGTGGGAGTGTAAATTAGTTCAACCATTGTGGAAGACAGTGTGGCGATTCCTCAGGGACCTAGAAATAGAAATTCCATTTGACCCAGCAATCCCATTACTGGGTATATATCCAAAGGACTATAAATCGTTCTACTATAAGGACACATGCACACGAATGTTCATTGCAGCACTGTTTACAATAGCAAAGACCTGGAACCAACCCAAATGCCCAACGATGATAGACTGGACTGGGAAAATGTGGCACATATACACCATGGAATATTATGCAGCAATCAAAATGATGAGTTTGTGTCCTTTGTAAGGACATGGATGAATCTGAGAACATCATTCTCAGCAAACTGACACAAGAACAGAAAAATAAATACTGCATATTCTCACTCATAGGTGGGTGAGAAAATAAGAACACATGGACACAGAGAGGCGGTCTACTATACACTGGGGACTGTTGGGGGAATGGGGAAGAACAGTGGGGGCTGGGGAGGGATAGCCTGGGGATGAATACCAAGTGTGGGTGAGGGGAGGAAAGCAGCAAAGCACACTGCCATGTGTGTACCTATGCAACTATGTTGCCTGGCTGGTCTCAAACTCCAGGGCTCAAGCAATCCCCGGCCTCAGCCTCCCATGTAGCTGGGACTACAGGTGAGCACCACCACACCAGGCCAATTTTTGTATTTTTAGCAATTTTAGATGGAGTTTCACCATGTTGGCCAGGCTGGTCTCGAACTCCTGACCTCAGGTAATCCATCCACCTCAGCCTCCTGAGTAGCTGGGATTATAGGCACCCACCACCATGATTGTCTAAGTTTCATAACCATGAAACTTTAAAAGTGCCACACACCAGCCACCTAACCAAGGTCTATCAGTGACTTCACAGAACTCTCCCCGACCAGCATGCAATCCCTGTTCATGCTGGGGTTACCACTGCCCACTGAGGGCCATCCAGACAAGAACCAAGCTGCCCTTGAGGTGTTACAATGAAGCTCCTGGCCTGCAGTGGTGTGTTTGGGCATCTGATTGTCTGGTAAGTGGAAAAGGCTTGGCTCAGCACCCCACCATGACCATGAGCATAGATGATGGTGCCAGCCAAAGCACCATCTATGGTAAGGAACAGAGCCAGCCCTCCCAGGGCACCCATCCCAAGGTCTCACTCATGGTCACCTTGCCTCACCAGCTCTCTCACCACACTGCCTGGCAGAGTCCGTAGACAGGACAGCCATGTGGAACAGATCCATGGCCAGTAGTCAACTCCCCAGTGACAATTCCTGGACAAAAGCTCCAGATACTTCCTGACAGAGAAAGACAGACATGCTTTAATAATGTGTCCCAGTGACAGCAAATGTGCCACCACCACCTTCTGCTCTCCCTGTGCCCTGCAGGGATCCCCAGGCCTCTGTCATGAGGCCATGATTCCTCAAGTTCAAGACATCAGCATGGAGCCTCCAGGGCTGGTGTATGGATGTCAGGCTGAGGAGTGAATCCTGTCTGATCAAGTCCCAGTCCTCTGCTCAAAGCCAGTGCTATTAGGGGTTTGGCTCAGTAGTGCATTAACAAGAGTGGCTTATGAGCTCCCAGGAGCCTCTGCCTCTAGAAGTCCTATTGGTCTGTGTCCTAGAGGTGGAGAGGCAGGATCCTTGTTCCTCAGGAGAGAAACTTCTGGCTTAGGCCCAAATGGCTGCAGAGAATAGACAGGCTGCCTGGCAAGGAGGAAGGCAGTTCAGACATCCACTTTTTTTTTTTTTGAGATGGAGTCTCACTCTATGGCTCAGGTTGGTCTAGAACTCCTGGACTCAAGTGATCCTCCTGCCTCAGCCTCCCATGTAGCTGGGACTACAGGTGAGCACCACCACACCAGGCCAATTTTTGTATTTTTTGTAGAGATGGGGTCTCATATGTTGCCTGGCTGGTCTCAAACTCCAGGGCTCAAGCAATCCCCCGGCCTCAGCCTCCCAAAGTGCCGAGAGCCATCATACTCAGCCCAGACATCCCACTGTTAATTGGCTAACAGCACATTGTCCACCTGGAGAGGTGACTGTGCCCAGTCAGCCCATCCCCCAAGCAGTGGGCACACTGGCACCTGCCTACCTGGGCCTCCCTCTCTGTTCCAGACATGGGTCATCCATCCCAACCTTCCAAAAAGGTGACTCAAGGGAGGGAGGACCTTTTTGGCTCACTGTGACAGGTGCCCCCAGCACACTTCCTTAGCTCCTCCCTCCTCCACCTCCATGGCTTCTCTCTGAGAAACAGCCTCTCTCTTCCTCTTCTCTTCCCCCACACTCTCTCCCCAGCTCCCTTCTCTCTAGGGCCTCAGCATCTCTCTGCCTTGGCTCTTGGCTGAATGATTGAATGCTTTAATTTATTTGCCAGGAGATGTCTTTACAGCTCTGCCCTCAGTAATTCACACAGCAGTCATCTGCTGGGATGTGTATAATTCAGTGCCGAGAGAGCTCTGAAATGTGCAGACACAAAGGAGCCCAGGGAGACACTGCTTGAGATGAAACTGCTGGGAAGGAGGCTTGGAGAGATCAAAGCAGGCTGGCAGAGAGGTGTGGGTAGTCCCGCCCCAGCCGGGGGGCTAGCCTAGTGCTTCTCCACACCGGCTGCATATTGGAGTCACCTGGAGCCTTAAAAATTAATGATGCCTGAGCCCCACCCCAGACCAATTAAATAAAGCATCCATATTTTTAAGAAGCTCCACTGGTGATTCTAAAGTTCACCCAGGGATGAGACCAACAGGCTCAGCTACAGCTGCTGAGGAGAGAGAGAAGGGATGGGAAAGCCTTAGGCAAAGGAATGTTCAGTTCACCATGCACCTTCCCTTCAAGGCCATGCAAATGTCCAGCGGCAGAATCTGGGTGCAGCAGCATAGACCGTGGGCAGGTGCACCTGACTCTCAGTGAGAAGGGTGTCCCTGAAATGCTCAACATTTTGGAGGAAGAGTAGGGGTCCCTCCTGCTCAGATGCCCCAGAGAGTAAGGTGGGGAGGGGACACCAAACAGCCCAGGCCTCACACCTTTGCCTCTGTCCTTCCTAATCACACCTCACTCCCTGCACCCCCACCACTCTCTTTACCTTCTAAATTCTCCCTGTTCACAAAGACACCCCTTAAATGGCACCTCCTTTTCACTCCACATGCAAAGACAGAGCACCTACTGTGCACCAGGCCCTAGTTTCTGGGAAGGGAAGGATGGAGACATCTGGAGCCTTCCTGAAGCTGCTCACAGATGGAGGGTGACCCTGGGAACCACACACTCCTACAGTGCAGTATGTGCTATCAGGGTCTAGGAGCCCAGTGACGTGGCTCTTCACCAACCCTCGGCTCTGCCTATGGGGCTGTAAGGTTTTCTGGGAGTAGATGACATTTGAGCTGAGTTTTTTGTTTGTTTGTTAGTTCATTTTTGAGACGGAGTCTCACTCTGTCACCCAGGCTGGAGTGCAGTGGCACAATCATAGCTTACTGCAACCTTGAGTTCCTGGCCTCAAGCCATCCTCCCACCTTAAGGTCTGGGTCTATAGGCCCATACCACCATGCCTGGCTAACTTTTTAAAAGTTTTTTAGAATGATTGAGGGTGGTTGCCCACACCTGTAATCTCAGCACTTTGGGAGGGAAAGGCAAAGGGATTGTTTGAGCCCAGGAGTTCAAGACCAGCCTTGGCAACATGGTGAAACCCTGTCTCTACAAAAAAAAAAAAAAAATACAAAAATTAGCCAGATGTGTTGGCAGGTGCCTGTAGCCTCAGCTACTCAGGAGGCTGAGGTGGGAGGATCACTTGAGCCTGAGAGGAGGAGGAGGCTGCAATTAGCCAAGATCACACCACTGCACTTCAGCCTGGGTGACAGAGCAAGTCTCTGCCTCACGATAAAAGTGTTTTTGTGGAGACAGTGTCTCTCTGTGTTTCCCGTGCTTGTCTTGAATGCCTGAGCTCAAGCAATGCTCCTGCCTTGGCCTCCTAAAGTCCTGGGATGACAGGTGTAAGCCACCATACCCAGCTTCCAAGCACTGCTATTTTCCATGGTAAATTAGTAAATTGGTGTCCTGATTTTCATATCAATCTCTCAATTGGTTCCCAACAGATTCCTTCTGGATATGTGGACAAAATTGAGTTATGAGGGTAGGAAAGCTCAGTATCAGACCCTAGAACATGGTGAGCCCATCAGGGTCAGGCCACCTGGTCATTCCCTGAGCACCAGACAACTGATCTCCCTGTGGAATGGCCATTTTTACCACCACAACTACATCCCAAGAATGTGAGTGCTCAGAGCATGGCCTCTGCTCAGGCTGGCAAGTCTTGACCAGGTTTCATTTAATATCAGATATTTATGGAGCTTCCTCTGTGGCCACACTAGGGCCTTAACCTGCATTGTCTTTCCTAATCTTCACATTGGCCTCATAGGTACATCCCACTATTATCTCATTTTACAGGTGAGCAGATGGGCCTAGAGAGGTTAAGGACTTTGCTTATAGACACAGAGCTAGGAGGTCTGTGGCCAGAAGCAGGTCCTCCTGGGACTTCACAGCCTGGGCAATTTAACTACTGTGACTTGTGTGTCGCTGGAATGAGGATAAAGATCATCTGTCAGGGACCTGGTCAACAGCTTTATTCCTCTCTTGCTTTCCAAGAAAACTATACACTGGACTTGTTGAATGGCTAGCTCTCTAATCTCTCAGAGGCATCAGCTCAGTCCTTTCTTTAAACAAGGACCTATTGATGAGGGACCCCAAAGAACCTGTCTGTTAATGGGCACCAGCACCCACTGGGCACAGACCCTTGGTAAACATAGTTTGGGATTACAGGTGACTGGTACCACGCCTGGCTAATTTTTGTATTTTTAGCAATTTTAGATGGAGTTTCACCATGTTGGCCAGGCTGGTCTCGAACTCCTGACCTCAGGTAATCCATCCACCTCAGCCTCCCAAAGTGTTGGGATTACAGGCATGAACCACCGCACCTGGCCTGAGGTGAGTTTTAAGGGACCATGGAGTTCTCCAGATTAATCAATATCTTCCTCCTCCCTGTACATGCTGCACCTTTTTTCTACTGGGGTGCCTTGTGACAGTTAGATGCTTCTGTGACTGCACCTGCAGAGGTGAGGTGCCTGGGTACAAGCCAGGTATCTTCTTCACTTTGGTAATAGGTGATAGGCCCAGCACTATGCCTGGTGCACTGTAGGTACTTGATGAATGGTGGCTGAACTGAACTAAATGTGATTACAGTTTGCACTTTTGTTTGGGGAGGGAACAGCAAGAGCTAGGGCCTTGCCAATGTAGGCCCCTGAGGGCCCAGGCCCCTGCACCTCTCTGCTATCTGGACTTGGTATGCTCCAAGCACTGGTAGGAAGAGCACATGATAGCTGAAATGAGGCCTAAAGGGACTGTATCTGGGGCCACTGAAGAAGGTGAACTGCAAGAAGGTACGAGGAAGGCCAGGATGCCCAATGGTGGGTCTGAGGACAGAGTGCAGGGGTGAGGTCAAAGGCCAGGCACCCACCCTGCACTCAGCAGATGGGCACATGCTTCAAACTGCGATGGATCCCTGCTTCAAACCACAGCAGACTCACTCACTTCAAGGACAATCTGACTGCCCAAGAGCCCTGCACTCTGCAATATGTTCCTTCCCACCTCCAAAGACAGACCCAGGGCAGAAGTACTGAGAAGGGCTTTCAGCAGGTTTGTCTGCTTTCAGTTTGTTGTTTGAAACTTTTTATTGTGAAATTGGGCCAAGCACAGTGGCTCATGCCTGTAATACCAGCACTTTGGGAGGCCAAGATGGGCAGATCACTTCAGCCCAGTAGTTCAAGACCAGCCTGGGCAACATGGTGAAACCCTGTCTCTACAAAAAAAAAAAATACAAAAATTAGCCAGATGTGTTGGCAGGTGCCTGTAGTCCCAGCTACTCAGGAGGCTGCTGTGGGAGGATCAGTTGAGGCCAGGGGTTTGAGGCTGCAGTGACCTGAGTTCCCACTACTGCACTCCAGCCTGGGCAACAGAGTGAGGCCCTGTCTCAAAAAAACAGACAAACAAAAAACCCCTTTTATTATGAAATATATGAATGTGAATATTATATATAACCCCTTTGAAGATTAGTAATAATAGAGTCATGTACTCATCATCAAGTTTAAGAAATGAAATAATACCAATAACTTTGAAGCTCTCTGAGTTTTCTTCCCCAGTTGTATTTCTCTCCATCACCTTAGAAATAACCACTATTTGAAAATGTATGTTAATCATTTCCTTGCTTTTCTTCAATGTATTACAATGCATGTATGCAATTTTAAACAAAGGATTGTTTCATTTTTCCTAGTTTTGAATTTTGTATAAATGAATCCACAATAAATGAATTATTTTCTGAATTACTCATTTCACTTAGCCTTGTGTTTTGAGATTCATATGTATTGGCATGTGGGCTGTAATTCATTCATTTACATTGCAATATGGTATTCTATTGAATGACTATACTACAATATACTTGTCTATTCTACTGTTTGTAGATATTTGTGTCATTTCCATTTGGGGCTATTATGAACAATTCTACTATAAACATTTTGGCAATCTTCCTGTCTTCCTGGTGGCCCTGGGAAAGTTTCCTAGGATACACCTAGAACTGGAATTATGGGTCGGAGAGGATGATCAAGTTCAAATTTATTAAGCAATGGCTGGCTATGATTTCATGCTCCCCTGTGGTTAGCTCTACATGGGACAGTTACTATTACTCATTTATTTTGCAAACATTTATTGATTTCTTTTTGTGCCAGTCACTGTGTTAGGTACTAGGGTTTGAAAGATGAAAAGATACTGCCTTTGTCTTAAAGGAATTCACAGGTTAGATGGTACAATGGACTGAATGTTCATGTTCCCCCAAATTCATATGTTGAAATCCTAACTCCCAAGGTGACAGTATTTGGAGGTGGGGCTTTTGGGAGGTGATTAGGCCATGAGGACATAGCCCTTGTGAATAGGACTCATGCCTATCTATAGAAGAGACCCCAGCATTTTGGGAGGCCAAGATGGGTGGATTGCTTCAGCCCAGCAGTTCCAGACCAGCCTGGGCAACATGGCAAAACCCTATCTCTACAAAAAAATGCAAACTTATTTTCCTTTTCATCATGTGAGGTTACAGTCAGAAGGCAGCATCTATGAAGAATTGGCCCTCCCCAGACTGAATCTGCCAGCACCTTGATCTTGGACTTCCCAGACTCCAGATTGTGAGGAATAAATTTCAGTTTTTGTAAGCCACCTGGTCTGCAGTATTTTGTTATTGCAGCCCAAACCGACTAAGACAGATGGAAAAGCCAGATATGTGAGCAGATTATTGTAAAAAATACACACACACACACACACACACACACACACACACACACATATATATATATACAGGATTCAGCACATGGCAGAGGAAAATCTGTGAGTTTAGATTAGGCTCTGGGCAAATTTGCAAATACCAATCTGCTGTCTTGGGTTCTTAACTATAGCTGACTGGTCAGCTTTGAGAGAAGGGCCTCTGGGTCATGTCCACAGGACACAGTCCCATTGCTGATTCTGAATAGGGGCCTTGTGCTCTGTGCCTGTCTGTGGTATCATCAAGGTGACCAAGCCTGTCTTGGGTCAACCTACTTTCTGAGCCAGAATCATCACAGGCTTGCTTGAGGCTACCTCCTTAGATCCCTGCCCGCTTACCCACCTTATGATTATGGAATGCCTCTTTCAAGAACACTAGCCTTCAACTCATAAATTAATTGTCTCTGATGGGCCAGCGTGAGGAAGGCATGGATCTTGGGTGACCTTTGAAAAAGCAATTACCTCTGCCCTTAGCTGTAAATCTAGCAGACCAAGAGTGTCTCCACAAACCCTCTCTGTTTTAAAAGTCTGAAGGTTTTGGCCTGGGAGAAGTGGCTCACACCTGTAATCCCAGTGCTTTGGGAGGCCAAGGTAGGAGTATCACTTGAGCCCAGGAGTTAGAGGCTGCAGTGAGCTATTGACCACACCACCACACTTCAGCATGGGCAACATAACCAACACCCTGTCTCCAAAAAAAAAAAAGTCTGAGGATTTTGGCACATGTAATTGCATACTAGAGAACTAAATTCAACTCAATTATTTTTCAATATGTCAAATAACAAATTCCACCACAATAGGATTCTACTGTAATTCCAAAAAATCAAATCTTAAAACATTATATTATGACTGGGTATTGTGGCACAAGCCCATAATCCAAGCACTTTGGGAGGCCAAGGTGGGTGGATCACCTGAGATCGGGAGTTCACGACCAGCCTGACCAACATGGAGAAACCTTGTTTCTATTCAAAATACAAAATTAGATGGGCATGGTGATGCATGCCTGTAATCACAGGTACCCGGGAGGCTGAGGCAGAAGAATCACTCACTCTGTCTCAAAAAAAAAAAAAAAAAAATTAAATTATTTGTGTTTAGTTCTAGCTGAATTTTCTGCCCCCTGAAATTGTAGAGAAAGAAGAATCACAGAATTTTGATGCTATTCTTTTTTAAATAAGAGTTATTGGAAAATAAATCATAATAATTGAAAAGAATTTCTGTGTAATATGGTTAGGAAATCTGCACTCTGATTAGAATTATGTGACAATTTCTGAGGCAGCTCCGTTTCATAAAAGCAAAGATGCCCAGCTGGCTTGTAATGTAACTGTGGTTTGCTGCAGCTATTTCCCTCTTGGATTGGGAAACTATCTGTAGCTTTATTTTCTTTCCTTTTCTCTATGGTGTGTTTAAAAGAACAAAGGAGTAAAATAAGATCCAGTCAGTCATTAAGAAAACAAGGACAGAGATTCTCAAACTATAATCAAGGAAATGAAACAATCTACAGGTCTCATGGCTTTGCTGTCATTTGAGAAGTTAGCTGGCTGTGACCACCAATACTCCCACATCAGCCCCAGCCCTACAGATCAAGCTGTGCTCTCCCAGCATTTCTTTCCAGGGTGTCTGGTTCCCTCACAACAAAGCCCCATTCTTGACAGAAAATCAGCATCCAGGACAATTGTGTGGGCTTGGAAAGGAACATAATTTTCAGAGGCAATTGTGAGTTTCTGTATGCTGGCCTCATGTTTTAAAATAAATGGGCTTATTTGCTCTGTGAGAAATGTGCTCAGTAGAACTGGTCTATGTGGGCAGAGCTGTGGCAGCATGCTGGGCAGAGCACTCTGCACATGGCAAAGACAACCAGCATCAGCTGAACTGAATTAACTAGATGCCACCCAACTGGCTCTGCCCTTCATCTTGCCCTGTTGGACTTGCCCTGACTTCTTTAAGGGCAAGTCCAAAAAATTCATTTGACATCTTTATGTATGTATTCAATCATTCATTCATTCACTCAAAAATGTTTACTAAGTACCAACCGTGTGCCAGGTACTAAGCTGAGTGTTAAAAAGACAAAAGACTTCACATGTTAAAACTTAACCTATATTGCCAAGTAGAAGGACTGTGCTGTTCATTCATTTTCTCATTCAAACATTCATTCACTGGGCAGTGGGGGTATAAAATGAGTTAGGACTCTCAAACAAAAAGTGTCAGTCCTCAAAGAATATCTAGCAGAGTAAGAGAATGTAATCAGCATGGTAAAGACTGTTACAGACAGCTACCTTTAATTAATGTATTGCTTATTTCTTCTCTGGAGAGGCTGTTTTTTCTAAGTTAGCTGTCCCTTTGGAATAGATCAGTTTCAAGTGTTGTCAATCACTTAAAAAGAGCTGGGTGGTAGCTCACACCTGTAATCCTGGCATTTTGGGAAGCCAAGGTGGGTGGATCACCTGAGGTCATAAGTTCAAGACCAGCCTGGCCAACATGGTGAAACCCCATCTCCACTAAAAATACAAAAATTTGCTCCACGTGGTGGTGGGCACCTATAATCTCAGCTACTTGGGAGGCTGAGGCAGGAGAATCACTTCAACCCAAGAGGCAGAGGTTGCAGTGAGCTGAGATGGCGCCATTGTACTCCAGCCTGTGTGACAAGAGAAAAACTCCATTTCAAAAAAAAGAACAGAAACTCTCTAGTTGCCCTTCACCTTTGAGGTGTGGCTCCACAAAGATTCCCTGTATGCTATTCCTTGGCAGGTAGAGCTGGTCCTGGCATATGGAAGAAAATAAAACTGCCCAAGAGCCAAGGAGATTCCTGGGAGAAAGGGCAGGACCCCAACCTCCCCACCCCTCTCACCAAAGCTTCTCTGACTGATTGAGACAGTTCCATCTGTGTTCCATGGGTAGTAATGGACCCGAGGGCTCCAGAGACCCCAGGGCTTAGACTATCAGGTGGGTACAGTTTTTAAAGCACAACTTGTGGTCTGTGTTTTGAACTAAACAGTTAGAATCTCATGGCTATTCCCTCTCCTCCACCCTGAGCCCCAGGAGGGCTTAGTGGCCAAGATTCTCCTTTGGTGCAAACCATGCATCTCTCCTTTGCAGAGGCTTGGAAAGCAGTCATCAAAGCAAGGGGAGCACCCTGGGGTTATCCATGCAGTCATGTTTATGCCAAGCTCTGCTCCTGGCTTGAGCATTACAGCAACCAATGAAAATTAAGACCCAGGACTCCTGCCCCAGGATGCCTGCCTTCTGGGGTAGTCACCAAAGCATTAAGGGGGTCAGATAGCAGGTGTTGTACTTTCTTCTTTATACTTCAAAGGAGTGTGGCTTTTCTTGTTTTCACTGACTTTGTACATTATTTATATAATCAGAAAAAGAGAACAAGGCTGTTTATATTGTGGGTTTTTAAAAAAAAAGGCAAAAAGGAAAGGAGAGGTGGTATGCAGTAGAGGCAGCCATGGAAACCAAGCCCCTCTGCCTCTCACACCTCACAGTCCTCTGGCTTCAATCCACCCACCACAGGCTCCCTTAAGCATTTCTTTCTTCCTTCATCATGGGAGAGCATCTTTTTTCTCTAGTCTCACTCTTTTAATAAACCAGGCAACATAATGTGTGTTAAAGAGCATTTGGAAGTTAAGAGCAAACAAGGAAATAAAGTAAGACATGTTTATATCACTTTTTTAAAAAAAGACTGTGATGCTTAAAGTAAACAACATTGGGAATTATTTTTAATGGGCACAAGGTGGTACAGGAAATTCACAGCAGAAGAAATTGTGACAGCCAATGAAACATAAAAAGATATTCAACCTTATTGCTAACTGAAATCTACATAAATAAAAATATCATGGTGGCTCACACCTGTAATCCCGCACTTTGGGAGGCCAAGGCAAGTAGATTGCTTGAGTCCAGGAGTTCTACTTGGCCAACATGGTGAAAAATTAGCCAAACATGATGGTACCTGCCTATAATCCCAGCTACTCATGAGGCTAAGGTGAGAGGATCACTTAAGCCCAGGAGGCTGAGGTTGCAGTGAGCTGAGATCACAGCACTGCACTCTAGCCTGGGGGCAGAACAAGACACTGTTACCATGCCCCTAAAAAGAAGAATTGAGGGAAGGAGATGCTGCAAATTCTCCCCACCCAAAAACCACACCCTGGGGATATTTGTCTAAAAAACATCTTAAAAAAGAAAACACACACTACAAACTGATAATACAGGCCAGGCATGGTGGCTCATACCTGTAATCCCAGCTACTCATGAGGCTAAGGTGAGAGGATCACTTAAGCCCAGGAGGCTTAGTGGCCAAGATTCTCCTTTGGTGCAAACCATGCATCTCTCCTTTGCAGAGGCTTGGAAAGCAGTCATCAAAGCAAGGGGAGCACCCTGGGGTTATCCATGCAGTCATGTTTATGCCAAGCTCTGCTCCTGGCTTGAGCATTACAGCAACCAATGAAAATTAAGACCCAGGACTCCTGCCCCAGGATGCCTGCCTTCTGGGGTAGTCACCAAAGCATTAAGGGGGTCAGATAGCAGGTGTTGTACATTCTTCTTTATACTTCAAAGGAGTGTGGCTTTTCTTGTTTTCACTGACTTTGTACATTATTTATATAATCAGAAAAAGAGAACAAGGCTGTTTATATTGTGGGTTTTTAAAAAAAAAGGCAAAAGGAAAGGAGAGGCGGTATGCAGTAGAGGCAGCCAAGGAAACCAAGCCGCATCTGCCTCACACCTCACAGTCCTCTGGCTTCAATCCACCCACCACAGGCTCCCTTAAGCATTTCTTTCTTCCTTCATCATGGGAGAGCATCTTTTTTCTCTAGTCTCACTCTTTTAATAAACCAGGCAACATAATGTGTGTTAAAGAGCATTTGGAAGTTAAGAGCAAACAAGGGAAATAAAGTAAGACATGTTTATATCACTTTTTAAAAAGACTGTGATGCTTAAAGTAAACAACATTGGGAATTATTTTTAATGGGCACAAGGTGGTACAGGAAATTCATAGCAGAAGAAATTGTGACAGCCAATGAAACATAAAAAGATATTCAACCTTATTGCTAACTGAAATCTACATAAATAAAAATATAACTGAGAATACAACAATATTAAGTATCAATTGTGGAATGACTAGAACTCTCATATATTGCTCTTGAAGGTGTGACTTGATAAAACCATCTTGGAAAACTCTTTGGCAGAGTCTACCAAAGCTAAACATATGCAAACCCTATGACTCAGTAATCCCAATCCCAAGTGAACATCTAACCAAAACTGACATGAAGGAGAACCAAAAGGTATGTACCTTCAAATGGACAGCAAAAAAGCCTGAAATGGGCAAACAAACAAACAAACAAAAAACCCTAAAAATAGCCCAAACATCTATTAACAAAAGAATGGAAAGTAAACTGATGTCTGCTCACCCAAAGAAATACTACGTAGCAATGAAGATGAACCAACTGCACCCACAAGCAAACTGCACTCCAACCTGGGTGACCAGAAACCATATGGGTGAGCTTCACATTCATAATGTTGAGCAAAAGCACAAAAGATCACCTTGTTTATAATTCCACTCATAAAGAGCTCAAAAGCAAGCAAAACTATAACAATAGAAGTCAGAACTGTGACTGGTGGGAGGTAGTTCCCCCACTGGGGAGGATGCTTGTGAAGAGCTGGAAGTGTTCTACATGGTGGTCATGTGGGTGGATCCCTCAGTAAACAGTTCATCAAATTGCACACCCCAGGTACACACATGGCAGTGTGTTTGCTGCATTCCTCCCCTCACCCACACTTGGTATTCATCCCCAGGCTATCCTCCCAGCCCCCACTGTCCCTCCCCATTCCCCCAACAGTCCCCAGTGTATAGTAGACCGCCTCTCTGTGTCCATGTGTTCTCATTTTTCTCACCCACCTGAGTCCTGGAGGTCAAGGCTGCAGTGAGCCACATTGGTGACACTGCACTCCAGGTTGGGTGACAAAGTGAAGACCTGTCTCAAAAAATAAAATAAAAGCAGCAAATCATTTGCTTCTCAAAATTCAAATGATTGTGCATTTCTCACATGTTCACAGCTGTGGATATTGTTAGTCTTACACCTGTAATCCCAGCCTTTTTGGAGGCCAAGGTGGGCAGATCACTTGAGCCCAGGAGTTCGAGGCTGCAGTGAGCCACATTGGTGACACTGCACTCCAGCTTGGTGACAGAGTGAGACTCTGTCTCAAAAATAAAATAAAAGCAGCAAATCATTTGCTTCTCAAAATTCAAATGATTGTGCATTTCTCACATGTTCACAGCTGTGGATATTGTTAGTCTTACACCTGTAATCCCAGCTACTTGGGAGGCAGAGGCAGGAGAATTGCTTGAATGTGAAGGTGGAGGCTGCAGTGAGCCAGGATGGTACCACTGCACTCCAGCTTGGGTGACAGAGTGAGACTCTGTCTCAAAAAATAAAATAGGGCAGGCGTGGTGGCACCCACCAGTAATCCCAGCTACTTGGGAGGCAGAGGCAGGAGAATTGCTTGAATGTGAAGGTGGAGGCTGCAGTGAGCCACATTGGTGACACTGCACTCCAGGTTGGGTGACAAAGTGAAGACCTGTCTCAAAAAAATAAAATAGGGCAGGCGTGGTGGCACCCACCAGTAATCCCAGCTACTTGGGAGGCAGAGGCAGGAGAATCACTCAAGCCCAGGAGTTCGAGGCTGCAGTGAGCCACATTGGTGACACTGCACTCCAGCTTGGGTGACAGAGTGAGACTCTGTCTCAAAAAATAAAATAAAAGCAGCAAATCATTTGCTTCTCAAAATTCAAATGATTGTGCATTTCCTCACATGTTCACAGCTGTGGATATTGTTAGTCTTACACCTGTAATCCCAGCCTTTTGGAGGCCAAGGTGGGCAGATCACTTGAGCCCAGGAGTTCGAGGCTGCAGTGAGCTATGACTGTACCACTGCATTCAGCCTAGGTGACAGACTGAGACCTTGTCTCTAAAAAATCAGAAGAAATAAATAAAAATATAACTGAGAATACAACAATATTAAGTATCAATTGTGGAATGACTAGAACTCTCATATATTGCTCTTGAAGGTGTGACTTGATAAAACCATCTTGGAAAACTCTTTGGCAGAGTCTACCAAAGCTAAACATATGCAAACCCTATGACTCAGTAATCCCAATCCCAAGTGAACATCTAACCAAAACTGACATGAAGGAGAACCAAAAGGTATGTACCTTCAAATGGACAGCAAAAAAGCCTGAAATGGGCAAACAAACAAACAAACAAAAAACCCTAAAAATAGCCCAAACATCTATTAACAAAAGAATGGAAAGTAAACTGATGTCTGCTCACCCAAAGAAATAGTACGTAGCAATGAAGATGAACCAACTGCACCCACAAGCAAACTGCACTCCAACCTGGGTGACCAGAAACCATATGGGTGAGCTTCACATTCATAATGTTGAGCAAAAGCACAAAAGATCACCTTGTTTATAATTCCACTCATAAAGAGCTCAAAAGCAAGCAAAACTATAACAATAGAAGTCAGAACTGTGACTGGTGGGAGGTAACCACTGGGGAGGATGCTTGTGAAGAGCTGGAAGTGTTCTACATGGTGGTCATGTGGGTGGATCCCTCAGTAAACAGTTCATCAAATTGCACACCCCAGGTACACACATGGCAGTGTGTTTGCTGCATTCCTCCCCTCACCCACACTTGGTATTCATCCCCAGGCTATCCTCCCAGCCCCCACTGTCCCTCCCCATTCCCCCAACAGTCCCCAGTGTATAGTAGACCGCCTCTCTGTGTCCATGTGTTCTTATTTTTCTCACCCACCTATGAGTGAGTATATGCGGTATTTCTTTTCTGTTCTTGTGTCAGTTTGCTGAGAATGATGTTCTCCAGATTCATCCATGTCCCTACAAAGGACACAAACTCATCATTTTTGATTGCTGCATAATATTCCATGGTGTATATGTGCCACATTTTCCCAGTCCAGTCTATCATCGTTGGGCATTTGGGTTGGTTCCAGGTCTTTGCTATTGTAAACAGTGCTGCAATGAACATTCGTGTGCATGTGTCCTTATAGTAGAACGATTTATAGTCCTTGATAGATACCCAGTAATGGGATTGCTGGGTCAAATGGAATTTCTATTTCTAGGTCCCTGAGGAATCGCCACACTGTCTTCCACAATGGTTGAACTAATTTACACTCCCACCAACAGTGTAAGAGTGTTCCTATTTCTCCACATCCTCTCCAGCATCTGCTGTCTCCAGATTTTTAATGATCGCCATTCTAACTGGCGTGAGATGGTATCTCAATGTGGTTTTGATTTGCATCTCTAATGACCAATGACGATGAGCACTTTTTCATATGTTTGTTGGCCTCATGTATGTCTTCTTTTGTAAAGTTTCTGTTCATATCCTTTGCCCATTTTTGAATGGGCTTGTTTGTTTTTTCCTGTAAATCTGTTTGAGTTCTTTGTAAATTCTGGATATCAACCCTTTGTCAGATGTGTAAACTGCAAAGATTTTTTCCCATTCTGATGGTTGCCGATTCACTCTAGTGACTGTTTCTTTTGCCGCAGAAGCTGTGGAGTTTGATTAGGTCCCATTTGTCTATTTTGGCTTTTGTTGCCAATGCTTTTGGTGTTTTGTTCATGAAGTCCTTGCCTACTCCTATGTCCTGAATGGTTTTGCCTAGATTTTCTTCTAGGGTTTTTATGGTGTCAGGTCTTACGTTTAAGTCTTTAATCCATCTGGAGTTAATTTTAGTGTAAGGTGTCAGGAAGGGGTCCAGTTTCTGCTTTCTGCACATGGCTAGCCAGTTTTCCCAACACCA
>CM038402.1:25472604-25534006 GCA_021498475.1 Saguinus midas | reverse complement strand
TAAAATAATTTGTTATAAGATGTTACTTGTGTTAACTCATGGGAACTACAAAACAGAAACCTATAATAAATAAAAAGCAATAAATTAAAATACAGTTCCATAGAAAGTCACTTTTATATAAAAGAAGACAAGAAAGAAGGAAGAAAGGGAGTACCAACAAAACAACTAGAAAACAAATAACAAAATTGCAGTAATAGGTTCTTATCTATCAATAAAAATACCAATCAAAAGACACAGAGTGGTTGAATGGATAAAAATAAAATCCAAATAGATGTTGCCTATAAGAAACTCAATTAATCTGTAAAGACACAAATAGACTGAAAATGAAGGAATGAAAAAACATATTCCATGCAAACTGGAAACAAAAAAGAGCAGAAATAGTTACACTTATGCCAAATAAAATACATTTCAAGAAAAAGAAACTAAAAAGAGGCAAAGAGGGTCAACTAAAAAGGGTCATTATATAATGACAAAGGAATCAACTTAGAAGGAAGATGAAAAAAATGTAAACATATATGCACTAAACACTGGAACACCCAAATATATAAAGCAAATGTTATTAGAGCTAAAGGCAGAGATATACCCTAATACAATCATAACTAGGGACTTCAACACCCCAATTTTATCACTGGACAGATCATCTAGACAAAAAAATCAGAAAACAACAGCAGCTGTTGTATGGTACATTCTATTAATGTCTGTTAGATTCATTTGTTCTACAATGCCAGTTAAGTGTGATATTTGTTTTCTGATTTTCTACCTTCCATTGGTCTATATCTCTATTTTGGTACCAGTACCATGCTGTTTTGATTACTGTAGCCTTGTAGTATAGTTTGAAGTCTGGTAGCGTGATGCCTCCAACTGTGTTCTTTTTGCTTAGAATTGACTTGGCTATGTGGGCTCTTTTTGGTTCCACATGAAATTCATGGTGGTTTTCCAGTTCTGTGAAGAAATTCAATGGTAGTTTGATGGGGATAGCATTGATTGTGTAAATTACTTTGGGCAGTATAGCCATTTTCACAATATTGATTCTTCCTAACCACGAACATGGAATGTTTCTCCATCTGTTTGTGTCCTCTTATTTCGTTGAGCAGTTGTTTGTAGTTTTCCTTAAAGGGTCCCTTACATTCCTTGTGAGTTGTATTCCTAGGTATTTTATTTTCTTGTAGCAATTGTGAATGGCAGTTCGTTCTTAATTTGGTTCTCTTTAAGTCTGTTATTGGTGTATAGGAATGCTTGTGATTTTTGAACATTGATTTTATATCCTGAGACTTTGCTGAAGTTGCTTATCAGTTGCAGGAGCTTTTGGGCTGAGGTGATGGGGTCTTCTAGGTATACTATCATGTCGTCTGCAAATAGAGAAAATTTGGCTTCCACCTTCCTATTTGAATACCCTTTATTTCTTTTTCTTGCCTGATTACTCTGGCTAGAACTTCCAGTACTATGTTGAATAGAAGTGGTGAGAGGGCATCCTTGTCTAGTGCCGGTTCAAAGGGAATGCTTCCAGTTTTTGCCCATTAAGTATGATATTGGCTGTTGGTTTGTCATAAATAGCTTTTATTACTTTGAGATATGTTCCATCAATACCAAGTTTATTGAGGGTTTTTAGCATAAAGGGCTGTTGAATTTTGTCAAATGCCTTCTCTGCGTCAATTGAGATAATCATGTGGTTTTTGTTTTTGCTTCTGTTTATGTGGTGAATTACATTTATAGACTTGTATATGTTGAACCAGCCTTGCATCCCCAGGATGAATCCTACTTGATCATGATGGATAAGGTTTTTAATGTGCTGTTGCAATCGATTTGCCAGTAATTTATTGAAGATTTTTGCATCTATGTTCATCATGGTTATTGGCCTGAAGTTTTCTGTTCTTGTTGAGTCTCTGACAGGTTTTCGTATCAGAAAGATGTTGGTCTCATAAAATGATTTGGGAAGGGTTCCTCTTTTGGATTATTTGGAATAGTTTCAGAAGAATGGTACCAGATCCTCTTTGTGTGTCTGGTAGAATTCAGCTGTGAACCCATCTGGACCTGGGCTTTTTTTGTGTGGTAGGCTCTTAATTGCTGCCTCAACTTCTGACCTTGTTATTGGTCTATTCATAGTTTCGGCTTCCTCCTGGTTTAGGCTTGGGAGGACACAGGCGTCCAGGAATTTATCCATTTATTCCTGATTTACTAGTTTGTGTGCATAGTTTTTTGTAGTATTCTCTGATGATGGTTTGAATTTCTGTGGAATCTGTGGTGATTTCCTTTATCGTTTTTATTGCATCTATTTGGTTGTTCTCTCTTTTCTTTTTATCAGTTCTAGTGGTCTGTCTATTTATTGATCTTTTCAAAACCAGCTCTTGGATTTATTGATTTTTGAAGGGTTTTTCTTGTCTCTATCTCCTTCAGTTCTGCTCTGATCTTAGTTATTTCTTGTCTTGGCTAGGTTTTGAGCTTTTTGATCTTGCTCCTCTAGCTCTTTCAATTTTGATGATAGGGTGTCAATTTTGGATCTCTCCACTCTTCTCATGTGGGCACTTATTGCTATATATTTTCCTCTACAGACTGCTTTAAATGTGTCCCAAGAGATTCTGGTATGTTGTGTCTTCATTCTCGTTGGTTTCAAAAACTTCTTTATTTCTGCCTTCATTTCATTGTTTATCCAATCAACATTCAAGAGCCAGTTGTTCAGTTTCCATGAAGCTGTGCGGTTCTGAGTTATTTTCTGAATTCTGAGTTCCAACTTGATTGCACTATGGTCTGAGAGACTGTTTGTTATGATTTCCGTTGTTTTGCATTTGCTGAGGTGCTTTACTTCCAATTATGTGGTCAATTTTGGAGTAGGTGTGATGTGGTGCTGAGAAGAATGTATATTCTGTGGATTTGGGGTGGAGAGTTCTGTAAATGTCTATCAGGTTTGCTTGTTCCAGGTCTGAGTTCAAGTCCTGGATATCCTTGTTAATTTTCTGTCTGGTTGATCTGTCTGATTGACAGTGGAGTGTTAAAGTCTCCCACTATTATTGTGTGGGATCTAAGTCTCTTTGTAAGTCATTAGAACTTGCCTTATATATCTGGGTGCTCCTACATTGGGTCCATATATATTTAGAATCGTTAGCTCTTCTTGTTGTATCGATCCTTTTACCATTATGTAATGACCTTCTTTGTCCCTTTTGATCTTTGTTGCTTTAAAGTCTATTTTATCAGAGATGAGAATTGCAACTCCTGCTTTTTTTTGCTCTCCATTTGCTTGGTAAATCTTCCTCCATCCTTTATTTTGAGCCTTTGTGTATCTTTGCATGTGAGGTGGGTTTCCTGGATACAGCACACTGATGGGTTTTGGTTTTTATCCAATTTGCCAGTCTGTGTCTTTTGATTGGTGCATTTAGCCCATTTACATTCAGGGTTAATATTGTTATGTGTGAATTTGATACTGCCATTTTGATGCTAGCTGGCTGTTTTGCCCGTTGGTTCATGTACATTCTTCATTTTGTTGATGGTCTTTAGCATTTGGTATGCTTTTAGGATGGCTGGAACTGGTTGTTTCTTTCTATGTGTAGTGCCTCTTCAGGAGCTCTTGTAAAGCAGGCCTAGTGGTGACAAAATCTCTGAGTACTTGCTTGTTCGTGAAGGATTTTATTTTTCCTTCACTTATGAAGCTCAGTTTGGCTGGATATGAAATTCTGGGTTGAAAGCTCTTTCTTTAAGGATGTTGAATATTGGCCCCCACTCTTCTGGCTTGTAGAGTCTCTGCCGAGAGATCTGCTGTGAGTCTGATGGGCTTCCCTTTGTGGGTGACCCGACCTTTCTCTGGCTGCCCTTAGTATTTTCTCCTTCATTTCAACCCTGGTGAATCTGACGATTATGTGCCTTGGGGTTGCTCTTCTTGGAGTATCTTTGTGGTGTTCTCTGTATTTCCTGGAGTTGAGTATTGACCTGTCTTGCTAGGTTGGGGAAATTTTCCTGGATAATATCCTGAAGAGTGTTTTCCAGCTTGATTCATTCTCTTCGTCACATTCTGGTACACCTATCAAACGTAGGTTGGGTCTCTTCACATAGTCCCACATTTCTTGGAGATTTTGTTCATTCCTTTTGTACTTTTTCTTTAATCTTGGTTTCTCATTTTATTTCATTGAGTTGATCTTCAACTTCTGATATTCTTTCTTCTGCTTGGTCAATTCGGCTGTTGAAACTTGTGCATGCTTCAAGTTCTCGTGTTGTGTTTTTCAGCTCCTTCAATTCATTCATATTCCTCTCTAAGTTGTCCATTCTTGTTATCAATTCCTCGAATCTTTTTCAAATCTTTTTCAAGGTTCTTAGTTTCTTTGCACTGGTTTAGTACATGTTCCTTTAGCTCACTGAAGTTTCTCATTATCCACTTTCTGAAGTCTGATTCCATCATTTTGTCACATTCATTCTCGTCCAGCTTTGTTCCCTTGCTGGTGAGGAGTTTTGGTCCTTTTGGAGGTGAGGTGTTTTGGTTTCGGTGCTTTCCTCCTTTTGCGCTGGTTTCTTCCCATCTTTATGGATTTATCCGCCTGTCGCCTTAGTAGTTGCTGATTTTTCAATTGGGTCTCTGTGTGGACGCTGAGATTGTTGATGATGAAGTATTTCTGTTACTTAGTTTTCCTCTAATGGTCTATCCTCTGCTGTATGAGTGCTGAGGTCCACCCAGGCCCTGCTTGTCTGGGGTATACCTGCAGCAGCTGCAGAACAGTGAGGGATGATACCAGTTTCTTCTTCTGCTGTCCTTGTTCCAGAATAATGCCAGCCAAATGTCAGTCTGATTAGTCCTTTCTGGGGTGACTCCTTGATATACAGGGGTCAGGAGCTGCTTGAGGAGACAGTCTGTGCTTTATAGGAGCTCCAGTGCTGAGCTGTGAGCTCCGTTGTTCATTCAGGGTTGTTGGGAGGTTGTTTATGTCTGCTGCAATAGAACTCATAAACACCACCCTTTCCCCCACTTAGATGCTCTGTCTCAGGAGTTGGGGCTTTTATGAGTATCTGTTGCACTGTCCTGCCCCACTAGGTGGCAGTCTATTCACTATTTGCCTGCCGGGCTCTGACCTGCTAGCGCGAGGTCTGCCCCTGTTGCTGCTGGGCTCCTCTGCTGTGGAGCACCCCTGCCCTGGGAGACTCTCTGTTATGGCAGGTTGCCTCGGCAACGGCAGGCTGCATCAGTCCTGGGCGGTACTTCAGTGGGGTGGACTGCGCCAGCAATGGTGGACGCCCTCCTCACCGGGCTGCACCGTCCTAGATGCCGCAGCAAAACTCTCAGCCCCAAGCACCTCCAGTCGCCCCTGCTTGTCCCCGTGAGCGTGGGACCCGCCGAGCCCGATCACCCAGCTCCCTGCCTCAGAGTCCATCCTCTCTCTCTCTCTCCCCAAGATGAAAGGTCGACTCTCTCACTGGCGCCCCAGTAGCCTGTTGATAGGGCACTGGGATCCGTGTGATCTCCCTTGCCGCTGCCCACTACCCCGGCTCAGATCACCCTTCCCAGGAAACTCCTGGTCTGGCTCATTGTCCAAGTCCCGTTCAATCAGATGAACATGCCAATCTGCCCTTCCAAATCTCAGATTGCCGGTTTAACAGGGCACCCAGACCAATGAGTTCCGCGCCAGGTCCCACCGCGGCACCAGCCAAAGAGGCAGCGGGAGCCGGCTGCGTTAGCCAGGTGCGCTACCGTCCCATGTCTCTCACACACCTGGGACTTTCAACGCTCTGTGGGCTTAAAAGAAACATCCGAGAATGTGGCTAGGACTCACCCTCTGTGCCTTCACTGAGAGCTGCAATCCTGAGTCACCTCTACAATGCCATCTTGCCTCCTCCCCCCAAAAGGGGGAACAACTTCAATCATCCATTTATAGTATGTTTGATAGGTGCTCAGGTTAAGCAAAGAAAGGGAACAAATATAAACTTTCACTTGTGATACTGAGGGGCAAAAGGAGTCTGTGGTACCACTTTAATGGTAGGTCTGTGTTAAAAACTTCTATGTGCTTCAAATATATCAATAAAACATCATTCGACATCTGATAGAAAGATAACATGGGAAGAACCTTGATTTCGATGAGCTATAATAACCTATACAGATCGATCCTTGTATTGTAAGCCATACAGATCGCTCCTTGTATATAGAGGCAATTGAGTTAATAAAATCATCAATCACAGCCTTAAAAGAGAAGGATGTTGAAAAGGGCAGCTCTGCACTGGAGGTTGTAGTGCTCTGGTTTTCAGGTAGCCACCATCAGGCCCTCTCTTGTTACCGTGGTGATGTTTGGGGTGCTTACCTAAATACTCTTTGAGATAGGAGCAAACTCTCCACATCCTTTTAGCACCAACTAGCCATGCCATTTCTTTTTCTTCTTCCCCCACAATTCCACCCACACTCCCATAATCTTATGAATTTGATGAACCTACATATGTACCTCCAATGTCCAAGGCTGGAGAATGATGCTAATTTGCCTACCCAGGCAAATGAATGAAAGTATTGTTAAGTGAATGTGAGGATAGGAAAAACAAGGTTCTTCAAACAAACAAACAAACAAAATGATACATTTGGAAGATAATGCAGGATCTGCACTACCTAATGTCATGCAAAGCCTTTTTTTAGGGCTTGATGATCAGAAGGCTTGGCTAATAGTTCCTATGCTCTGCCACTTATCACACTATTATCTTGTTCATACTCATCCCCCTTTCTAGCCTGAGTTTCTTCATTTATAATAAGAGATAGTTGAACTGTAGAAGTTTCTTTAAAACATTTTGGCTAAACCCATAATAAGAAATACATTTTATATCACAACCCAATATACACATATACATACATCAAATCTAACACAAACGTCTTACAAAGCATTTCTTACCTTTAATATATGTGATGCACTCTCAAAGTTTCTGTGCTATTTTTACATATTTTAATTGCTGTTTGTGACCTAATAAATTGACTTCACAGTCTCATTAATGTTTCACAGCTCACAGTTTGAAGAACACTGAACTAATAGGCATCTAATGGCTCCCTATAGTTCTAGCATTCTATCATATGCATTTATCTTCCTTTTAGAATAATAGTAACAATAGCTAATAATTATTGAGCTCTTACTATGTTCCAGGCATTGTTTTAAGCACTTTGCCAATATAAACTAACTCAATTTTTCAACAACTATGCCTACTTTTATTGGTTCCATTTTAAAACTGAGGTAAATCAATGTGACTTATAGCTGCACCAAATTTAGTGGACTACCAAAATACATTTTATAATCTATTTAAGGTGTTTTGAACATATTTTAATATTCCCATTTTATAAAATTTTGTCTTGCCTATCTCTATCATTTTAAACCCTGGAAGGCACTATAATAAACCTGCCAGATCTGAGAAGAGAAAAAGATCAATAACCTTAATAATACATATTACTGGCTATGAAGTTCATATCCTTTACTTTTATATTATTGTGAAATTGATCCTAAAACAGGCACTCAGTAAGGCCAAATCAGAGAGCATTCATACTTGCATAGGTGTGACTACTACTCAAGTAGACACTATAATTCTTGGGGGAATGGGCACTCTCAGTAGATTGTCAGTAGAGCAATACAAGTCTCCAAATGTGTGCCCACAGTCACCATACATCATTGTTAGTAGTAGTGTAAAACTAAACATTAGTGCTATTTCTTCCCAATGCCAGTAATTATCCAAATACTAAGCACCACTGCCAATATCCATCTTTCATGAATTAGTTGCAAGGACCCAGAATGTGATGACACAATACTATTCTTCATAAATTTCACTGAGCATATATAGTTTAGGGGCTGTTGATGGAATAGGATTGAAAGATTTCAAACATATTCTCTTTGGATAAACAACAGAGATATTTGATATTTAATGACCCACATAATAAATGCAATACCAATCCATAATTTTATTTATTCATTCCACAATACTATTGAGTACCTACTGTATTCTAGATACTGATTTTGCCACTGGAGATTCAGCAGCAAACATAACAAAGTAACTACACTAAGGAAAGTTATTTCATGTTTGGATTTTTGTATATTGTATTTGTTTGTTTATGGAGAGCCACACTTGTATATTCCCTTTGGTAAAGAGACACTGAGCATAGTATGTTTTACTTATTTAAACTATTTGAATGTCTTTTATGCATAGCAGTAATGAAGGAACTACAGGAAGCAAAAAAGAACAAATTCATTTCTGCTGTTGAAAAGTTTAAGATCTATTTAATGCAGATTGTAATCAGATGTTCCAACTTGGAGCACCTTCGCCCCCCAGGGTACATTCGGCAATGTCTGGAGATACTTCTGGTTGTCACAACTGAAGGGTTTGGTACTACAGGCATCTAATGGGTAGAGGACAGAGATGCTGCTAAATATTCTACAGTGCACAAGACAACCCACAACAAAAAGCTTTCAGGCCCAAAGAATCAAGAATGCCCATGTTGAGGAACTTTGAGTTGTGCATACATACATTAAACATTTTTAACTGCAAGCATTAGATGATAAATATCAAATGAGTGATACAAAGTGATACAGAGAAGAGAAATGTTATTATAGACTGAATTGGTTAGGGGAGGCTTCATGAAGGAAGTGGGGTTCAAGCTGAAGTGTCATGCCACTCCTTCACTCATAACAGAAGAAAGCCTGTTACCTCTCTGACCTCACCTCTTACCACTCTCCCCCTCACCCCTCCACAGCTGATCAGCTTTTGCATTTCCTCGAAAATATCAAGTATGCTTCTATCTCATGGAATGTGTTCTTGTTTTCTCTGATTCAAGTGCCATTCCCTCAGAAATCCATAGAGCTCACTTCCTTACTTCCTGTATGTCTCTGTTCTGTTCAATCTCTTACTAGAGAGCCTTTCTATAATCATAGTTTCTACAAAATATTAATTCCTGTTCCCTCCACTTTCTTTACCTTTACTATGCTTTTTGGTCTCCCTAGCAAGGCTATACCTCGCCCAGACCAGACACTAAAGAATTCTGCATAGAATGAGTAAATTAGTTAAATATATTAATAATGGCAGAATTCTTTAGCCCAAGCAATGAGAAGAAACTTGAGGGTAGGACTCTGACTACAGTTATTCCTAGTGGCCTAAAATAGTGCCTACTTCATATAGAGACTTCATAAATAGTGAATAAAAAATGATAAACTAGAGAGCCAAAGGAAATTAATATAAACAAAATTAGCTCACAGCTGTATTTAAAAGTATTCTGAGAACAGTTACTTCCTTCTTTGTATACTGGTACATCTAAGTACATCTGATAAATATTTTATTCTTAATGTTAACTATTCTTACCAGCCTTTTCACTTTACATTCATTCCTGATATATGCCTTACATTAAACAAACTAAGTTTCTGAAATATTTATATTAAAATTATATGCATTTTAAGAAGTCTCATCTAAAGGCAGCCCTTTACAATCCAATTTTAATTCTCTATTTTCTTTTTTTGTGTGTGTGGTTTTATTTTTTATTTATTTTTTTTTTTTTAATTTTTATTGCATTATAGGTTTGGGGGTACATGTGCAGAACGAGCAAAATAGTTGCATAGGTACACACATGGCAGTGTGCTTTGCTGCTTTCCTCCCCCTCACCCACACTTGCTATTCATCCCCAGGCTATCCCCCCAGCCCCCCCCGCTGTCCCTCCCCCATTGCCCCCAACAGTCCCCAGTGTATAGTAGACCGCCTCTCTGTGTCCATGTGTTCTTATTTTTCTCACCCACCTATGAGTGAGTATATGCGGTATTTCTTTTTCTGTTCTTGTGTCAGTTTGCTGAGAATGATGTTCTCCAGATTCATCCATGTCCCTACAAAGGACACAAACTCATCATTTTTGATTGCTGCATAATATTCCATGGTGTATATGTGCCACATTTTCCCAGTCCAGTCTATCATCGTTGGGCATTTGGGTTGGTTCCAGGTCTTTGCTATTGTAAACAGTGCTGCAATGAACATTCGTGTGCATGTGTCCTTATAGTAGAATGATTTATAGTCCTTTGGATAGATACCCAGTAATGGGATTGCTGGGTCAAATGGAATTTCTATTTCTAGGTCCCTGAGGAATCGCCACACTCTATTTTCATTTGCACTTAAACACTAATTCACCCATCCTACACTCAGGGAACCACTACAGATAGTTATGCTAATGCTAGTCACAATAGCAGCTAATGTTTATTGCAGACTTTTTGTGCCAGGAACCAACCTGGAGGCTGCGCATACATTATCTGGTTTTGTTCATACTGCAGGAAACCCATATTATGACATTAATGTATATTAACCAACTCTAAATTACTTTCTGTTCCCGGCGCAAAGCCCAAACACCCAAACTCCTGAGCACTGACTCTGCACCCAGATTCTTGCCACTTTATTTTTCTTTCTTTCTTTTTTTTTTTTTAAGTTTAAGGACTTTATTCAATATTTTTTTCTTTTTCTTTTCTTTTTTTTTTAATAAATTTGTATTGCATTTTAGGTTTTGGGGTACATATGCAGAACGTGCAAGATAGTTGCATAGGTACACACATGGCAGTGTGTTTTGCTGCCTTCCTTGCTTTCACCCACACTTGGCATTTCTCCCCAGGCTATCCCTCCCCAGCTCCCCCCCCCGCTGTCCCTCCCCCATTCCCCCCAATAGACCCCTGTGTGTTCTAGACCCCCTCCCTGTGTCCATGTGTTCTCATTTTTCTCACTTGCCTACGAGTGAGAATATGCGGTATTACCTTTTCTGTTCTTGTGTCAGTTTGCTGAGAATTATGTTCTCCAGATTCTTTTTCCTTGCTTCTAGGCATCCTCCTTTCCAGGGGAGACGCAAGTCCTTCCCCCCGTCTCTTTTGGAGAACCGTGACAACCACCGATTTCCCCTCCCCTTCCCCTGTCATCCCTCTCCAAGACGGCAACCCTGCTGGCACAAGGTCGGAGGACCTGCTAGGTTATTCGCGCGCCTGACTGCCTAGTAACAGTGTCTCGAGTCGTAAGCGCACCGAACCAGAGGCGGGGTGTGAGAGCTGGCGCGCGCACGCGTAACGTCTTTGCAGCTCCGCTACCGGCAGAGCTTTGCCTGTCAGCAGGCAGAGTAGCTATCGTCAAAGCGCGCGGTTTTATTTCTCTCCGCTTTGAACGAGGCAAACTAGCTTTTGATAGTGAAGCGGGTTCGCAGTTATCCAACAATGTCTGGTGAGTCAGGACAGCTTATATGCAGGGATAGGTTGGCCGAACCCTGAGAGAAATAGGGCTGGGGTCCCGGGGAGGGGGGTGATCTGAAGAGCTGGTGCCCTAGGGCGCATGTCCTGGATCCAAATGGTTCTTGAACATATTATGGACTCACCTCTCCAGTGTGTCACGCCCTCGGAGGTGGTTCCTGCCACTGTGCTGGCCGTCCAAAGGTACTTGTTAGAGAATGAGCCATGCGACACGGTGCCCAAGCCTCCCCTTTATTGCTATGCTGTGATTATCTCAGACGAGGTGTACAAGGAGAAGTGCTGTCTGGACCCCAACTTGAACTGTGTCGTATATCAAAATATTCTTAAAGTTGGCATACAAATGAGAATTTTCAGAGTCTCATGTCTTTACAAGGAGAAAAGGATCTTCCAGGGGAACCTGTGCTTAGGTAACGTCCGCTGTGGGGAGACCTCAGACACTGTTTCTTTAGAAACTCCCTTCAGAAATAGAGTGCATGAATAGAAACCAGAGAGGCCTTTAAGAGGCGGGAAGAGTCATTACTTGGCGCTGTGGAATAACGAAGATCCGTATGGAGATACCTGGTTAACAGACAAGCAACCTGATGAACTCAACTTTAGCGGTAAGTGTTTGGAACGAATGGCAGAGGGCTTTTTAAAAATAGTTTTTTGGAGCTTGCTTGAATGGGAAAAGAAATGAAAATGCTTTTGTATTGTTAATTGCAAGCCAGGAGTGGCAGGTCAACAAGTTTTCTTGAATGACCAGGGATGCTTAATGAAATTTGCATAGCCCCTGGATTTTTTTTTTTTTTTTTTTTGCTTGTTTCCTTGATTGCAAAAGTAGCCAATTCAGGAAGTGTCTTGACTACATCTTAAAATTCAGTCTGGCATAAGTACCGATGTGGGAGTCAGTATTCCTCATACGTTCTTTACATGTTTAATTGTGGTGGAATTAATCTTTATTTTATTCCCAATCCAGTTGTGGAAATAGTACGTGTGACGGTTGAAGAGCTTATAGATTTTAATTTAGCTTAAAGGTTGTAAAAATTTGCGGTTTTGCATGTTTTAATCTTCATTCGAAAAGGATGTTCCGTGATGTATTCCTTAGTACTTTACATTGATTGAAAAGCTGTGTAACAATTATGTAAATATCACATTTTAAATGTGTGGTTTTATGGAAAGGCTTGGCATTCTCATTTTCTTGTTTCTTATTACTCATCACAGACAGTACTGATCTAAGAAGTTCAATTTTTCTGTATCAGAAGTAGGAAGTTAACCTGAAAACACTAGCTTGTCATCAGCAACTGCTTGTCGATTAAATTTCTTCTCTTAGAAATGAAATTAAGGGGAGTGATAGTACTGTAGGCATGAACACGTTTGAAATGGGTAAAGAAATAAAATGCAAAAAATAAAATAAGTACTGGAAGGAGAAAGATTATAATTTTCTGCATTACTGCTTTTCAGCCCCTTTTAAAATGTTGTCAGAATACTAAATCATAGATAATCTTGCTGTGACATGTAAGAGTGACAAACTTGAAAGTAAAAGGATAACTAGCTCAAAAAACATGCAATTATAGTCACATCCAGTTAAAGATGTTATAGCAATGTGTAGGCAATGATGTATTAAATAACTAAATTTTAAAAACAAGATAACTATTTCTGGGATTTAAAAAAAAGGAAATGATTTTATCTCAAGTGTGAAATAAGGCAGTAGTGCATTATTACTCTAAATGTCGATTACTTTAATTTTTAGCATTGAATATGTAAATGACAAATTTGTGTCCTAAAGAAGAGTTGAGGGGGTTAATACTTTGTGTCTATTTTGTCATACTATCTATTCGTTAAAACCATATTTATATTACAAAATGTAATGTCTGTGTGCCAAAATAAAACCCAATCTGTATATTTAAAAGCACATTGTGTTAGAAATATATGACCCAAGGGTAGTAAAATATTAGTGATAAAATCTAGGAAATGATCATATTGATGTTCACCATAAAATTTGTTCAATTTTGCTGTATGTTTCAATTAGTCAATAATAAAATATTAGGGAGAAGTGAAAGACCTCTTTAACCTTCCCTGGCGCCTTCACACTTTTCCTCTAAAAATCGCAAACTGTCAGTAGTTTGATGAATGTCTTTGAAGAATACAAAACGAAGTAATGTCTCATTGTGTGATTTGCTATTTCCACTAAACACATCTCAGGTATCTTTTCTGAAATTCTGTACATATCATAGCATGTGTGTGTCATAATTTCTTTAATCATGCCCAATGGGAATAGATAATTTGTAATTTTAGGTACTTATTAGGTTATTAGTATTAAATACAATGCTAAGCATCATTAGAATGTACACATATTTTTGTTTACTATGTTTGAGTATTGCTGTTGAATGGCTTCCTCTAGTGAAATTGCTGCCTTGAAAGGTATTAGTATCATTTTTTAAATGCTGTGGATATAGACAAATCATCTCCTGAAAAGGTTGTACAAATTTACATTCACCAGCATATGTATGAGAATGCCCATTTCTCCATATCTTACTATTTTAAAATATATCTTTTGTCATTTTTCTAATTAATTTATAGAATTTCTTTGCTAAGGGTTATTAAAATTTTGTCTGCAAATTGTTTTCTTGCAATCTATTCTTTTTCTCTTAACTTTGTTTATGGTACACATTCATGCTTTTGAAACTCTTCATTAAGGTTTACCTTGTACACAGTAAAAACAAAGTTTTAAAAATACAGCTTGATAAATTTTCATATACATATACACCTGTGTAACCACCACCCCCCTCCCTTCAAGATATAGAATATTTCTATATCTTGTTACCCCAAAAGTCTTTCTCATGTCTCCTGGTCACTACCCTATCTGAAAACTAACACATATTGTGACCTCAAAGATAGCTTTAAAAAGTAGAAGTTAGCCTGTGCCACACCCTCCTGCCTTTATCTCTCAGGTGGCTCGCTATTGCATTTAGGCAGCAATTCAAACTCTACCGGGGTCTGCAAGGCTGTACATCAGAGGATGGTGAACTTTCTGAAAGAGCCAAACAGTAAATCTTTTTGTCTTTTGAAGACATAGAATCTCTGCCACAACTGTCCACTTTTGCCATTGTATATAGAAAGCAGCCTTAAGCAGTATGTAAATGAATAAATCTGGCTGCGTTGCAATAGAACTTCATTTACAAAAGCAAGCAACAAGCAGGATTTGGCTTATAGGTTATATAGTTTGCAGACCCCCTGCCCTACAGAATCTTTTACTCACCTCTCTAATCCCTAAGCCCTCTCCTTCACCATTTTGTTCTAGGAACCAGCCTTCTCTTAGATCCTCAAACTTCCAGTCTTTTTCCTGCACCTGCTTTCTCCTCTTTCTGGAAAGTTTCTTTCCATGCTCCCATTTCAGCTCAAATTAAAACATATTAAAAGTGCATTCTTAAATAAATATTTCCTCCCCCACTTATTATATCGCCCTGCAAATGCTCTTCATATAATCGTAGCATTCTGAAATTATTTTTTAACTGTTTTTCTTTCCCCCTACCTTTTATAAGACCCAGGGCTCTTTTTTTTTTCACCTGTGGGCCATATCTTATAGCTCGGACAATGTCTGGCACGCAGAAAGCATTCAGTATTTGTTGAATAAATGAATGAATAAAATAAACTGATGGTTTTACTATTGTTGAGCCACTTTCGATTTCCCACTTGGCCACGATTATTTTTACATCTGCTTACTTAAATAAATTTGGTCAATAGGTTTGGTTTTTGTTTTTGTTGATTTTTGCTAGGAGAGTATTTTTTCAATGAAATTTTTATATTGAGTTAATATTAGCCTAGTAGAATGAGTTGGAAAGCTTGCACTTCTTCCTGTGCTTACAGAAATTAGATGTTCATTAAAGGTTTAGTAAAATTCCCCTCTAAAACTATCAGAACCTCATGTCTTGGGCAAGGATTGGGGGTTAAGTGGGATGACTCTTGCAATTTCTTTTTTTTTTGTAATTTTTTAAATTTTTATTGCATTATAGGTTTTGGGGTACATGTGCAGAGCGTGCAAGATAGTTGCATAGGTACACACATGTCAGTGTGCTTTGCTGCCTTCCTCCCCTTCACCCACACTTGACATTTATCCCCAGGATATCCCTCACCAGCCCCCCTCACTGTCCCTCCCCCATTCCCCTCAATAGACCCCAGTGTGTAGTCGACCCCCTCCCTGTGTCCATGTGTTCTCATTTTTCTCACCCACCTATGAGTGAGAATAGGCGGTATTTCTTTTTCTGTTCTTGTGTCAGTTTGCTGAGAATGATGTACTCCAGATTCATCCATGTCCTTGCAAAGGACACAAACTCATCATTTTTGATTGCTGCATAATATTCCATGGTGTATATGTGCAACATTTTCCCAGTCCAGTCTATCATCGATGGGCATTTGGGTTGGTTCCAGGTCTTTGCTATTGTAAACAGTGCTGCAATGAACATTCGTGTGCATGTGTCTTTATATTAGAATGATTTATACCCAGTAATGGGACTGCTGGATCAAATGGAAATTCTATTTCTAGGTCCTTGAGGAATCGCCACACTCTCTTCCACAATGGTTGAACTAATTTACACTCCCACCAACAGTGTAAGAGTGTTCCTATTACTCCACATCCTCTCCAGCATCTGCTGTCTCCAGATTTTTTAATGATCGCCATTCTAACTGGCGTGAGATGCTATCTCAATGTGGTTTTGATTTGCATCTCTCTAATGACCAGTGATGATGAGCATTTTTCATGTGTTTGTTGGCCTCATGTATGTCTTCTTTTGTAAAGTGTCTGTTCACATTCTTTGCCCATTTTTGAATGGGCTTGTTTGTTTTTTCCTGTAAATCTGTTTGAGTTCTTTGTAAATTCTGGATATCAGCCCTTTGTCAGATGTGTAAACTGCAAAGATTTTTTCCCATTCTGATGGTTGCCAATTCACTCTAGTGACTGTTTCTTTTGCCGTGCAGAAGCTGTGGAGTTTGATTAGGTTCCATTTGTCTATTTTGCCTTTTGTTGTCAATGCTTTTGGTGTATTGGTCACGAAGTCCTTGCCTACTCCTATGTCCTGAATGGTTTTGCTTAGATATTCTTCTAGGGTTTTTATGGTGTCAGGTCTTATGTTTAAGTCTTTAATCCATCTGGAGTTAATTTTAGTGTAAGGTGTCAGGAAGGGGTCCAGTTTCTGCTTTCTGCACATGGCTAGCCAGTTTTCCCAACACCATTTATTAAATAGGGAATCCTTTCCCATTGCTTGTTTTTGTCTGGTTTATCAAAGATTATATGGTTGTAGATATGTTGTGTTGCCTCCGATGCCTCTGTTCTGTTCCATTGGTCTATATCTCTGTTTTGGTACCAGTACCATGCTGTTTTGATTACTGTAGCCTTGTAGTATAGTTTGAAGTCTGGTAGCGTGATGCCTCCGCTGTGTTCTTTTTGCTTAGAATTGACTTGGCTATGCGGGCTCTTTTTGGTTCCATATGAAATTCATGGTGGTTTTTTCCAGTTCTGTGAAGAAATTCAATGGTAGTTTGATGGGGATAGCATTGATTGTGTAAATTACTTTGGGCAGTATAGCCATTTTCACGATATTGATTCTTCCTAACCACGAACATGGAATGTTTCTCCATCTGTTTGTGTCCTCTTATTTCGTTGAGCAGTGGTTTGTAGTTTTCCTTAAAGAGGTCCCTTACATTCCTTGTGAGTTGTATTCCTAGGTATTTTATTTTCTTTGTAGCAATTGTGAATGGCAGTTCGTTCTTGATTTGGTTCTCTTTAAGTCTGTTATTGGTGTATAGGAATGCTTGTGATTTTTGCACATTGATTTTATATCCTGAGACTTTGCTGAAGTTGCTTATCAGTTTCAGGAGCTTTTGGGCTGAGGTGATGGGGTCTTCTAGGTATACTATCATGTCATCTGCAAATAGAGACAATTTGGCTTCCACCTTTCCTATTTGAATACCCTTTATTTCTTTTTCTTGCCTGATTGCTCTGGCTAGAACTTCCAGTACTATGTTGAATAGAAGTGGTGAGAGAGGGCATTCTTGTACATTGCTGGATTTCAAAGGGAATGCTTCCAGTTTTTGCCCATTCATTATGATATTGGCTGTTGGTTTGTCATAAATAGCTTTTATTACTTTGAGATATGTTCCATCAATACCAAGTTTATTGAGGGTTTTTAGCATAAAGGGCTGTTGAATTTTGTCAAATGCCTTCTCTGCATTGATTGAGATAATCATGTGGTTTTTGTTTTTGCTTCTGTTTATGTGGTGAATTACATTTATAGACTTGCGTATGTTGAACCAGCCTTGCATCCCCGGATGAATCCTACTTGATCATGATGGATAAGTTTTTAATGTGCTGTTGCAATCGGTTTGCCAGTATTTTATTGAAGATTTTTGCATCTATGTTCATCATGGATATTGGCCTGAAGTTTTCTTTTCTTGTTGAGTCTCTGCCAGGTTTTGGTATCAGGATGATGTTGGTCTCATAAAATGATTTGGGAAGGGTTCCTCTTTTGGATTATTTGGAATAGTTTCAGAAGGAATGGTACCAGATCCTCTTTGTGTGTCTGGTAGAATTCAGCTGTGAACCCATCTGGACCTGGGCTTTTTTGTGTGGTAGGCTCTTAATTGCTGCCTCAACTTCAGACCTTGTTATTGGTCTATTCATAGTTTCGGCTTCCTCCTGGTTTAGGCTTGGGAGGACACAGGCGTCCAGGAATTTATCCATTTCTTCCTGGTTTACTAGTTTATGTGCATAGAGTTGTTTGTAGTATTCTCTGATGATGGTTTGAATTTCTGTGGAATCTGTGGTGATTTCCTTTATCGTTTTTTATTGCATCTATTTGGTTGTTCTCTTTTCTTTTTATCAGTCTGGCTAGTGGTCTGTCTATTTTGTTGATCTTTTGAAAACCAGCTCTTAGATTTATTGATTTTTGAAGGGTTTTTCTTGTCTCTATCTCCTTCAGTTCTGCTCTGATCTTAGTTATTTCTTGTCTTCGGCTAGGTTTTGAGCTTTTTGATCTTGCTCCTCTAGCTCTTTCAATTTTGATGATAGGGTGTCAATTTTGGATCTCTCCACTCTTCTCATGTGGGCACTTATTGCTATATATTTTCCTCTACAGACTGCTTTAAATGTGTCCCAGAGATTCTGGTACGTTGTGTCTTCATTCTCATTGGTTTCAAAGAACTTCTTTATTTCTGCCTTCATTTCATTGTTTATCCAATCAACATTCAAGAGCCAGTTGTTCAGTTTCCATGAAGCTGTGCGGTTCTGAGTTATTTTCTGAATTCTGAGTTCCAACTTGATTGCACTATGGTCTGAGAGACTGTTTGTTATGATTTCAGTTGTTTTGCATTTGCTGAGGAGTGCTTTACTTCCAATTATGTGGTCAATTTTGGAGTAGGTGTGATGTGGTGCTGAGAAGAATGTATATTCTGTGGATTTGGGGTGGAGAGTTCTGTAAATGTCTATCAGGTTTGCTTGTTCCAGGTCTGAGTTCAAGTCCTGGATATCCTTGTTAATTTTCTGTCTGGTTGATCTGTCTGATATTGACAGTGGAGTGTTAAAGTCTCCCACTATTATTGTGTGGGAGTCTAAGTCTCTTTGTAAGTCATTAAGAACTTGCCTTATATATCTGGGTGCTCCTGCATTGGGTCCATATATATTTAGAATCGTTAGCTCTTCTTGTTGTATCGATCCTTTTACCATTATGTAATGACCTTCTTTGTCCCTTTTGATCTTTGTTGCTTTAAAGTCTATTTTATCAGAGATGAGAATTGCAACTCCTGCTTTTTTTGCTCTCCATTTGCTTGGTAAATCTTCCTCCATCCCTTTATTTTGAGCCTTTGTGTATCCTTGAGTGTGAGGTGTGTTTCCTGGATACAGCACACTGATGGGTTTTGGTTTTTTATCCAATTTGCCAGTCTGTGTCTTTTGATTGGTGCATTTAGCCCATTTACATTTAGGGTTAATATTGTTATGTGTGAATTTGATACTGCCATTTTGATGCTAGCTGGCTGTTTTGCCCATTGGTTCATGTAGATTCTTCATTTTGTTGATGGTCTTTAGCATTTGGTATGCTTTTAGGATGGCTGGTACTGGTTGTTTCTTTCTATGTGTAGTGCCTCTTTCAGGAGCTCTTGTAAAGCAGGCCTAGTGGTGACAAAATCTCTGAGTACTTGCTTGTTCATGAAGGATTTTATTTTTCCTTCACTTATGAAGCTCAGTTTGGCTGGATATGAAATTCTGGGTTGAAAGTTCTTTTCTTTAAGGATGTTGAATATTGGCCCCCACTCTCTTCTGGCTTGTAGAGTCTCTGCTGAGAGATCTGCTGTGAGTCTGATGGGCTTCCCTTTGTGGGTGACCTGACCTTTCTCTCTGGCTGCCCTTAGTATTTTCTCCTTTATTTCAACCCTGGTGAATCTGACGATTATGTGCCTTGGGGTTGCTCTTCTTGCAGAGTATCTTTGTGGTGTTCTCTGTATTTCCTGGAGTTGAGTATTGACCTGTCTTGCTAGGTTGGGGAAATTTTCCTGGATAATATCCTGAAGAGTGTTTTCCAGCTTGGATTCATTCTCTTCATCACATTCTGGTACACCTATCAAATGTAGGTTGGGTCTCTTCACATAGTCCCATATTTCTTGGAGATTTTGTTCATTCATTTTTGTGCTTTTTTTCTTTAATCTTGGTTTCTCTTTTTATTTCATTGAATTGATCTTCGACTTCTGATATTCTTTCTTCTGCTTTGTCAATTCAGCTGTTGACAATTGTGCATGCTTCATGAAGTTCCTATGTTGTGTTTTTCAGCTCCTTCAATTCATTCATATTTCTCTCTAAGTTGTCCATTCTTGTTATCAATTCCTCGAATCTTTTTTCAAATCTTTTTTCAAGGTTCTTAGTTTCTTTGCACTGATTTAGAACATGTTCTTTTAGCTCACTGAAGTTTCTCATTATCCACTTTCTGAAGTCTGATTTCATCATTTTGTCCCACTCATTCTCTGTCTAGCTTTGTTCCCTTGCTGGTGAGGAGTTTTGGTCCTTTGTAGGAGTTGAGGTGATTTGGTTTTGGGTGTTTTCCTCATTTTTGCACTGGTTTCTTCCCATCTTTATGGATTTATCCACCTCTTGTCTTAGTAGTTGCTCATCTTTCAATTGGGTCTCTGTGTGGATGCTGAGATTGTTGATGATGAAGTATTTCTGTTGCTTAATTTTTCTTCTAATGGTCTAGCCCCTCTGCTGTATGAGTGCTGAGGTCCACTCCAGGCCCTGCTTGTCTGGGCTATACCTGTAGCAGCTGCAGAACAATGAGGGATGCTACCAGTTTCTTCTGCTCTCTTTGTTCCAGCATGATGCCCGCCAAATGTCAATCAGATTAGTCCTTTTATGGGGTGACCCTTTGGATATTCAGGGGTCAGGGAGCTGCTTGAGGAGGCAGTCTGTGCTTTATAGGAGCTCCAGTGCTGAGCTGTGAGCTCCGTTGTTCATTCAGGGTTGTTGTGAGGTTGTTTACGTCTGCTGTGATAGAACTCATAAAACACCACCCTTTTTTTTCACCCTTAGATGCTCTGTCTCAGGGAGTTGGGGCTTTCTTTATGAGTATCTGTTGCACTGTTCTTCCCCACTAGGAGGCATTCTATTCACTATTTGCCTGCCAGGGCTCTGCCCTGCTAGTGCGGGTCCACCCTATTGCTGCTAGGCTCTGTTCTGCTGTGGAGTGCTCCCCCCTTTTGGCAGAGTCTCTCTGTTATGGCAGGTTGCCTCAGCAATGGCAGGCTGCATCAGCCCTGGCTGGTACTTCAGTAGGGGCGGATTGCGTCAGTAGTGGTGGATGCCCCTTCCCCACTAGGCTGCACCGTCCTAGATGCAGGCAGCAAAACTCTCAGCCCCGAGTGCCTCCAATCGCTGCCCTGCTTGTCCCCATGAGGGTGGGACCCGCCGAGCCCAATCACCCAGATCCCTGCCTCAGAGTCCGTCCTCTCTCTCTCTCTCTCTCTCTTCCTCTCCACAAGCTGAAAGGTTGACTTTCTCACTGGTGCCCCAGTAGCCTGCCGATAGGGCACTGGGATCCGTGTGATCTCCTGTGCCACTGCCCACTGCACTGGCTCAGATCACGCTTCCCAGGAATCTCCTGGTCTGGCTCATTGTCCAAGTCCCATTCAATCAGATGGACATGCCAATCTGCCCTTCCAAATCTCAGATTGCTGGTTTAACAGGGCACTCAGACCAGTGAGTTCCATGCTGTGTCCCGCTGCTGCGCCAGCCAAAGCAGCCGCAAGCCTGCTGCGCTAGCTGGCTGTACTAGCGTCCCATGTCTCTGCCACACCTGGGACTTTCAATGCTATGTGGGCAAAAAAAGGTCCATCCTAGAATGCGACTAGGACTCACCCTCTGTGCCTTCACTGAGAGCTGCAATCCTGAGTCATTTCTATAATGCCATCTTCAGAAGTTCTCCGATATTTTAGAATTCTTTAGTTTATGTGAATATTTCAAAAATATGTTGCATTAAATATCAGGTATAGCAATTAATTGTCAAAGTCAACTATAATAATTTTAATAAATGTATGAATGTCATTGATATTCAGTTACCAACACAAAAAAATCAAGTACACTGCTTTTTTGGGACAATTAAATTTATGTTTCCAAAATAGCTATTTATTGAGGCTTATGTAGTAGTCAGTAACTTTTTTGAGGTACTTGGAATTATAAAATGAATAAGATATTGTTTCAGGGCTGGATGCAGTGGCTCACGCCTGTAATCCCAGCACTTTGGGAGGCTGAGGGGGGTGGATTACCAGGTCAAGAGATCGAGGCCATGATGTTCAATATGGTGAAACCCCATCTCTACTAAAAATACAAAAAATTAACTGGGCATGTTGGCACATGCCTGTAATCCCAGCTACTCAAGAGGCTGAGGCAGAGGAATTGCCTGAACCCAGGAGGTGGAGGTTGTGGTGAGCCGAGATCACACCATTGCACTCCAGCCTGGGTAACAAGAGTGAAACTCCATCTCAAAAAAAAAAAAAAAAGATATTGTTTCAACTATGAGTAGCTCAAAGCAAATCAGTCACACTCAAACTCTACTGTATTAAATGAATTAGTTGTGCCTAGAACAAGATTAACATAACATAGGATCCAATATTCACCTCATTTTATCATCATAGTTTTATTATTGTATGTCTTCCCTTTTGTGAAAGAATATCTGTCTGTCACAGTTAGTGACACATAAGCATTTAGTGATAATCGAGAGGCAATTTGTATTGATTTAGCTGATATAAGTTTACCTATAATAGTTGATAAAAATATTTTCAAAATTAGTTTATATAATATCAAATATGATAAAAGAAATTATGTAACTTCGAATAGGATATGTTGTAAAGACTATGTTATAATACAAAATAGAATATCTAGCAATGATGCTTGCTTGTTTTGTTGGTTATTTAAACATCCAGTTTGTCCCAGTGATGGTAAGAAAAAATGATCTTCTTTTTCATGCTCGTGAAGTGCTCACAGGGAAGCTCAGTTGTTACACTTGCCACACTGAGGCTGATCCCTACATAGTTATGAGGAAGGAAGGAACAAACATCAAAATTGTTTGTTGATAGAGAATTGTAAAATTTATTTTGGAACACATCCTCAGGGTTTTTGTTTTGTTGTGTTACAATGAAATGGAAAGTTTATGTACTATCCCATTTCTTTTTGACATTTAAAGTGGGATTCATGGTTATGTTTATTAAAGTAAAATTTAAAAGTATAACTGCATTTTCATTGTAATTTTTAAAACAAAATTTGAATGTTGGAATGTGGCATTTATTAAAGCATTGTAAAATGGTAATGTTCAAAGGAAATAACTAGTTATGTTATGAGAGTCCAACACTAATTTAAATATAAATGATAGTGAATGTCATTAATATGTGGGATTTTTAAATGTTATTTTAACCTGGTTGGCATTTATGAAAACAAAGAAGGTATAAAGAAAGTTTCATTGTTTCATAAACAAGAGAGATGTTTTTTTAAAAGTGCTTATGTAAGTCTTTTAGCAGATATTCCCAGTAGCTCAGATAAATTTGTAAGAAAATTTGAATCGACAGCTTATATAAGAAGCTTATGAATTAAAATAAATAAAAAAATTTACTTATCTTAATCTTGACAACAGAAAATTGACATGTTTTCTTTTGATAACACAATTATCATTAAAAATTTACCAGTCTAGGCTGGGTGCAGTGGCTCACACCTGTAATCTCAGCATTTTGGGAGGCCAACGTAGGTGTTGAGACCAGCCTGACTAAAATGGTGTTACCCTGTCTCTACTAAAAATACAAAATTAGCAAGGTGTGGTGGTTCATGTCTGTAATACCAGCTACTTGGGAGGCTGAGGCAGGAGAATCACTTGAACCCAGGAGGCGGAGTTTGTGGTGAGCTGAGATCTTTCTATGGGTCTATGAGAAGAGTGGAGAAATCAAAAATTGACAAGAAAAACCCTTCAAAAAATCAATAAATCCAAGAGGTGGTTTTTCAAAAAGATCAACAAAATAGACAGATCACTAGCCAGACTGATAAAAAAGAAAAGAGAGAACAACCAAATAGATGGAATAAAAAACAATAATGAAAAAAATCACCACAGATTCCACAGAAATTCAAACCATCACCAGAGAATACTACAAAGAATTCTATGCACATAAACTAGTAAACCAGGAAGAAATGGATAAATTCCTGGACACCTGTGTCCTCCCAAGCCTAAACCAAGAAGAAGCTGAAACTATGAATAGACCAATAACAAGGTCCAAAATTGAGGCAGCAATTAAGAGACTACCAAACAAAAAAAGCCCAGGTCCAGATGGGTTCACAGCCAAATTCTACCAGATACACAAAGAGTATATGGTACCATTCCTTCTGAAACTATTCAAAATAATTCAAAAAGACGGAACCCTTCCCAAATCACTTTGTGAGACCAAAATTATTCTCAGAGCAAAACCCGGCAGAGACTCAACAATAAAAGAAAACTTCAGGCCAATATCAATGATGAACATAGATGCAAAAATCTTCAATACAATACTGCCAAACCTATTGCAACAGCACATTAAAAAACTTATCCATCATGATCAAGTAGGATTCATCCCAAGGATGCAAGGCTGGTTCAACATATGCAAGTCTATAAATGTAATTCACCAAATAAACAGAACCAAAAATGAAAGCCACATGATTATCTCAATTGACGTAGAGAAGTCATTTGACAAAATTCAACAGCCCTTTATGCTAAAAACCCTCAATAAACTTGGTATTGATGGAACATATCTCAAAGTAATAAAAGCTATTTATGACAAACCAATAGCCAATATTTTACTTAATGGGAAAAAACTGGAAGCATTCACTTTGAAATCCGGCACTAGACAAGGATGCCCTCTCTCACCACTTATATTCAATATAGTACTGGAAGTTCTAGCCAGAGCAATCAGGCAAGAAAAAGAAATAAAGGGTATTCAAATAGGAAAGGTGGAAGCCAAATTGTCTCTATTTGCAGATGACATGATACTATACCTAGTAGACCCATCAACTCGGCCCAAAAGGTCCTGAAACTGATAAGCTACTTCAGTAAAGTCTCAGGATATTAAATCAATGTTCAAAAATCACAAGCATTCCTATACACCAATAACAGACTTAAAGAGAACCAAATCAAGAACGAACTGCCATTCACAATTGCTACAAAGAAAATAAAATACCTAGGAATACAACTCAAAAGAAATGTAAGGGACCTCTTAAAGGAAAACTACAAACCACTGCTCAACAAAATAAGAGAGGACACAAACAGATGGAGAAACATTCCATGTTCGTCGTTAGGAAGAATCAATATCGTGAAAATGGCTATACTGCCCAAAGTAATTTACACAATCAATGCTATCCCCATCAAACTGTCATTGAATTTCTTCACAGAAATGGAAAAGACCACCACAAACTTCATATGGAACCAAAAGAGTGCCCGCATAGCCAAGTCAATTCTAAGCAAAAAGAACACAGCGGGAGGCATCACGCTACCAGACTTCAAACTATACTACAAGGCTACAGTAATCAAAACAGCATGGTACTGGTACCAAAACAGAGATATATACCAATGGAACAGAACAGAGGCATCAGAGGCAACACAGCATATCTACAACCACATAATATTTGATAAACCAGACAAAAACAAGCAATGGGGAAATGATTCCCTGTTTAATAAATTGTGTTGCGAAAACTGGCTAGCCATGTGCAGAAAGCAGAAACTGGACCCCTTTCTGACAGCTTACACTAAAACTAACTCCAGATGGATTAAAGACTTAAACATAAGACCTGGCACCATAGAAACCCTAGAAGAAAATCTAGGCGAAACCATTCAGGACATAGGAGTAGGCAAAAACTTCATGACCAAAACACCAAAAGCATTGGCAACAAAAGCCAAAATAGACAAATGGGACCTAATCAAACTTCACAACTTTTGCACGGCAAAAGAAACAGTCACTAGAGTGAATCGGCAGCCATCAGAATAGAAAAAAGTCTTTGCAGTTTACACGTCTGACAAAGGGCTGATATCCAGAATTTACAAATAACTCAAACAGATTTACAGAAAACAAACAAACAAGCCCATTCAAAAATGGGCAAAGGATATGAACAGGCACTTTACAAAGGAAGACATACATGAGGCCAACAAACACATGAAAAAATGCTCATCATCACTGGTCATTAGAGAGATGCAAATCAAAACCACATTGAGATACCATCTCACGCCAGTTAGAATGGCAATAATTAAAATATCTGGAGACAACAGATGCTGAAGAGGATGTGGATAAATAGGAACACTCTTACACTGTTGGTGGGAGTGTAAATTAGTTCAACCATTGTGGAAGACAGTGTGGTGATTCCTCAAGGACCTAGAAATAGTAATTCCATTTAACCCAGCAATCCCATTACTGGGTATATATCCAAAGAACTATAAATCGTTCTACTATAAGGACACATGCACACGAATGTTCATTGCAGCACTGTTTACAATAGCAAAGACCTGGAACCAAACCAAATGCCCATCAATGATAGAATGGACTGGAAACATGTGGCACATATACACCATGGAATATTATGCAGCAATCAAAAATGATGAGTTGTGTCCTTTGTAAGGACATGGATGAATCTGGAGAATATCATTCTCAGCAAACTGACACAAGAACAGAAAAGGAAATACCGCATATTCTCTCTCATAGGCAGATGAGAAAAATGAGAACTCATGGACACAGGGAGGGGGTCTACTACACACTGGTGTCTATTGGGGGAATGGGGGAGGGACAGCGGAAGGGGAGCTGGGGAGGGATAGCCTGGGGATAAATGCCAAGTGTGGGTGAAGGGGAGGAAGGCAGCAAAACACACTGCCATGTGTGTACCTATGCAACTATCTTGCACATTCTGCACATGTACCCCAAAACCTAAAATGCAATAAAAATTAAAATGAAAAAGAAAAAAAGCAAACAACCAACCAACCTCAATTCATGATTCTAAAATACAACTTCTACTGTATGCTTTCGGATGATATCATCATTATGCAGACTGAAAACAGTTAATGACCCAGTAGTATTAATTCACTGATTGCAATAAAATCATAGACAACTGAAGAAAACAAAAAGGCACAGATTTAACCATATTACTTTAAAAATTTTAAACCATAGCTAACTTCTCAAGAGACATTAAGCATAATAAGAATTGGAACTTTTCCTTACCTTGGCCATCACTATATTTGTTCACCTAGAAGAATACATGATACATAGTAGGCTCTATACAATTTTGTTCATAATCACTCAAAACTGGAAACAACTCAAATTTTCTTCAATGGGAGAATAAGTAAATAGTGGCAAATTCATACAATGCAATACTTTTTGGAGACAAGGAATGAATGAACTATTGATATATAAAACAGCTTTTATGAACCACAGAAGCATCATGTTAAGTGAAAGAAACCAGACTCAAAAGGTCACACATTGTATGATTCCATTTCCATGGAATTCTCACAGAAACAAAACCATGACACATCAGTGGTGTCAGAAAACATGGAGAGAGGTTTGACTACATGTGGATAGCACAAAGGAATACTTTGTAGTGATGACATTAGTCTGTATACCGATTGTGGTGGAGGTTAAGTGAATCTATATGTATGTTAAATTTACAGAACTTTACACCAAAAATAGTCAAGTAAACTGTATGTTATTCTTTAAAATATTGTATAACATTTTGGAAGTATATTTTACCATAAAATCCATGTAAATATATAGATTATCTATTTGTCCACAAAGTCCAAAATCACACACACAGAATATTAGTTTTAATCTGAAGAATGGTGAACTCTACAAACATAGAGTTACCATGACCTAGAACATTCACTAGAATTATTCTTCTGATGTTCATATTCAAAAATCAGTGACTACTTGTTAGCAGTTTTGAGGTGGCACAAGAAGGAAACAGGCATTTTATATTATATTAACTCATTTTATATTAACTCCCAAGCTTTGTTTTCTTGCAGCTTTGTACATTGCTTTCATTACATTTACAATTAAAACTAATATATTTTACAGTCCACATGATAGCATTTGCAGTTTTCTGATATTTTGACTGAGTAATCAAGAGTAGAGATTATTTGATTCAATGCCACAAATATTGAGTGCCAACTACCTCTTGTTGTAATCACTTGTACATATCAGAGATCATTTGAATGAGTCATTATTTTCAATCATTCATTTAACAAATATTCAGTTATCAGTTAATACATGTTATGCACTGTTTGTTAGTCATAAGATAATCAATAGGTATCAAAATAAGCAATGTCACTGCCATCCTGGTGTTCACACCCTACTGAGGAATAAACAACAAAAATTTATAAGAATTTTAAAAAGTCATAAAGGGGGAAATAGAGAATGTTATGGTGATACATAATGAGGACCATAAATTTGGTTTGCAGATCACAAAAGGTCTTGAAATACAGGACTCTTTCTAGATTATTAATTTTAAAAAGTATTTAATACACATATATGCTAATTTGTGCCAAACAGTGTTGTAATTATTAAACCACATCATACTTATAACCAACCTATGAGATAAAATAAAAATATTTTTATTTCTCTTTGGGGCCTGAGGGAAATAAGGTGCAGAATTTACCTGTTATACTATAGTCACAATAGAAGAGGCAGGCATTAATCTCAGGAAGTCTAGCTCCAGTGTCTGTTTGTTACCATTACACTATGCTGCTGTTGCTTTCAGCTGTTCTTACATTAGGCAACAAATAATATCATGTTCAGAGGTTTTAAAATTTCTGTCATTACGATTTTCCAAATCTGCAACATATCAGCACAGTGCTAAGTTAGGTCAGTAATAACAGAACATTAGACTTGCGTTAGTTAAAGTGAGAGACATACTGAACACAAAGCTCATGAAAGGGCCATGACATTTTTTCAGAATGCTGTATTTTGGAGAGCTAAAGTCAATTTTACCACAAACTTCCAGATGATATATTTTATCAGCCTAGTTTTCTAGCTATCTTATAACCTTTTTATATCTTGTGTGTGACACAGATCTGACCTCACACTTATCCCTGAACATATAATACTTTGCCCCAATTTGGAGCCATTACAGAAAAATCATCTTCATAGCAGTGGAAAAGATACACAGAGGACAGTAATCAGAAGACTGACTACCTTTGTTACCTGCTGTACTTTCTCCATGAGTCCTATCTTAAACCTTCTGAAGTGCCTCTGGTGTTTGTCATAAACTTTTCTACATTAACAGGTGGACTGGTTCACCTTCTGCAAAACACTTAGCATGGATATTGCCCCTGCACTGTCCATTAACACTATAGTGTCATATTGTGCAAATGTGTCAGCATGGATGTAGAAGTAAGAAAACCTATATTGCTAAAGATTTGTCATTGAACCTTGTGGCATTGGTGCTTAAATAGAGAGAATGGTATTTCCAGGAAATTTCACTGATTCAAATTGTAAACCTGATTTCCAGTGACTTCCCACCAAGGTTGGTTTATTTCTTTGTTTCTGCTCCTAGTTGCATTTTACCATTTTTGTTTTGCTTCTGGCCTTTGCAATAGGTTCTCTCTGATGAGATTGCCATCGTGTTCCTGTGCAAGTTTTATCCTTAGTATTTCCTTTGGTAACCATATAATTATTTTGAAGTTTAGTGGCTCAAAGGAATAATGTACCTAAATAAAAGCACTGCACAAACCCACTTATATCTACAACAGGGGTGTTTGTGTATGTGTATGTGCACATGTATGGGTCCTTACTTTTCCAATCCTTTATGGTATGGTTAAAAATATTACACATTATCTTATTGTAACTGTAGTCTTCAGCATAAAAATATGTTCCATCTTCTGAATTAGACCCGATAAAATATCCATTCTCTGTCCATATCTGAATAAGACTTAAAAAAAACCTAGAAAAGATGGAGGCTGATATAGCATCTTTATTACAAATAAAGACCTGGTTGGAAGACATTGTTTATATCTGTCAGCCACCGTGCATAATTAGAACAATTTATTTATTTTTATTTTTATTGCCACAGTCCACTACACAGGCCAGCAGCCATCCTGCCATCTTCCTCCTCACCTGCTGCTGCTGCTGCCACCCTCTGCTCCATGCTGCTAGGGGCCAGAGATTGGTGGTGGGAGACTGGGGCTATCTGACCATCCATAGCCAGGCCACCCTCACCATCTGGGGAGTAGCTGGGAAGCCGAAGCAGTAGCAAGAAAGCAGCAGGCTCAGTCAGTGACTATCACTTCCACAACACAGGCGGGCAGGCAGTCCAATCAGAACAATTTATTACTCAGTAATAGGCAGCCTTCACTGGTGAGACTTCTTGATATGGAGAGTTACCCCAGTGAGACTTACCACAGGGAGGATCCAGGGAGAAAACACTAAGCAGATTTCCTCTCAAAAGGAAGAAAAAATAGCTGAGCTCATCATACCCAAATATTTTTTGCTGATTTTTCAATCAGATAAGTGACTGGTTTTCTGCCAGCATTCATGAGACTGTTTCCCAAACATCGCTTCTTTCAGATCTTCTGGGACTCTGGTAAGTTTTTCACATTTTGTTTCCAGCACTCTCTGTAATGGATCAGAACTGTATCTAATTAAGTTCATGCCCTGGCAAAGCTGCATTCAAACCTTCTAGTGTTTTCTTCTCACATTGTTCAACATGTAAGATACATGGTGCACAGAAGGCTATGTACACATATTTAGGAAAAAATGTAAAAAGCTCTTCTGCAAGTGTATGTTGTCATAATGCATGCAATTCTGTGGATTATTGAATTTGTCTATAGTGCCTGAATTCACAAAACAAGTTATCTGAAGGATGGGAAGTTATAGAAACATAAAATGCAAGTCCACCAAGTTTTGTGTTTGTGATTGAACACAATTTGAAACAGCAGTTACCACATTTTCCATGTTAGGCAGCTATAGAGGGTGGGTACAGGCATTATCCAGAACTTACCCCATAAGATACACTCATTTTTCTTGCAGTTGTAAGAAACAGCTTACATAAAATTGAGAATAAAAGGCCACATTAAGATGAAATCTATAAAGCACTTCAACAACTGAATGCAAACAATGTATAGATGAGCCAAATTTGAATATGAATTCATCTTTGTATAAATTTCCTAAGGAGAAATGGAAGTTACAATAGTAAATCTGTTTAAAATTAAAATGCAAATATCAAAGGAATAGAAGTCTAAGATCATTTACTTTAAAACTTGAGTATCAAAAGCCCCATATCAACAATCCTAAATTGAAAAAAATCCAAGACAACAGTGCCCAATTTCTTGTCTAGCCTACACTGCCAGGGGTTTCTTGATGCCTGAATAGAATTGAGGCTACCAACAGTGTCACTAGCCTGGGCTCTTTCTCCTAATGATAGACATAGTTCTTTTGAAACCTGAGACTTGTAACAATTTCATTGCAAATTCTGAGTTGCCCTCACTTTTGGAGTCTAAAACTTTAGAAGGACATACTAGATTGTCACAGCAGTGGGCCAACACCTGTGTAATTTAGAAGTCAGTTCAATCCTTACATTCTAAGATAATTATCTCAGGAAAAAATATGTTTACAAAATCCAGTATTCAGTATTTTTAAAGATCATAGCACAGACTAAGTGGTATTAATTACAACAGAAGGCCAGATGGTCTGCACCTGCTATTCAGAATCCAAGGCTTATAAAATAAAATGAATCAGAAAGTCCTTAAGCAAGATGTTAATTTGGGTATTTGAATATACTTATTGGATTCCTATTGTTGCTATAACAGTTACCACAAACTTAGTGGCTTAACACAATACAGCTTTATTATCTCATTAATCTGGCTGCCTATGGTCTAAAATAGGTCTTATAGTCCTCAAATGAAGGTCTCAATAGGGCTGTGTTCCTTCTGGAGGTTCTAGAGCAGGCTTTGTTACTCCCCTTTTTTAGCTTCTATAGACTGACCACATTCCTTGGCTCATGGCCCCCTACTATCTTCAAAGATTGCAACCCCATCACTCTGACCTCTATTTCTGCTGTCACTTCTCCATATGACTTTGGTTTTCCTGCCTTCCTCTGGTGGACCCAATTAAACCTTGTGATTCTTTGGATCCACCCTGATAATCCAGGTTAATCTCCCATAACAAGATCCTAACATAATCACATCTGCAAAGTCCCTTTGTCATGTCAAGCAACATATTCACAGTTTCTAGGGTTCAGGATGTCAAGCAATGTATTCACAGTTTCCAGGACATCTTTAGAGGTCATTGTTCTGCCTGCTTCAATATTTCTTATCTGATCAAAAGATATCTGTGATTGGTGTCCCCTCCCATAGGATGTCATTTAAGACATTGCTTTCTTCACTCAAAGTATAATTTTCAGTGGAAACAACTTGTTGCCAGGTCTTCTTTGTGGTGTTTTGTCTAACTCAGAATTTTCAAAACCCAAATTTTCCACTTTTTATCTGATGCCCATGATTCTGGAGCCACATTATTATAGTAGGAAATGTAACAATGTTGACATCAAACACAGAGGATTTAAATTGAGACTATAGGAGTAAATAATTCTCATTTTACTCTCTAATTGTGGGTGGTTTAGGTCAAACAATACTGTGTGACTTAATGTTTTTATTTCTATAAACTGTTATGAGTTTAAATAACCTAATCCTTACAAAAACACCTAGAATACTACTTAAAACAGAAAGAGTTCAGCAAGATCAAAAAGTTGTCAAAAACATTATTATTGATTTTACTCTATCTCCAATAATTACAAAAAGTGTTAAAAACCTTACCCAGTAAACAAAATGTTCCTTTTAGTATTCCTAGCCTTCCCACTACATCCCACTCATGGGTCCTGCTGCTAGCTACTGAGATTTCTGTATCCCAGCTTGTCCTGGATTCCTGTACCATGCTTAGAAATCAATATGTTATTGTGTTGTTTTTAGATATCATGTGCTATCTGTCATAATAAACTTTATCTCAGAACAAACACCTATTCTTTCCTCTAATTATTTCCTCCCTCCTCAAGTAGGGCTTAGTTTACTTATATAACTTCCTAATCTAATTTACTTAGCATAAATACAAAGGTAAGGTCAATCATGTTTCAAGATATGATAGAAAACTCAAAACTTATTGTAACTGGATTTATGTCACATCACATATGGGATGTCCCAGAATTGGTTCATTTGTGTATGAGTGTGTGGAAAGAATTAGAGAGTGTTTTGTTGAGACATGTGCTTCAAAATGAGTATTAAGTAATATATCACTCTAATCTCCACTCTTCCATAGAAAAACCAAATAATAGTTCAGCATCTTTTTGAAACTCATTTCCTCCCACATTCCAAAGATGTGCACTTTAAATGAACTGGCATGTCTTAAGTTGTCCCAGTAGGAGTTAATGCAAGTGTGTATAAATGCACACTGTGATAGAAAGGCTGCCTGGCCAGGGTTGGCTCCTACCTGATGCCCTGAGTAGCTGGGATGGATTCTGGCCATCCCAGACTCTGAACTGAATAATTGGGTAAATAATTATCTTACTTGCTTTTATTATGCTTTCTTAAACATATGTATATCTCACATTTATGTCAGTGGTTAATGTGGAAGTGTTTGGGGTCTTTATTTAGAAGTTTTGTGATGTTTTGTGATGAGAAATATACTGTAGAAACTTATTCTTTTATTTATATCAATTAGCATGTAGCCAAATTGGTTTTGTTACATGTCATTTAGCTTAAGGACTTAAAGTTGCAGTTTCCAAGATTCTATCAATGAGGTTAAGAGAGAACTTACAGTAACAGATTGCTCTAGGATAACACTTCAAATCTGAGCATTTCACACTACTTTTAACCTTCCATTCTCAGAGCACTCTGTGGAAGCATTAGCATCATTTCCATTTGATAAAAGAAAAGGAAATTAAAGTTAATGGTGCCAAGCCCTGGTCAACTTACTCATCCTTGATAGTGAATATAGAACTTACAACCCCCAATTGGCAAGTCTGTCAACTAACAGCCAGTACATGATTCTACTCTAATGCTTGTTGCTTTTATTTATGTTACTGAATCTTAGAGAAAAAATAATAATAAATTTTAAAAATAGCACTAATAGGTATTTTATATTAGAAAACTAGTAATTTAAATACCCTAAAGGCAGATATTTTGTAGCTGGGATTGCTACATGCAGCTCATATTTGCTTATAATAAAATTGTAAATAAAACATTTAAGGCTTTCTTGATGTAATGGATAATACTGTAACATTTACTCATATTTAGATGGAATTCAAGAATCCTTATATGTATTATTCTCAAGCAATTCTTCTCATGTAAGGGGTTGTAAGAAAAATATTGTAATGAAGGAGAATAAAATAAAAAAATATAGTAGTGTGAACCATCATTCAATACCAGATTTTACACTAAGCACTTTCTCCCAACAATCCTGCTAAATCTGTATTCTTGTTACCTTTATCTGGCTAAGTGTTCTGAAAGAAAAATAAATCTTGGAACCCAAAACTCATTATGTCACAGGGAAAAGTTAAGCTTGGGAATAGAGTGACAAAACAAACAAAACAAAACAAAACAGCTGCCTTCCTTTTGTTTCTAAACAGATAACTGTAGTTTCATAAGCTTCCATTATCTTCTGTAAAATTCAGATCTACCTAGTGCAAGACAGTTGTATAACTGACAATTATCAAAGCCTCATAAGAATGTAAGCACTTGCCTCACAGCCTATTCTGCCTCACCTTTTTTCCCTTCCTTCTTCTCTTTCTGCCCACTTTTCCCCTTTAAATCAGCCCTTAAAACCCTCTTTGGAATAAGCATAGACCACAGATCCTATTGTAACTTGTGTTTTTTCTTCCCCATTGAGTGCATCCTCAATATTAGCAAAATAAACCTCTACATTGATTGAGATCTATCGCAGACAATTTTGGCAACCACGAAGGGATTCTGAGTGGAGTTCAGCCTTTTGGCTTGCAGCAACTCTCCTGTTGGGGTCTTGGTACTAGCTAGAAGCTCTTTATCACTCTGACCAATTGGACAATGTGCTGAGGTGTGGAAGCTTCTTCCTCCAGAGATCCCTGATTTCTCACATTTTTTGGTTGAAGTCTGAGGTTTATTCTGTGGTAGAACTCCTTTTTCTGGGAGTTTGCTAATTCCATGGAAGAAGAGAGCAGTCTTTAGCTGGGTCTCCTCTCCAAGGTAGGAGCTGGTTTGGGATATCATTTGGGGATTTGGCAACTGAAGGTGAATGTTTATTGTCAGCTGGCTATGACTTATGCTTAGAGATCTTGGCTATATGAAAATTGTGCGATGGGCATTTTTCTGATTTTGTTTTATTTTGTTTTGTTCTATCTTCCATTATATTTGATGAACTCCTGGTTTCTTCTAATGTTTACTAAAAATCCTAAGCTAGAAAAGTCAAATTCCACCTCTAAAAACCAACCAGTTAAGAAAATAAAAAAATTAACTAACCTGAAAAGTTTTATCAAGGCCATCTTTTTATAGCCAAGCCTTTTTCTTTCTTCCTCACATATTCTGTCTTGCCTCTAAAATCTGTTTTGGTTAGCCATACCCTGATTCTTCATTCTTTCTGTAATTTCAAGATAGTCTATGAGCTTCTGTTACTTAGAAAGTTGGGTCTTCATGCTGAAGGCTGTGCTGTATACATGTTACATAAATGTCTATGCCTTTTATTCTATTAATTACTCTAATCTCCAGTGTTTGTTTCTGGCTTGTCTCATGTCAGTGATTTTTCAATAAATCCTGAGTCAAGAGCCTATGGCCCCCACAGGATGGTGAAGCAAGCAGGATGATCAAAGTTGCTTTTCTCTTCTAGAAGCCGCAGTTGAAGAGAACACAGGAACCTACTCTCCTGCCGAAGAGGTAAGAATTTCTTACCATCCAGGCTCCTCACCTCTCTCACCGCACTCTAGTTAAGTGGGTGGTAAAAATCAGTCTAATATGCCAAGTTTTTTTTTTTAAGTGAGAATTATGTCCAGCTTTTATTGCAATATGGTTAACAAATCATAACAGCAAATTATTTGGGCTTCAAAGAAAAACCCCAAACCAAACCAAATTTATTCCCTACAGGAAGAACCACTCCCTCTCAGTTAGGGTGAAGCTTGCATTGGGGGGTACACGTTCTCCTCTTCCTCAAAAACCGGCTGCAAGAATGAGTATGAGAGTGAGGATTTGGGAATGGCTCTAAACAAACCTTGGTGGAGGGCAGAGACAAGGTCCCCAGAAGGGGCAGAAGGCTCCCACTGGTATCTGAAAGTCAAGCACCAGTGGTAGCTGGGGAAGAAAATGAGAGAAAGATGTAAAACACGCAGTGCAAAGGGTAGGGCCAGAAAACTCCTGGTGAAGTGAAGGTGAACAGGCAAAGGATGAAAATTGCCTCTAATTTGCCGCCAGATACTGAGAGAGGGAGATGAAGTTCCCACTCTCTAAGCTCTACCCTGGGCGCCTTGTTAACAGCTCAGCTCTGGGCTCAGTGGCCACCTCTGTGGTGATCATTATTATACATTCAACATTCACAAACCCTCCTTGCACACATCACTTGCTAATCAGGGTGTGTGCTGGGCCTAGGGAAAAGAGGCTTGGCCTCATAAAAGCTGCCAAGGGCTCCTGGGGCATCTGCAGCCTCCCTGCCAACAAAAATGTGGGGGCAGGGAGAGATGGAGCTGCACATTGAGAGGTGTCATAAAGCTGGGAATGAGGAAGAAGATGAGGTGTTGGAAGACGCCAGACCCAGAAGATGCTGTGTAGTTGAGGCTCCAGGTTCCATGCCAAGGGGCTGGATCCTCCCTGGTAGTAAATCCTCTCTCACTCTCTCCTCCAAATGACTGGTATGTTGCCATCCACCAGCCCCTTGCCATGCCTTGAAAAAGCTGGCAAAGATTAATCTCTACCTGCTCTGCATACACAGCATTTTGTTCAGAGAGATAGCAATTTCCCTTTCCAGTGCTTGGGACTTGGCTGGGGAGAGGGGGCAGGTGAGAGGGCATGTGAGCTGGAGGGTGAGGGACGAGGAGCTGGACGTTGGTTGTTGCTGCTAAGTTTTGTTTAGCTTTGGAGCTCAGCCTCGACTCAGGTGGGGGCGGTGGATCCGGAGGCCGCCCCGGAGGAAAGACTCTCAAACTCTGCTTCCCCATCCCCACTCCTGCTCCCCAAACACGCCACCCACGGCCACTTCCTAGGCTTCCCGATTCTTGCTACCGGATCCCGCTGGTCCTTTTCCGCCTTCCCCTTTCCCCGTTGGCGTCCTGGGGGCCAGGAGCGAGGCTGGCTGAGTCCCAGGGGAGGGGTGACCCCACGGGCGTCCTGGAGCCGGCAGGCAGCCAGCTGGCGGCCCCTTATCTGGTGAGGGGCACCTCCTCCCTCTGGTCCAGCGCGACGGAGGAGGCCTTGCTGAGCACCGAGGGCGCGAAGGTGAGGAAGGAGTCCGAGCGGGAGGTGGAGGCACAGGTGAAGTCCGAGGCGGCGGCGGCCCTGGGCGGCAGCCCGTTGGCCGGGCCGCTGTGACAGGCAATGCAGGAGCAGGGACTGCCGGCCGAGGCGCCCAGTCCGTGCGCGGGCCCCGGATAGAGCGGAGGGTGGCGGAAGGCGCACAGCAGTTCGGGCCGCGGGTAGGGCTGCGACAGCACGCGGAACCTGTCGAGGGGCTGCAGCGGGCCGCTGAAGGGCGACGCAGCGGAGGCGGCGGACGCGGCACCCAGGCCCACCGGCGAGTAGTAGGGCAGGGGCAAGTGCGACGGGAAGGGGTAGGGCAGGCCGCCCGCGGCCGCCGCGTGGCTCATCATGTACGTGTAGAAGGCGGGGTCCACCGGTGCGGCCACGTCATGGCCAGACGCTGCCTCTTGTCCTTCATGCGCCGGTTCTGGAACCACACCTTGATCGTGGTTTCCGGCAGGTTTAGGGCGGCCGCCAGCTCGCATCTCCGCGGCCTGGATACGTAGTTCTCCGGTAGAATTCCTTCTCCAGCCGCGCAATCTGCTCCCGGGTGAAGGCGATGCGGTAACGACGCATCTGGTCACTGGCGCTGCACGCCAGGGTGCCTTGCGAGCCACCGCCACCGCCGCCGTTGCTCTTGGGGTCTCTCCCTCCGTTCGGACTGCCGACCAGCGCCTCGGAGCCGGACCCTTTGCTGTGCTGGTACTCGGCGTTCCCTGTGGCGCAGTCCGGGTGCAGCTCACCTCGATTTCTTCATAGAAATCCGACTCGGTGTCCGAGCTACTGGGTTCCCCTGGCCGTCGGCGGAGGCGGGTGGGGTCCTGGGCCGAGCATGGCTGCCCCGGCTACCCGGGGCTCGGCGCCTGGCCCCGCCACGCTGCCTGCTAGTCCATCGATCGGCTCCTCCTCCGGGCCGCCCCGCTGCGCTCCCGGTTGGCCGGAGGGACCGCCCGAGGGCTCAGGCAACCACGGGCACCATCTTCTCGGGCGGCTCCGGCAGCCGGCTGCCCACGGCTTCGGACAAATTGGAGACCCTCTTGCCAACCAGAGTGCCAAGCTGACCCCCATCCAGGAACATAACCATGTCCTTTCGGCTCTCCATCCCGGGGCTCTCCGGTGGGGGAGGGGAAAGCCCCAAGTGAGTTCCTAACCCTGGCTCCCTGGGTCTCCAGCGGCCGGACGGATCTCGACTGCAAGAGGGAGAGAGAGGCCGGGCTACTGGGCGGGCGCGGAGCGGCTGGAGCGCGGTGTGGACGGCGACGGCGGAGGTGGCGGTGGGGAGCTAGGGTCACCTTGTGATGCCAGCGCTCCTCTGCGCCGCTCTGCCTCTGGGAGGAAGCCCCATTGCCCTCTTCTTTCTAAGCTGTCATCCTCCTGCTGCAATCGTCATTACAGTACCCTATGCCAAGTTTTTATTAGTGAAGAAGAAAGGATTTGTGTGACTGTTCTTGGTATAGTGACTCTGGCATACTTTAGTGACTTGTTATGAGTATTAGCTATTGAAATAAAGTACACTATTGAAAATTCTAATTGTCAATGTCCAAAGGATATACAGAAAAATTATAGAGGTCTCTTATCCTAAACAATTGATGAGAAGGTTAAATTAAAAGAAGGCTATATGGTAGTAGTCGTATGGCTGGCTTTGAGAAGTCTCTGATGAAAACAATGGTAAAGTTTTGATCCTTTGCAAGATCGAAACTTCAAGCTCTAGATTCCTTGCTGAGAACCAGTGGAGACTACCCCATGCTGCAGTCTGGTAGCTAAGACTCTTGTCTTTTACCATGGCAGCCTAGGATTAATTCCAAGCCAAGGATTAAGTCTTTTCTGTTTTGATATTTGTGTGGCTTGGCCATTTATTGATTCGTTTCCCTTCCATTGACAGCTTCTGATTTCCTGTCTTAAATATTTTCTTTCTCTAAATTTTGAAAAATGAAAACACCTGCTTGCCACCTTGTTGAAGACACTGTGCATCTACAGTTAAATCATAACCTTGGTTCAGACACTTGGAAGAATACCTTTGACAAAGAATTTCAAAAGCCAATAATGTCAACTGTTTTCCCTGGCTAATATGTGATGATAAGAGATTTTAAAGGATTTTTTAAAAAGCTCTATGGTTAAAAGTCTGCTTAATTAAAAGCTGATATCCAAGAGATATACATATATATGTATATAATTAAATTAAAGCTGATATTAAATTTTTATAATTAATTAAAGCTTATATTAAATATAAATTAAATTAATATATATTAATATAAATTACATATATATCTTGGATATCAGCTTTTAATTAAGCTCATACACATATATAGATTATGTATTACATATATATGTATATATATTTTATGTATACATATTTCAAGACCTTAATGCATTGTTTTTGAATCTTATTTTTGAGATATTTTTTCAGTTGACTGAAAGATGTGCTTCTGTCTATGTGTATGCCTGTTTGTTTACACATGTCATGTATATGTGATATTCCACTACCAAAATACAGAAAAGAGATCTAATGAATTGCTTTAAAAAGCAAGTGCTTAAATAAAATACTTTATCAGAAAAATAAAAATTATAACTCAAATGTCCTTTAGTTCACATGACTTTAGTCATTTTTAGTAAATAAAGCTAATTTAATGTTACTGGTAACATAACATAAAACTATCTTCAAGACTTAATTTAGACAGTTGGTCCGAACTGCTCAGGAAGGTCAGAAACTGTTTTTGCTAAATGTTTCAAGGTCATAAACCACTTCTGTGCCATTTTTAATAATTGTTTCACTTGTCTGTCTCATAGTCATGGTAAGGCCTGGGGGCATGTACAGTTCTCCCCAGCACAACTATGCCCTCTGACGATGCTGGTAACGATTGGACATAATCTGCACCTCTGTCATTTGTTCTGTGCTCTGCATCTGAAACCTAATTAAAATTGCTTACCTTCTAAGTTTTTCAGTTAAAAGAAAGTGTTATTAAGAGTTAACATTGTAATTAATATAGGTAATTGAAACTACTAGCATACAGAAAACATTTCTATATATGAAGAATACAAATGCAAGTAGAATGTGTTTGGAAAAAGGGTTATAAGAAGGCCTGGCAATATGGTTTTGACTATATGGTTATAGCTAGTTTAGATATTTTAAGGATGGATTTGTTTATATGATTTTATTTTATTTTATTGAGATGGAGTTTCACTCTTGTTACCCAGGCTGGAGTGCAATGGCACGATCTCGGTTCACCACAACCTCTACCTCCTGGGTTCAGGCAATTCTCCTGCCTCAGCCTCCTGAGTAGCTGGGATTACAGGCATGCACCACCATGCCCAGCTAATTTTTTGTATTTTTAGTAGAGATGGGGTATCACCATGTTGACCAGGATGGTCTTGATCTCTTGACCTTGTGATCCACCCACCTTGGCCTCCCAAAGTGCTGGGATTACAGGCTTGAGCCAGCATGCCCAGCCTTATATGATTTTATTAAAATAAGCTTTAGTGTTAATAATACACTGTAAAAGTAAAAGCTAGTTTCCTATTTGGAATAAAATATTTGTGTAAAATTAAGTGACATTAAAGATTTTTATTTGCTTTTGAAATAAACTGAAGCAAAAAGAGAAGAGTGAGAGAGAGACAAATGGAGTTGGATTTATGCTGCCTGTATTAGGTCTTATTGTTTTGCAAATTGAGTGTCCTATTTACAAAATAATAAAGTTTTTGTTTTTCAGAAATCTTTGAATTATCATTGTGACTAAATGAATCACTATTTTACACTGACCTGGGTGCTTATTCTGTGATATCAAGTGTTTTAAACTTTTGATACTTGACAAACATTCTAAAATCAAACTCTAAATTCAGTCTTTTTTACCTCATTACTTTTAGACTAGTAGGTGCCCTAAAGTCCAAATGAAACCTATATGGCTGATTTAATATATGTTAAAATCATATAGGAAGCATCATGAATTATAAAATTATTTTGTTGTTTTGATTCTATTTATATAAGTAAATTATTAATATGTGTTCCAAAATTATATGAGATTTCTGTTATCCTGCTGTGTAAGTATATGTTATCAATATTGACACAAAATTTTTCTTGGTCACTTTGCCAGCTCAGGACCTCCTTGGCTGGTGACATCCCCACCTGGGCCTTGTTCAGCCCTTGGCCTGCCTCAGGAGATGCCTTGTCTACTCAACCCACCAGGTCACACTTTGCCCTGTCCTCCAGCTTAGATCCCACAACTGCTGAGACTGTGTACTCAGTCTTCAGTTGGAGGGCCTGTGTGGGTGAATGAGTGTGGGGTACATCCAGCCATTCTAAGTATAGGCACAGAAGCAGGCTTTGTATGATGCTTATGGCTGGACCAAGTGTGTTGCAAGCCACTCCCATGGTGGACTCTGATGTCCAGAGGAGGAGAACATGGTGGTACTGACACAGGGGTGCCCAGGACCCTGAAGCCCCAGAGGGGGTGTTACAGCATGCTAATTAGCTCTTTTAGTCCCACTGTCCACAACCCACCAGACAGTGGCATGTTAACAGCTCTGTTAGCCCCTTGCCCCACTCTGGTCTGCAGCTCTGGGGCTGCCTCAGATCCACCACTGCTTTCTGTCATGCAGGGTGGCTGCCCTCCACTGGTAGAGGTCAGAGGACCATAATGTTACAGCCTTCTGTGTACCCACATTCATTTGTTACCAATTTTGCATTCTGTGTCCAAGATGAATGAGATAATGCTGACAATCAAAGGGTGAGGAGGGTAAAGAATTTTATTGAACAACAAAACAGCTCTCAGCAAACAGGTGACACAAGGGTGGTTCCCACACCCAAAGTTGGGTGGTTTTTCTTTCAGTGTGGCTGGGTGTGGGGCTTTTATGGGCTCAGAATGGGAGAGTGTAGGCTGATTGGTTTGTGAGCATGTAAAAAAGATTAAAACAAAGGCCCTATTCAAAGGTGGACATGCCAGTGTGAAAAAAACATTCAGGGAAGAATAGGTAAACTAAGTGAAAGGTAGAGACCAGTCAGAGGAAAGCACACCAAATTGGAAGACAGGTTCTCAATCTCATCCATGGATTTGACTTGTAGGTTGGCTTTCAGGCTTTAAATTATCTTTGACTTGAGGATGGGATTTCACTGGGGACCCACTCCTGCCTGCCTAGGAATTGACTGCCTCCTACTACTATCACTATTAATTATGATTATTATGTTAAATTTCTGTATGCCAAACAAATAATCAAATTTTCTTGCCATGTATCTTTAAGCATTGCAATCCCAAGACTTTTGTCATTCACAATTATTGTTTTATTTTGATTCTTCTCAAAATCTGGTTTATAAAAATTACAGTTCAAAACTTGCTTCTTTAGAGGACTCAATGAAAGGAACTCTGACACATGCTGTTTGAATACAAGTTTCTTATAACTGTGGAAACTGTGTCATTGGATTAGAGAAAATCAAAACCAAAAACCACAACTACTTCCTGGACTCTTATTAAAAAGCTAATGTGTTTATGAGGATTACTAACTCCAGTATCAAATGCATCAAATTGACTATATGGGACTGAAGTAATAGAAAATGGAAATAATTTTTATAACTTTTTATTAAAACATTGCTGATTCCTTTTAAACAACTGTGTAAAATATACTCTTGTGAGCAAAATTTGAAGCACATTTCTTTCTCTGTACCTAGTTTATCCAGAATTTGGAAACTATTTTTGAGTATTCTCAATTTATGGCAGTATAGTTATTTGCATAAGCTCATAGAAATCTGTTTTCTTTTGTTATAGGACACAATTGGAGACATAGGTTATTTTACCAAGGCTTGGACTGAACTAGAATGTTTATAGACATGAGTAGGTGGCTTTGAAGAATTGAAGTTGACTCATAGAGTGGATAAAAGCCCTTTGAAGAAACTGGCCTCATACCTTGTCTTTTTGGTTCCTTTACAGGGTTCCTGACCTGTGTAATTAAACAATATCAGTTTCTGACACACCCAGGAACCCCCAGTAATCTTGGGATTTGGGGAAGAGAATAATTTGCCCAAATTCATATAAGTACCTGCAGGCATAGATATATCCTTTGCTGGGATCAAGAGGCTTTTAAAAAGTCAAATCTGAGATCCATTATAAAAAGATTCCAACAAAGCCAATGTAAAAGCAGTCTATATGGCATATAATTGTTTTTGCTCCACTTTATGCAAAGAATTGGACCAGGTATAATAAGACTAAAGTTTATTTTGCAAATAAATTTGTCCTATTATGATTTTGTCCTTGATTACAATGAAGGACTGGAGAGAGAAAAGTTATCTTTCAAAGGATACTCTAGTACTCCTGTCAGTAGACTCTGGCCCTGTGCATGTTTTTTTTTTTTATTTTTATTATTTGTCTACAGTTTAACTGGATTGGGTCCTGAATTCTTTCCTAGCTACAGGTCTCCAAACTAATGTTTTAAAGTGTATCTTTCTCCCATTTTTCTGACTTGAAATCACTAAACTGTGCTTTTCTTAAAACCCTCTAGACTTTAACACTCCACTGTCAATAGCAGACAGATCAACCAGACAGAAAATTAACAAGGATATCCAGGACTTGAACTCAGAACTGGAACAAGCAAACCTGATAGACATTTACAGAACTCTCCACCCCAAATCCACAGAATATACATTCTTCTCAGCACCACATCACACCTACCCCAAAATTGACCACATAATTGGAAGTAAAGCACTCCTCAGCAAATGCAAAACAACGGAAATCATAACAAACAGTCTCTCAGACCATAGTGCAATCAAGTTGGAACTCAGAATTCAGAAAATAACTCAGAACCGCACAGCTTCATGGAAACTGAACAACTGGCTCTTGAATGTTGATTGGATAAACAATGAAATGAAGGCAGAAATAAAGAAGTTCTTTGAAACAAATGACAATGAAGACACAACATACCAGGATCTCTGGGACACATTTGAAGCAGTCTGTAGAGGAAAATATATAGCAATAAGTGCCCACATGAGAAGAGTGGAGAGATCCAAAATTGACACCCTATCATCAAAATTGAAAGAGCTAGAGGAGCAAGATCAAAAAAGCTCAAAACCTAGCCAAAGACAAGAAATAACTAAGATCAGAGCAGAACTGAAGGAGATAGAGACAAGAAAAACACTTCAAAAAATCAATAAATCCAAGAGCTGTTTTTTTGAAAAGATCAATAAAATAGACAGACCACTAGCCAGACTGATAAAAAAGAAAAGAGAGAACAACCAAATAGATGCAATAAAAAACGATAAAGGGAAATCACCACAGATTCCACAGAAATTCAAACCATCATCAGAGAATACTACAAACAACTCTATGCACACAAACTAGTAAATCAGGAAGAAATGGATAAATTCCTGGATGCCTGTGTCCTCCCAAGCCTAAACCAGGAGGAAGCCGAAACTATGAATAGACCAATAACAAGGTCAGAAATTGAGGCAGCAATTATGAGCCTACCACACAAAAAAAGTGCAGGTCCAGATGGGTTCACAGCTGAATTCTACCAGACACACAAAGAGGATCTGGTACCATTCCTTCTGAAACTATTCCAAATAATCCAAAAAGAGGGAACCCTTCCCAAATCATTTTATGAGACCAACATCATCCTGATACCAAAACCTGGCAGAGACTCAACAAGAAAACTTCAGGCCAATATCCATGATGAACATAGATGCAAAATCTTCAATAAAATACTGGCAAACCGATTGCAACAGCACATTAAAAACTTATCCATCATGATCAAGTAGGATTCATCCAGGATGCAAGGCTGGTTCAACATACGCAAGTCTATAAATGTAATTCACCACATAAACAGAAGCAAAAACAAAAACCACATGATTATCTCAATTGATGCAGAGAAGGCATTTGACAAAATTCAACAGCCCTTTATGCTAAAAACCCTCAATAAACTTGGTATTGATGGAACATATCTCAAAGTAATAAAAGCTATTTATGACAAACCAACAGCCAATATCATACTTAATGGGCAAAACTGGAAGCATTCCCTTTGAAATCCGGCACTAGACAAGGATGCCCTCTCTCACCACTTCTATTCAACATAGTACTGGAAGTTCTAGCCAGAGCAATCAGGCAAGAAAAAGAAATAAAGGGTATTCAAATAGGAAAGGTGGAAGCCAAATTGTCTCTATTTGCAGACGACATGATAGTATACCTAGAAGACCCCATCACCTCAGCCCAAAAGCTCCTGCAACTGATAAGCAACTTCAGCAAAGTCTCAGGATATAAAATCAATGTTCAAAAATCACAAGCATTCCTATACACCAATAACAGACTTAAAGAGAACCAAATTAAGAATGAACTGCCATTTACAATTGCTACAAAGAAAATAAAATACCTAGGAATGCAACTCACAAGGAATGTAAGGGACCTCTTAAGGAAAACTACAAACAACTGCTCAATGAAATAAGAGAGGAAACAAACAGATGGAGAAACATTCCATGTTCCTGGTTAGGAAGAATCAATATTGTGAAAATGGCTATACTGCCCAAAGTAATTTACACAATCAATGCTATCCCCATCAAACTACCATTGAATTTCTTCACAGAACTGGAAAAAACCACCATGAATTTCATATGGAACCAAAAAAGAGCCCACATAGCCAAGTCAATTCTAAGCAAAAAGAACACAGCGGTAGGCATCACGCTACCAGACTTCAAACTATACTACAAGGCTACAGTAATCAAAACAGCATGGTACTGGTACCAAAACAGGGATATAGACCAATGGAACAGAACAGAAGCATCGGAGGCACCACAAAATATCTACAACCATATTATCTTTGATAAACCAGACAAAAACAGGCAATGGGGAAAGGATTTCCTATTTAATAAATGGTGTTGGGAAAACTGGGTAGCCATGTGCAGAAAGCAGAAACTGGGCCCCTTCCTGACACCTTACACTAAAATTAACTCCAGATGGATTAAAGACTTAAACGTAAGACATGACACCATAAAAACCCTAGAAGAAAATCTGGGCAAAACCATTCAGGACATAGGATTAGGCAAGGACTTCATGAACAAAACACCAAAAGCATTGGCAACAAAAGCCAAAATAGACAAATGGGACCTAATCAAACTCCACAGCTTCTTCACAGCAAAAGAGACAGTCACTAGAGTGAATCAGCAACTATCAGAATGGGAAAAAATCTTTGCAGTTTACACATCTGACAAAGGGCTGATATCCAGAATTTACAAAGAACTCAAACAGATTTACAGGAAAAAAACAAACAAGTCCATTCAAAAATGGGCAAAGGATATGAACAGAAACTTTACAAAAGAAGACATACATGAGGTTAACAAACATATGAAAAAGTGCTCATCATCATTGGTCATTAGAGAGATGCAAATTAAAACCACATTGAGATACCATCTCACACCACTTAGAATGGCGATCATTAAAAAATCTGGAGACAGCAGATGCTGGAGAGGATGTGGAGAAATAGGAACACTCTTACACTCTTGGTGGGAGTATAAATTAGTTCAACCATTGTGGAAGACAGTGTGGCGATTCCTCAGGGACCTAGAAATAGAAATTCCATTTGACCCAGCAATCCCATTACTGGGTATCTATCTAAAGGACTATAAATCGTTCTACTATAAGGACACATGCAAACAAATGTTCATTGCAGCACTGTTTACAATATCAAGGACCTGGATCCAACCCAAATGCCCAACGATGATAGACTGGACTCGGAAAATGTGGCACATATACACCATGGAATATTATGCGGCAATCAAAAATGATGAGTTTGTGTCCTTTGTAGGGACATGGATGAATCTGGAGAACATCATTCTCAGCAAACTGACACAAGAACAGAAAAAGAAATACCGCATATACTCACTCATAGGTTGGTGAGAAAAATGAGAACACATGGACACAGAGAGGCGGTCTACTATACACTGGGGACTGTTGGGGGCAATGGGGGAGGGACAGCAGGGGTGTCTGGGGGCGATGACCTGGGGATGAATACCAAGTGTGGGTGAAGGGGAGGAAGGCAGCAAAGCACACTGCCATATGTGTACCTATGCAACTATCTTGCATGTTCTGCACATGTACCCCCAAACCTATAATGCAATAAAAAATTTAAAAAAATAAATAAATAAAAAAATAAAGCAGTGATCACAAAACATAAAAAATAAATAAAATAAAATAAAATTTGTATAGAGGAGGTGTTGGGAAAGTGCTGGCAGGTTGGAACTGTAGGGGGCTGGGGAGCGATGTGATAAGGGCCAGACAGGCTTTGTTGTTGTCAGGGTTGTTATGCTCTCTTAAAGCTATGGGCAAACTTGACTTTAGCTTTGTTTTGGGGAACACCATCACCAAGGTAGGAACACACAGTCACCAGGATAGAAAAATGGCATCACTATCCACAGAATATCTACACACTTGATATTATCTTTGATAAACCAGACAAACAGGCAATGTTTTTTTAATAAATGGTGTTTGGGAAAACTGGAGTCCATGTTGCAGAAAGGCTGGAGAAACTGGGCCCCTTCCAAACCTTACACTCAAAATTAACTCCAGATGGTTAAAGACTTAAACGTAAGACATGACACCTAAGTAAAACCCTAGAAGAAAATCTGGGAAAACCATTCAGGACATAGGATTGCTAAGGACTTCATGAACAGAGACCAGCATTGGCAACAAAAGCCAAAATAGACAAATGGGACCTAATCAAACTCCACAGCTTCTCTCACAGCAAAAGACAGTCACTAGAGTGAATCAGCAACTATCAGAATGGGAAAATCTTTGCAGTTTACATCTGACAAAGGGCTGATATCCAGAATTTACAAAGAACTCAAACAGATTTACATGTTAAAAAACAAACAAGTCCATTCAAAAATGGGCAAAGGATATGAACAGAAACTTTACAAAAGAAGATACATGAGGTTAACAAACATATGAAAAAGTGCTCATCATCATTGGTCATTAGAGAAATGCAAATTAACCACATTGAGATACCATCTCACACCACTTAGAATGGCGATCATTAAAAATCTGGAGACAGCAGATGCTGAGAGGATGTGGAGAAATAGACACTCTTACACTCAAATTGGTGGGAGTATAAATTAGTTCAACCATTGTGGAAGACAGTTGTGGCGATTCTTCTTAGAAACTTTTAGAAATTCCATTTGATCCAGCAATCCCATTACTCAGTATCTATCTAAAGGACTATAAATCGTTCTACTATAAGGACACATGCAAACAAATGTTCATTGCAGCACTGTTTACAATATCAAGGACCTAATCAACCCAAATGCTTTACTGATATTTATATATACTATTTCAAAATGTGGCACATATACACCATGGAATGATTACATTTGCAATCAACAAATGATGAGTTTGTGTCCTTTAGGGACATGGATGAATCTGGAGAACATCATTCTCAACAAACTGACACAAGAACAGAAAAAGAAATACCGCATATACTCACTCAACTGTTGGTGAGAAAAATGAGAACACATGGACACAGACGGTCTACTATACACATTAGACTGTCTGCTAATATCAAATGGGGAGGGACAGCAGGGGGTCTGGGGGATGACCTGGGGATGAATACCAAGTGTGGGTGAAGGGAGGAAGGCAGCAAAGCACACTGCCATATGTGTACCTATGCAACTATCTTGCATGTTCTGCACATGTACCCCAAACCTATAATGCAATAAAAATTTAAATAAATAAATAAATAAATAAAATAATGCAGTGATCACAAAACATAAAAATAAATAAAATAAAATAAAATTTGTATAGAGGTGTTGGGAAAGTGCTGGCAGGTTGGAACTGTAGGGGCTATGTGATAAGGGCCAGACAGGCTTTGTTGTTGTCCGGTTGTTATGCTCTCTTAAAGCTATGGGCAAACTTGACTTTAGCTTTGTTTTGGGTGGCATCACTATCATTAATTATTAGTTGTTTGTTTTGGAGCAGGCTGGAGTGCAGTGGTGCAATCAGCTCACTGCAATCTCTGCTTCCCTGATTCAAGCGATTCTCCTACCTCAGCCTCCTAAGTAGCTGGGAATAAGGCATGGGATTACAGGTATGTGCCACCATGCCTGGCTAACTTTTTATTTTTAGGAGACTGGGTTTCTCTGGGTTGGTCTCGCTGTTCTTGAACTCCACCGCTTTGGCTTCTCAAAGTGCTGGGATTATAGGCATGAGCTGAAGCACCTGGCCTTTTTTTACTTAACAGATATCTTGTGTATTTTATCATACAATAATAAATTAATAATGTTAATACAAATTACATACTTATATAACATAATTATATTTTAAAATCAAAATAAATTAGTAATTGAATACATTGCTTTACATTTTGAAAACTACATCAATGACAAACTCCTGGGTTCTTATATTTGCTTTTGCATTCAGATATGTGTTGTGTTTGTTGTACAGAAGACATTCTGGCCTCAGTCAAATATTTGAAAAGAAGGGAAAGAAGTATGTTAATATTCTTTCTAATAATTATGGATATTCTTATTAGATACCTAATAAGAGTATTCACAATTCTTATCAGTTTTTGATTTATTACATTATGATTATTTTAACACAAATCTAAAAAAATCAATCAACTTCTGTGTACTATTTTATTAAAATATGTTACTTATGTTGCTTTACTGATATTCATATATACAAATATTTTAACTTTTTGACAGTTTTCATTACACAAAATTTAGTGATTACCCTTGCTACTAATGCACCAATCCTCATCACAAACTCTTTAGGTATCAGGGAGATGTCAAGTTTCTGTTACCACATGTGAGTTATACCAGACTATTTTTACACATAAAATAGGTATATATTTTCATATTATTGACTATTCAACTCTTTAAGTCAATACTATAGTGAGTGTTTTACATGTATTATCTAATTAAATCTTCAAACTCACTTCATTCCATTAGAAAAAAAAGTCTGCTAATATCAAATCTGAATGACTGTATCTTGTTTACTACTTCCTTTCTAAAGTAGAAACCAGATTGTATGATTTTAAAAAAGGCTCATTTCACTAAAAATGTAAACCATTGTATGACTTTTTCTCCAGATAATTCTCATATTTGAAATGCAGAAGTGCATTGTAGGTACTCATTTATCAAAGAGAAGATTAGAATGATGTATTCAAGGGCCATATCTGAATAATATTGTAAATCTTTAGTGCTTCATCAAGGACCATTTTAAATGAAATAGCACAGCCCCCTTTTTGGTGACTGAGAATGCATTGAATTGAAGAATGCAATAATGGTAGTTTGTTGCCACTTCTATTATTTCAGCTAAGACTCTAGCATATTTAACCTATCATTTCTTTGAGGCCATTGTTGCCAATTTCAATACCTTAAGCAAGTGAATAAAAGCTTAATATTCTTATGAAAATAGTTTAGTCCTCAAGGAGCCAATGTTTGCATCTAGGAATACTTCCTCGTTGAATGAACTTGGAGAAATTATGTTTTAGACGGTCACTGAGGCTGAAAGATCAAGGTGTGTGTATTGGTTCCCCTCACATACTAAGTGGTAGGATCCATCTGATTCAAAAGTCAGTTACTTCTGTTCCACTGCTGACTCTACATTTATTCAATAACTACAATGATCAGTATAAACTATATAATAAAAACAGATTTTTTTGCCAGAAAATTGTAGTGACTTATTTTATGTCAGAAAATATAACCATAAATGTTTCAATAGACTAACATATCTATTTTAGTTAAGTTATCAAAATGAATTTGGTATATGTAATAAAATACTAAAATAAAATTTTACTGTAGAAGTGATGGAAAGGTAATATTAAATACACACACACACACACACACACACACACACACATTGTTAGAATGCCAGAAGGGTTTTAAGTTACTTCCATAGCAACAAAAATACAGACAGAAAAAGGAAGGAAGGAAGGGAAGGAGGATAAAGAAAGATAAATTTTAGTTATCTCAAATTTAAAATGATATTGTATCATTATTCACAGTCACCAATAATCTCACAATTTCCATGTTCATCCCCATTCTACCATCAGTAATTATAAACTTGATTGAGTTTAAATTGTGTGCACACTAAGGAAGTAGAATTAAAAATCTTTGTAGAACCCTTGTTATTACATATTAATTTAAATTACTTTAGAAATAGTCAATTTCTATTATAATTGAAACCCTACATTTGTTATACATTTATGAATATACAGTACTAGAACTATTTTAAACCTTAATTTAACCCAATTTTAATAATTTGATACTAAAAGTTTGTAAGTCTCTCTTGTATTTTTCAGAGATTTTTCATTCAAAATACAGTTTAATTTTCTCTTACACAATAAAAATAAACTATATTTGAAAATAGGGTATAGACATATAAATTCTAATTGAAAGATCACTATAAATATATTCACATTGGATAATTATTCATGTTAAACATAATATTTTCCCAACCAAATCAATGGTATTATTTACACTATTCCTGGAATTTTAATTTACATAATACCTTTCTTATCAAATATATTTCTATTCTTTATTACTTTGGAAGGAGAAAGTTCCAAGGTTGCCTGAGTGGCACAAGCAATTCTCCTGCCTCAGCCTCCCGAGTAGCTGGGACTACAGGTGTGCACAACCATGACCAGGTAATTTTTAAATTTCTAGTAGAGACTGGGTTTCATCTTGTTTATCAGGATGGTCTCAATCTCTTGACCTCGTGATTTACCTGCCTGGGCCTCCCAAAGTGCTGTGATTATAGGCATCAGCCACAAACCCGGCCTTACTTTTAGGATATTTTAATGCTGTGAATTTAATATACATATGTCAAATTTGGAGGAAAAGTGGAGGTCCCTGTGGCTGGAGCAGATGTGATGGGAAATCAGGAAGCAGAAGAAAAATCCAATTTGAGTTTTGGGTTTTTTTTTTTGAAGAGTCTCACTGTCACCCAGGTGGAGTGCAGTGGTGTGATCTCAGCTCACTGCAACCTCCACCTCAGATTCAAGTGATTCTTGTGGCTCAGCCTCCTGAGTAGCTGGTATTACAGGCACTCACCACCATGCCCGGCTAATTTTTGTAATTGTAGTAGAGACAGGGTTACCATGATGGCCAGGCAGGTCTGGAACTCCTGACCTCTAGTGGATCAACCTGCCTCTGCCTCCAATTTATGTTTTAATGAAAAAATATTGGTCTGGGTTGCTGGCTCAGGCCTGTAATCCAGCACTTTGGGAGGCCGAGGCAGGTGGATCACCTGAGGATGAGAGTTTGAGACCAGCCTGACCAAGATGGAGAAATCCCGTTACTATTAAATATACAAAATTAGCTGGGCATGGTGGCCCATTCCTGTAATCTCAGCCATTTGGGAGGGTGATGCAGGATAATCACTTGAACCTGGAAAGTGAAGGTTGCAGTGAGCCAAGATCATGCCACTGAACTCCAAACTGCAGAACAAGAGAAAAGCAGTGTCCCCCCAAAAAAAAAAAAAAGAGAAAAAGTCATGGGCATGATGGCAGGCACCTGTAGTTCCAGCTACTCAGAAGGCTGAGGCAGCAGAATCGCTTGAACCTGGAAGGTAGAGGTTTCAGTTAGCTAAAATCACCCACTTCACTCCTGCCTGAGTGACAGAGCAAGATTCTTTCTCAAACAAAACAAAACCAAAAATTCTGGGCTATTGTGATCCTCCTACCTCATCCTGGGAAATTGATGGGGTTATAAGCATGTAGCCCCATGCCCAGCCAGGGACAAGACCTTAATAAAAAGAGGTAACCAGTGTGAGAAAGAAAGTATTGGGGGGTAAGCACTTTCCAGACAGAGGGCACAGCACATGCAAAGTCCCTGGGGCAGGACTGTTTCTGGTGGGTTGCAGGAAAAGTGAGCAGGTCCCTGTGGCTTGGGTAGAGTAAGGAGTGGGAGAGAGGGAGGAGGTAAGGAGGACAGGTTTGGCAGAACCTGTGGGCCCTGGGGAGTTGGGGGATGTTAAGCAGTTTATCTTTTAATGTAAGTGTTATTGGAAATCAGGAAGCAGGAAATAAAGAGTCCAGTTTGAGTTTTTTAGTTTTTTTTTTTTTTGAGATGGGGTCTCACTCTGCAACCCAGGTGGGAGTGCAGTGGCATGATCTCAGCTCACTGCAACCTCTGCCTCCCAGACTCAAGTGACTCTTGTGGCTCAGCCTCCTGAGCAGCTGGTATTACAGGCACCGGTCACCATGCCTGGCTAATTTTTGTAATTGTAGTAGAGACAGGATTTCACCATAATGGCCAGGCTGGCCTGGAACTACAGACCTCTAGTGGATCAACCTGACTCAGTCTCCAATTCACATTTTAATAAAAAGATATTGGTCAGGGTTGGTGGCTCATGCCTGTAATCCCAGCACTTTGGGAGGCTGAGGCAAGTGGATCACCTGAGGTTGAAAATTCGAGACCAGACTGACCAAGATGAAGAAATCCAGTTTCTACTAAATATACAAAATTAGCTGGGCATGGTGGCCCATGCCTGTAATCCCAGCAATTTGGAAGGCTGAGGCAGTAGAATCACTTGAACCTGAAAGGCGGCGGCTGCAGTGAGCCAAGATCTTGCCACTGAACTTGAACCTAGGCAATGAGAGTCAAACACTGTCTGAAAACAAAACAAAACAAAAAAAGCCCTTGGCATCTGGGCATGGTGGCAGGCACCTGTAGTCCCAGTTACCCAGAAGGCTGAGGCAGCAAATGGAGGTTTCAGTTGCCTGAAATCACCCACTGCACTACTGCCTGGGTGACAGAGCAAGATTATGTCTCAAACAAAACAAAACAAAACAAAACAAAACAAAACAAAAAACAAAACAAAAGAAAAGCAAACACTTCTGGGTTCATGTGATCCTCCTACCTCAGCCTGTAAAATTGCTGGGATTATAAACACGGGTCACCATGCCAAGCCTGGGCCAAGATCTTAATGGAATGGGCTAACCAGTGTGAGAAGGAAGGTATTTGGGGGTAAGCACTTTCCAGCCAGAGGGCACAGCCCATGCAAAGGCCCTGGGGCAGGATTGTGTGTGGCATGTTGGAGGAACAGCAAGGAGGTCCATGTGGCTTGAGCAGAGCACGGAGTGAGAGAGAGGGATCAGGGAAGGACAATGGGTTGGGCAGGGCCTGCGGGCCTTGGGGAGGTGGGGGAAGTTAACAAGTTTATCTTTTAATGTAGATGTAATGAGAAATCAGGAAGCAGGGAATAAACTATCCAATTTGAGTATTGGGTTTTTTTTTTGAGACAGTCTCACTCTGGCACCCAGAGCGAGTGCAGTGGCATGATCTTGGCTCACTGTAAACTCCACCTTCCAGATTCAAGTGACCCTTTGGGCTCAGCCTCCTAAGTAGCTGGTATTACAGGCACCTGCCACCATTCCCGGCCTATTTTTGTAATTGTAGTAGAGACAGGGTTTCACCATGATGAATGGGCTTGTCTGGAATATCTGACCTCTAGTGGATCAAACTGCCCCAGCCTCCAATTTATGTTTTATTTATAAGATATTGTTCTGGGTTGGTGTCTCATGCTTGTAATTCCAGCACTTTGTGTGGCCGAGGCAGGTGGATCACCAGAGGTTTGGAGTTCAAGACCAACCTGAATAAGATGGAGAAATCCCATTTCGACTAAATATACAAAATTAGCTAGGCATGGTGGCATGCCTGTAATCACAGCCATGTGTGAGGCTGAGGTAGTACAATTGCTTGAACATGAGAGGTGGTTGTAGCAGTGAGCCTAGATTCTGCCACTGAACACCAACCTGGGCAACAAGAGTAAAACACTGTCTCAAAAATAACAAACAAACAAACAAACAGAAACACCTGGGCATGGTGGCAGGAATCTGTAGTCCCCGCTACTCAGAAGACTAAGGCACAAGAATCGCTTAAATCTGGAAGGTGAAGGGTTCAGTGCACAGAAATCACCCACTGCACTCCAGCCTGGGTGACACAGCAAGATTCTGTCTCAAACAAAACAAAGCAAAATGAAACACTTCTGTGCCTGTGAAATCCTCCTATTTCAGCCTGCAAAATTGCTGGGATTTTAAGCACATGCCACCATGCCCGCCTAATTCTTTTTATTTTAGTAGAGACAGTGTTTCATCATAATGGCCCGGCTGGTTGGGAACTCCTGATCTCAAGTGGATCAACCTGCTTCAGCCTCCAATTTAGTTTTTAATAAAAAGGTGTTTGTCGGGATGGGTTGCCTATGCCTGTAATCCCAGCATGTAAGGAGACTGAGGCAGGTGGATCACCTCAGCCTGGGAGTTTGAGACCACCCTGACCAAAATGGAGAAATCTGATTTCTACTACATATCCAAAATTAGCTGCTTAAAAATTCTCTCTTTCGGTAAAGACAAATGCACCTGCCTACCTGTGGGTAAACAATGCATGTAGGACGATCAAAGGTGTAGCATTCAGCTATAGAAGCCACACCTGACAAATTATGAAAACTGTCCCCCTCTGAGTCAATGCTAATCACAAACATTTATGGAAGTACATATAAAGTACATTTAAGAAGGGAGGCAAGATGGCGTCAGAGAGGTGACTCAGGATTGCAGCTCTCAGTGAAGGCGCAGAGGGTGAGTCCTAGCCGCATCCTCGGATGTTCCTTTTATGCCCACAGAGCGTTGAAAGTTCCCAGGTGTGGAGAGACACGAAAGCTAGCAGCCAGCCAGCCGGCTCCCCACGCTCTTTGGCCGCTCGCGGTGCCGCAGCGGGACCCGCGGAACTCACTGGTCTGGGTGCCCTGTTAAACCGGCAATCTGAGATTTGAAGGGCAGATTGGCATGTCCATCTGATTGAACGGGACTTGGACAATGAGCCAGACCAGGAGTTTCCTGGGAAGCGTGATCTGAGCCGGGTAGTGGGCAGCGGCACGGGAGATCTCACGGATCCCAGTGCCTCATTGGCAGGCTCCTGGGGCGCCAGTGAGAGAGTCGACCTTTCAGCTTGGGGAGAGGAAGAGAGAGAGAGAGGACGGACTCTGAGGCAGGGAGCTGGGTGATCGGCTCGGCGGGTCCCACGCCACGGGACAAGCAGGGCGCGACTGGAGGCGCTTGGGGCTGAGAGTTTTGTTGCCGCATCTAGGATGGTGCAGCCCGGTCAGGAGGGGCGTCCACCATTGATGACGAAGTGCACCCCACTTAAGTACCGCCCAGGACTGCCTGCTGCTTGCAGGCAACCTGCCATAACAGAGAGACTGCCCACAGCAGAAGGGAGCCCAGCAGCAACAGGGAGACCCAGCAGGTCAGAGCCCGCAGGCAAATAGTGAATAGACTGCCATCTAGTGGGGCAGGACAGTGCAACAGATACTCATAAAGAAAGCCCCAACCCCTGAGACAGAGCATCTAAGGGTGAAAAAAAAAGAGTGGTGTTTTATGAGTTCTATTGCAGCAGACATAAACAACCTCCCAACAACCCTGAATGAACAACGGAGCTCACAGCTCAGCACTGGAGCTCCTATAAAGCACAGACTGTCTCCTCAAGCAGCTCCTGACCCCTGTATATCCAAGGAGTCACCCCAGAAAAGGACTAATCAGACTGACATTTGGCTGGCATCATTCTGGAACAAGGGCAGCAGAAGAAGAAACTGGTATCATCCTCATTGTTCTGCAGCTGCTGCAGGTATACCCCAGACAAGCAGGGCCTGGAGTGGACCTCAGCACTCATACAGCAGAGAGGATAGATCATTAGAGGGAAAACTAAGTAACAGAAATACTTCATCATCAACAATCTCAGTGTCCACACAGAGACCCAATTGAAAAATCAGCCAATACTAAGACGACAGGCGGATAAATCCATAAAGATGGGAAGAAACCAGCGCAAAAGGAGGAAAACACCAAACCAAAACACCTCACCTCCAAAAAAGGACCAAAACTCCTCACCAGCAAGGGAACAAAGCTGGACGGAGAATGAATGTGATGAAATGACGGAATCAGACTTCAGAAAGTGGATAATGAGAAACTTCAGTGAGCTAAAGGAACATGTTCTAAACCAGTGCAAAGAAACTAAGAACCTAGAAAAAAGATTTGAAAAAAGATTCGAGGAATTGATAACGAGAATGGACAACTTAGAGAGGAATATGAATGAATTGAAGGAGCTGAAAACACAACACGAGAACTTCAAGCATGCACAAGTTTCAACAGCCGAATTGACCAAGCAGAAGAAAGAATATCAGAAGTTGAAGATCAACTCAATGAAATAAAACGAGAAACCAAGATTAAAGAAAAAAGTGCAAAAAGGAATGAACAAAATCTCCAAGAAATGTGGGACTATGTGAAGAGACCCAACCTACGTTTGATAGGTGTACCAGAATGTGACGAAGAGAATGAATCCAAGCTGGAAAACACTCTTCAGGATATTATCCAGGAAAATTTCCCCAACCTAGCAAGACAGGTCAATACTCAACTCCAGGAAATACAGAGAACACCACAAAGATACTCTGCAAGAAGAGCAACCCCAAGGCACATAATCGTCAGATTCACTAGGGTTGAAACGAAGGAGAAAATACTAAGGGCAGCCAGAGAGAAAGGTCAGGTCACCCACAAAGGGAAGCCCATCAGACTCACAGCAGATCTCTCGGCAGAGACTCTACAAGCCAGAAGAGAGTGGGGCCAATATTCAACATCCTTAAAGAAAAGAGCTTTCAACCCAGAATTTCATATCCAGCCAAACTGAGCTTCATAAGTGAAGGAAAAATAAAATCCTTCACGAACAAGCAAGTACTCAGAGATTTTGTCACCACTAGGCCTGCTTTACAAGAGCTCCTGAAAGAGGCACTACACATAGAAAGAAACAACCAGTTCCAGCCATCCTAAAAGCATACCAAATGCTAAAGACCATCAACAAAATGAAGAATGTACATGAACCAACGGGCAAAACAGCCAGCTAGCATCAAAATGGCAGTATCAAATTCACACATAACAATATTAACCCTGAATGTAAATGGGCTAAATGCACCAATCAAAAGACACAGACTGGCAAATTGGATAAAAACCAAAACCCATCGGTGTGCTGTATCCAGGAAACCCACCTCACATGCAAAGATACACAAAGGCTCAAAATAAAGGGATGGAGGAAGATTTACCAAGCAAATGGAGAGCAAAAAAAAGCAGGAGTTGCAATTCTCATCTCTGATAAAATAGACTTTAAAGTAACAAAGATCAAAAGGGACAAAGAAGGTCATTACATAATGGTAAAAGGATCGATACAACAAGAAGAGATAACGATTCTAAATATATATGGACCCAATGTAGGAGCACCCAGATATATAAGGCAAGTTCTTAATGACTTACAAAGGACTTAGACTCCCACACAATAATAGTGGAGACTTTAACACTCCACTGTCAATAGCAGACAGATCAACCAGACAGAAAATTAACAAGGATATCCAGGACTTGAACTCAGACCTGGAACAAGCAAACCTGATAGACATTTACAGAACTCTCCACCCCAAATCCACAGAATATACATTCTTCTCAGCACCACATCACACCTACTCCAAAATTGACCACATAATTGGAAGTAAAGCACCTCAGCAAATGCAAAACAACGGAAATCATAACAAACAGTCTCTCAGACCATAGTGCAATCAAGTTGGAACTCAGAATTCAGAAAATAACTCAGAACCGCACAGCTTCATGGAAACTGAACAACTGGCTCTTGAATGTTGATTGGATAAACAATGAAATGAAGGCAGAAATAAAGAAGTTCTTTGAAACCAACGAGAATGAAGACACAACGTACCAGAATCTCTGGGACACATTTAAAAGCAGTCTGTAGAGGAAAATATATAGCAATAAGTGCCCACATGAGAAGAGTGGAGAGATCCAAAATTGACACCCTATCGTCAAAATTGAAAGAGCTAGAGGAGCAAGATCAAAAAAGCTCAAAACCTAGCCAAAGACAAGAAATAACTAAGATCAGAGCAGAACTGAAGGAGATAGAGACAAGAAAAACCCTTCAAAAATCAATAAATCTAAGAGCTGGTTTTTCAAAAGATCAACAAAATAGACAGACCACTAGCCAGACTGATAAAAAGGGGTAACCAGTGTGAGAAAGAAGGTATTGGGGGCTAAGCACTTTCCAGACAGAGGGCACAGCCCATGCAAAGTCCCTGGGGCAGGACTGTTTCTGGCGGGTTGCAGGAAGAGTGAGGAGGTCCCTGTGGTTTGGGTAGAGTAAGGAGTGGGAGAGAGGGAGGAGGTAAGGAGGATGGGTTTGGCAGAACCTGTGGGCCTTGGGGAGTTGGGGGATGTTAAGCAGTTTATCTTTTAATGTAAGTGTTATTGGAAATCAGGAAGCAGGAAATAAAGAGTCCAGTTTGAGTTTTTGAGTTTTTTTTATTTCTGAGATGGGGTCTCACTCTGCAACCCAGGTGGGAGTGCAGTGGCATGATCTCAGCTCACTGCAACCTCTGCCTCCCAGACTCAAGTGACTCTTGTGGCTCAGCCTCCTGAGCAGCTGGTATTACAGGCACTGGTCACCATGCCTGGCTAATTTTTGTAATTGTAGTAGAGACAGGATTTCACCATAATGGCCAGGCTGGCCTGGAACTACAGACCTCTAGTGGATCAACCTGACTCAGTCTCCAATTTATGTTTTAATAAAAAGATATTGGTCAGGGTTGGTGGCTCATGCCTGTAATCCCAGCACTTTGGGAGGCCGAGGCAAGTGGATCACCTGAGGTTGAAAATTCGAGACCAGACTGACCGAGATGAAGAAATCCAGTTTCTACTAAATATACAAAATTAGCTGGGCATGGTGGCTCATGCCTGTAATCCCAGCAATTTGGAAGGCTGAGGCAGTAGAATCGCTTGAACCTGAAAGGCGGAGGCTGCAGTGAGCCAAGATCTTGCCACTGAACTTGAACCTAGGCAATGAGAGTCAAACTCTGTCTGAAAACAAAACAAAACAAAACAAAAACCCTGGGCATCTGGGCATGGTGGCAGGCACCTGTAGTCCCAGTTACTCAGAAGGCTGAGGCAGCAGAATCACTTGAACCTGGAAGGTGGAGGTTTCAGTTGCCTGAAATCACCCACTGCACTCCTGCCTGGGTGACAGAGCAAGATTATGTCTCAAACAAAACAAAAAACAAAAGAAAAGCAAACACTTCTGGGGTCATGTGATCCTCCTACCTCAGCCTGCAAAATTGCTGGGATTATAAACACGGGTCACCATGCCCAGCCTGGGCCAAGATCTTAATGGAATGGGGTAACCAGTGTGAGAAGGAAGGTATTTGGGGGTAAGCACTTTCCAGACAGAGGGCACAGCCCATGCAAAGGCCCTGGGGCAGGATTGTGTGTGGCATGTTGGAGGAACACCAAGGAGGTCCGTGTGGCTTGAGCAGAGCAAGGAGTGAGAGAGAGGGAGCAGGGAAGGACAATGGGTTGGGCAGGGCCTGCGGGCCTTGGGGAGGTGGGGGAAGTTAAAAAGTTTATCTTTTAATGTAGATGTAATGGGAAATCAGGAAGCAGAGAATAAACTGTCCAATTTGAGTATTGGGTTTTTTTTTTTTTTGAGATGGAGTCTCACTCTGGCACCCAGAGGGAGTGCAGTGGCATGATCTCGGCTCACTGTAAACTCCGCCTTCCAGATTCAAGTGACCCTTCGGGCTCAGACTCCTGAGTAGCTGGTATTACAGGCACCTGCCACCATTCCCAGCTAATTTTTGGAATTGTAGTAGAGACAGGGTTTCACCATGATGACTGGGCTTGTCTGGAATATCTGACCTCTAGTGGATCAACCTGCCCCAGCCTCTAATTTACATTTTATTTAAAAGATATTGTTCTGGGTTGGTGGCTCATGCCTGTAATTCCAGCACTTTGTGTGGCCGAGGCAGGTGGATCACCAGAGGTTTGGAGTTCGAGACCAACCTGAATAAGATGGAGAAATCCCATTTCTACTAAATATACAAAATTAGCTGGGCATGGTGTTGCATGCCTGTAATCACAGCCATTTGTGAGGCTGAGGCAGTACAATTGCTTGAACATGGGAGGTGGATGTAGCAGTGAGCCTAGATCCTGCCACTGAACACCAACCTGGGCAACAAGAGTAAAACCCTGTCTCAAAATAAAAACAAACAAACAAAACACCTGGGCATGGTGGCAGGAATCTGTAGTCCCACCTACTCAGAAGGCTAAGGCACAAGAATCACTTAAATCTGGAAGGTGGAGGGTTCAGTGCAGAAATCACCCACTGCACTCCAGCAGCCTGGGTGACACAGCAAGATTCTGTCTCAAACAAAACAAACAAAGCAAAATGAAACACTTCTGGGCCTGTGAAATCCTCTATTTCAGCCTGCAAAA
>CM038402.1:25415310-25472504 GCA_021498475.1 Saguinus midas | reverse complement strand
ACTGCTATTTTGTTATATGCAGGAATTTGGCTGGAAATGCCTGTTTTGAGATTCTCCACAGAAAGCGTTTCCAAACTGCTGCATAAACACATGAGTTTAACTCTGTAAGTTGAATGCACACATTGACAACCATTCTGTTAGATAGCTCTTTTTGGTTTTAGAACCAGATATTTCTCATTACAGCATATACTCCCATTCACTCAGGAATATCCAAATGCAGCTTTTACTAGAAACGTGTTTCTAACTCCTGAATCTAAACATAGATGTAACTCACTTAGTTGAACAAACACAGCAGAGCAGATTGTAGGATACGTTTCTTCTGTGTTTCAGAGAGTCTTACTGCTATTTCATTGTATGCAGGTATTTGGCTGGAAATGCCTGTTTTGAGATTCTCCACAGAAAGCGTTTCTACTGCTGAAAACACATGAGTTTAACTCTGTAAGTTGAATGCACACATTGACAACCATTCTGTTAGATAGCTCCGTTTTGGTTTTAGAACCAGATATTTCTCATTACAGCCTGTACTCCCATTCACTCAGGAATATCCAAACGCAGCTTTTACTAGAAACGTGTTTCTAACTCCTGAATCTAAACATAGATGTACTAACTGGCGTGAGATGGTATCTCAATGTGGTTTTGATTTGCATCTCTAATGACCAGTGATGATGAGCATTTTTCATGTGTTTGTTGGCCTCATGTATGTCTTCTTTTGTAAAGTGTCTGTTCATATCCTTTGCCCATTTTTGAATGGGCTTGTTTGTTTTTTCCTGTAAATCTGTTTGAGTTCTTTGTAGATTCTGGATATCAGCCCTTTGTCAGATGTAAACTGCAAAGATTTTTTCCCATTCTGATGGTTGCCGATTCACTCTAGTGACTGTTTCTTTTGCCGTGCAGAAGCTGTGGAGTTTGATTAGGTCCCATTTGTCTATTTTGGCTTTTGTTGCCAATGCTTTTGGTGTTTTGTTCATGAAGTCCTTGCCTACCCTATGTCCTGAATGGTTTTGCCTAGATTTTCTTCTAGGGTTTTTATGGTGTCAGGTCTTACGTTTAAGTCTTTAATCCATCTGGAGTTAATTTTAGTGTAAGGTGTCAGAAAGGGGTCCAGTTTCTGCTTTCTGCACATGGCTAGCCAGTTTTCCCAACACCATTTATTAAATAGGGAATCCTTTCCCATTGCTTGTTTTTGTCTGGTTTATCAAAGATTATATGGTTGTAGATATGTTGTGTTGCCTCAATGCCTCTGTTCTGTTCCATTGGTCTATATCTCTGTTTTGGTACCAGTACCATGCTGTTTTGATTACTGTAGCCTTGTAGTATAGTTTGAAGTCTGGTAGTGTGATGCCTCCGCTGTGTTCTTTTGCTTAGAATTGACTTGGCTATGCGGGCTCTTTTTGGTTCCATATGAAGTTCATGGTGGTTTTTCCAGTTCTGTGAAGAAATTCAATGGTAGTTTGATGGGGATAGCATTGATTCTGTAAATTACTTTGGGCAGTATAGCCATTTTCACGATATTGATTCTTCCTAACCATGAACATGGAATGTTTCTCCATCTGTTTGTGTCCTCTTATTTCGTTGAGCAGTGGTTTGTAGTTTTCCTTGAAGAGGTCCCTTACATTCTTTTGAGTTGTATTTCTAGGTATTTTATTTTCTTTGTAGCAATTATGAATGGCAGTTCATTCTTGATTTGGTTCTCTTTAAGTCTGTTATTGGTGTATAGGAATGCTTGTGATTTTTGCACATTGATTTTATATCCTGAGACTTTGCTGAAATTGCTTATCAGTTTCAGGAGTTTTTGGGCTGAGGTGATGGGGTCTTCTAGGTATACTCTCATGTCATCTGCAAATAGAGACAATTTGGCTTCCACATTTCCTATTTGAATACACTTTATTTCTTTTTCTTGCCTGATTGCTCTGGCTAGAACTTCCAGTACTATGTTGAATAGAGTGGTGAGAGAGGCATCCTTGTCTAGTGCCGGATTTCAAAGGAATGCTTCCAGTTTTTGCCCATTAAGTATGATATTGGCTGTTGGTTTGTCATAAATAGCTTTTATTACTTTGAGATATGTTCCATCAATACCAAGTTTATTGAGGGTTTTTTAGCATAAAGGGCTGTTGAATTTTGTCAAATGTCTTCTCTGCATCAATTGAGATAATCATGTGGCTTTTGTTTTTGGTTCTGTTTATGTGGTGAATTGCATTTATAGACTTGCGTATGTTGAACCAGCCTTGCATCTCTGGGATGAATTCTACTTGATCATTATGGATAAGTTTTTAAATGTACTGTTGCAATCGGTTTGCCAGTATTTTATTGAAGATTTTTGCATCTATGTTCATCATTGATATTGGCCTGAAGTTTTCTTTTCTTCTTGACTCTGTGCCGGGTATTGGTATGAGAATGATGTTCGTCTCATAAAATGATTTGGGAAGGGTTCCCTCTTTTTGAATTATTTGGAATAGTTTCAGAAGGAATGGTACCAGATCCTCTTTGTGTGTCTGGTAGAATTCAGCTGTGAACCCTTCTGGACCTGGGCTTTTTTTTGTGTGGTAGGCTCTTAATTGCTGCCTCAACTTCAGACCTTGTTATTGGTCTATTCATAGTTTTGGCTTCCTCCTGGTTTAGGCTTGGGAGGACACAGGTGTCCAGGAGTTTATCTATTTCTTCCTGGTTTACTAGTTTATGTGCATAGAGTTGTTTGTAGTATTCTCTGATGATGGTTTGAATTTCTGTGGAATCTGTGGTGATTTCCTTTATCATTTTTTATTGCATCTATTTGGTTGTTCTCTTTCTTTTTATCAGTCTGGCTAGTGGTCTGTCTATTTTGTTGATCTTTTGAAAACCAGCTCTTAGATTTATTGATTTTTGAAGGGTTTTCTGTCTCTATCTCCTTCAGTTCTGCTCTGATCTTAGTTATTTCTTGTCTTCGCTAGGTTTTGAGCTTTTTGATCTTGCTCCTCTAGCTCTTTCTATTTTGATGATAGGGTGTCTATTTTGGATCTCTCCACTCTTCTCATGTGGGCACTTATTGCTATATATTTTCCTCTACAGACTGCTTTAAGTGTGTCCCAGAGATTCTGGTATGTTGTGTCTTGTTGGTTTTGAAGAACTTCTTTATTTCTGCCTTCATTTCATTGTTTATCCAATCAACATTCAAGAGCCAGTTGTTCAGTTTCCATGAAGCTGTGTGGTTCTGAGTTAGTTTCTGAATTCTGAATTCTAACTTGATTGCACTATGGTCTGAGAGACTGTTTGTTATGATTTCAGTTGTTTTGCATTTGCTGAGGAGTGCTTTACTTCCAATTATGTGGTCAATTTTGGAGTAGGTGTGATGTGGTGCTGAGAAGAATGTATATTCTGTGGATTTGGGGTGGAGAGTTCTGTAAATGTCTATCAGATTTGCTTGTTCCAGGTCTGAATTCAAGCCCTGGATATCCTTGTTAATTTTCTCTGTTTGATCTGTCTGATATTGACAGTGGAGTGTTAAAGTCTCCCACTATTATTGTGTGAGATTCTAAGTCTCTTTGAAGGTCATGAAGAACTTGCCTCATATATCTCGGTGCTCCTGCATTGGGTCCATATATATTTAGAATTATTAGCTCTTCTTGTTGTATCAATCCTTTTACCATCAAGTAATGACCTTTTTTGTCTCTTTTGATCTTTGTTGCTTTAAAGTCTATTTTATCAGAGACAAGAATTGCAACTTCTGCTTTTTTTTTGCTCTCCATTTGCTTGGTAAATCTTCCTCCTTCCCTTTATTTTGAGCCTTTGTGTATCCTTGCATGTGAGATGGGTTTCCTGGATACAGCACACTGATGTGTTTTGGTTTTTTATCCAATTTGCCAGTCTGTGTCTTTTGATTGGTGCATTTAGCCCATTTACATTTAGGGTTAATATTGTTATGTGTGAGTTTGATACTGCCATTTTTATGCTATCTGACTGTTTTGCCCATTGGTTCATGTAGATTCTTCATTGTGTTGCTGCTCTTTAGCATTTGGTATGTTTTTAGGATGGCTGGTACTGGTTGTTTCTTTCTATGTGTAGTGCCTCTTTCAGGAGCTCTTATAAAGCAGGCCTAGTGGTGACAAAATTTCTGAGTACTTGCCTGCTCATGAAGGATTTTATTTTTCCTTCACCTATGAAGCTCAGTTTGGCTGGATGTGAAATTCTGGGTTTAAGCTATTGAACATAATTCCCAAGGACTTTAAAGCAATGCCCAGACAGCATGTGTTTTGTTTAAGGCATAATAGGTGATTCTGATGAATATTTTAGGTCAACATCAACTCCTCTATGTTTTTGAAATAGAAGCCTAGAGCAACACTTATTAATATGTCACTTTAAAAAGGATGGTATAAAGTAGTTTGTGTTTACACCATCTTCTTTAAAGTGACACATTGATAAGTGTTGGATAACAAAGATATTACCTAATCTAACCAGAAAGTGAATGATTGGTTAACTTTGAAGAATTCACTTCAGATTCGAGTATTGACAACTATTTTCTAGATGTCATCATTTTTATTCCCTACCAAACAAGTTATTAATAATTCATATTCATTATTAACAGCATATTAAAGTTGACACCAAGAACTGTCTTCTGTTGAAATACATATAGCTGTGAATCCACATTGCTCCTATTGTAAAACAGATGGCAATGTTTTGGGAGTTTCTGTAGATGTCAAAGGAGAGAAAATAGATCAATGTGAGCACTCTTCCAATATTGCTATTTTACAATTGTCAAATATGTTTTAATGTTTAGTCTTCTTTCCTAGAATTCCTTTCCCACACAATTCTGATCTTTATACCCAATTTGGCTGAGACATTGTATTTAGTACATTATCCCATGTTTTTCAATAATTTGTGGTAAAATCTGTCTCTACTGTGAATTTTTTTCTTTGTTTAGTTAAACAAAAAGGTCTATGTACATCTTTATTGCAGTTAATAATTTATTGGAAACGATTATATTGGCCTATCTTCTGTTTTATAAAGTTTTATGAGTTGTGAACTTTAAATTCCATATGTTTCACAAGAAATAAGATAAGTACAGGTTTAGACTAACATACCTAACCTATTTGGTAAAGGAGCCACTGGAAAGAGGAGACAGAGTTAACCTGAGCTATTACAATCAATTCAGAAGAGAAATAAGATAACTTGAGTTGTATCATTATTTAAAGCACCGCTTCTCCCCTAAATAACAATATTTTTCTTAAATAGGACTATGGATGAGGAATAGATGGGCATAAAATTCATAGTTATAAAATGGTACTATTTTCATTGAGCAGTTTTGGTACAAAAACTATGAATATGATAAAAACAATAAAAGAAAAACAAAACAAAACATTTATATTGCTTTTATATAATAAAACTGTTTCAATTTATAAACACTTGCTTATTGATCTGAAGTGGTTAATTCAATTAATGAGAAAAATATCTTTTTGAAATGTATAGAGTTATTAAGAATAATATCACAGCTTTCTCAGGAAAAAATAGCTTAATGTGTGTTTTCCTCATGTGTGCAAGTATGAATAAGTTAGCTATATTCTCATATTTTAAGAACCCTGAAATTTGAAGTTTAAGAATGACTTCCCATGTTTCTTGGAAAATTGGTGACGTAATTGCATATTCCGTGTGTGTGTGTGTGTGTGTGTGTGTGTGTGTGTGTGTGTGTGTACTACTATGGCATGCTGGTAAACTATTATTTTTTTGAAACAGAGCTTTGCTCTGTCACCCAGCTCTGTCATACAGGCTGGGTGACCCATAGAAAGATCTCAGCTCACCACAACCTCCACCTCCTGGGTTCAAGTGATTCTCCTGCCTCAGCCTCCCAAGTAGCTGGTATTACAGGCATGCACCACCATGCCTGGCTAATTTTGTATTTTTAGTAGAGACAGGGTTTCACCATTTTAGTCAGGCTGGTCTCAACACCTGCCTTGGACTCCCAAAATGCTGAGATTACAGGTGTGAGCCACGGCACCCATACTAGATTGGTAAATTCTTAATGATAATTGTATTAACAAAAGAAAACATGTCAATTTTTTGCTGTCAAGATTAAGATAAGTATTTTTTTTATTTATTTCAATTCATAAGCTTTTTATATAAGCTGTTGATTCAAATTTTCTTACAAAAGATTATCTGAGCTACTGGGAATATCTGCTAAAAGACTTACTTAAGCACTTTTAAAAAAAATCTCTTGTTTATAATAAAATGAAGCTTTCTTTATACCTTTTGTTTTTATAAATGCCAACCAGATTAAAATAACATTTAAAAATCTCACTTGTTAATGAGATTCACTATCATTTATATTTAAATTAGCATTGGACTCTCATAACATAACTAGTTATTTCCTTTGGATATTACCATTTCACAATGCTTTAATAAATGCCCCATTTCAGCATTCAAATTTTGTTTTAAAAATTACAATGCAAATGCAGTTATACTTTTAAAATTTTACTTTAATAAACATAACCATGAATCCCACTTTAAATGTCAAAAACATAGTACATAATCTTTCCATTTCATTGTAACATAACAAAACAAAAACCCTGATGATGTGTTCCAAAATAAATTTTACAATCCTCTATCAACAAACAATTTTGATGTTTGTTCCTTCCTTCCTCATAACTATGTAGGGATCAGCTTCAGTGAGGCAAGTGTAACAACTGAGCTTCCCTGTGAGCACTTCACGAGCATGAAAAAGGCGATTATTTTTTCTTACCATCACTGGGACAAACTGGATGTCTAAATAACCAACAAAACAAGGAAGCATCGGGAGAGGAGGCAAGATGGCATCGTAGAGGCAACTCAGGATTGCAGCTCTTTGTGAAGGTGCAGAGGGTGAGTCCTAGCCGCATTCTCGGATGGAAATTTTATGCCCACAGAGTGTTGAATGTCCCAGGTGTGGGAGAGACACTGGACTCTAGTGCAGCCTGCTAATGCGGCCTGCTCCCGCCGCCTCTTCGGCCGGTGCCACAGTGGGACCCGGCATGGAACTCACTGGTCTGGATGCCCTGTTAAACCGGCAATCTGAGATTTGGAAGGGCAGATTGGCATGTCCATCTGATTGAATGGGACTTGGACAATGAGCCAGACCAGGAGTTTCCTGGGAAGCGTGATCTGAGCCGGGGTAGTGGGCAGCAGCACGGGAGATCGCATGGATCCCAGTGCCCTATTGGCAGGCTCCTGGGGCGCCAGTGAGAGAGTCAACTTTTCAGCTTGGGGAGAGGAAGAGAGAGAGAGAGAGGATGGACTCTGAGGCAGGGAACTGGGTGATCCGGCTTGGCGGGTCCCATGCTCACGGGGACAAGCAGGGCGGCGACTGAAGGTGCTTGGGGCTGAGACTTTTGCTGCCGGCATCTAGGACTGTGCAGCCCGGTGAGGGAGGGACGTCCACCATCGCTGACGCAGTGCACCCCCACTGAAGTACCGCCCAGGTCTGACGTAGCCTGCGATTGCCGAGGCAACCTGCCATAACAGAGAGACTCCACCAGGCAGCAACAGGGTGGACCCGCTAGCAGGTCAGAGCCCCGACAGGCAAATATTTTAAAGAATAACATACAGTTTACTTGACTATTTTTGGTGTAAACTTCTGTAAATTTAACATACATATAGATTCACTTAACCTCCACCACAATCAGTATACAGACTAATGTCATCACTACAAAGTATTCCTTTGTGCTATCCACGTGTAGTCAAACCTCCTCCATGTTTTCTGACACCACTGATGTGTCATGGTTTTGTTTGTGAGAATTCCATGAAATGGAATCATACAATGTGTAACCTTTGAGTCTGGTTTCTTTCACTTAACATGATGCTTCTGTGATTCCTAAAAGCTGTTTTATATCAATAGTTCATTCATTCCTTGTCTCCAAAAGTATTGCATTGTATGAATTTGCCAGTATTTACTTATTCTCCCATTGAAGAAAATTTGAGTTGTTTCCAGTTTTGAGTGATTATGAACAAAATTGTAAAGAGCCTACTATGTACCATGTATTCTTCTAGGTGAACGAATACAGTAATGGCCAAGGTAAGAAAAAGTTCCAATTCTTATTATGCTTAATGTCTCTTGAGAAGTTAGCTATGGTTTAAAATTTTTTTAAAGTAATATGGTTAAATCTGTGCATTTTTGTTTTCTTCAGTTGTCTATGATTTTATTGCAACCAGTGAATTAATACTACTGGGTCATTAACTGGTTTTCAGTCTGCATAATGATGATATCATCCTAAAGCATACAGTAGAAGTTGTATTTTAGAATCATGAATTGAGGTTGGTTGATTGGTTGCTTTTAAGCTATTGAACATAATTCATCAGGACTTTAAAGCAAGGCCCAGACAACATGTGTTTTGTTTAAGCCATAATAGGTGATTCTGATGAATATTTCAGGTCAACATTGACTCCTCTATGTTTTTGAAATAGAAACCTAGAGCAACACTTATTAATATGTCACTTTAAAAAGGATGGTATAAAGTAGTGTGTATTTACACCATCCTCTTTAAAGTGACATATTGATAAGTGTTGGATAACAAAGATATTATCTAATCTAACCAGAAAGTGAATGATTGGTTAACTTTGAAGAATTCACTTCAGATTCAAGTATTGACAACTATTTTCTAGATGTCATCATTTTCATTCCCTACCAAACAAGTTATTAATAATTCATATTCATTATCAAGAGCATATTAAAGTTGACACCAGGAACTGTCTTCTGTTGAAATACATATAGCTGTGAATCCACATTGCTCCTAGTGTAAAACAGATGGCAATGTTTTGGGAGTTTCTGTAGATGTCAATGTGAGCACTCTTCCAATATTGCTATTTTACAATGGTCAAATATGTTTTAATGTTTAGTCTTCTATCCTAGAATTCCTTTCCCACACAATTCTGATCTTTATACCCAATTTGGCTGAGAAATTGTATTTCATACATCATCCCATGTTTTTCAATAATTTTTGGTCAAATGTGTCTCTACTGTGAATTTTTTCCTTGATTTATTTAAACAAAAAGGTCTATGTACATCTCCTATTGCAGTTAATAATTTATTGGGAAAGATTATATTGGCCTATTTTCTGTTTTATAAGGTGTTATGAGTTGTGAAATTTAAATTCCATATGTTTCACAAGAAATAAGATAAGTACAGGTATAGACTAACATATCTAACCTATTTGGTAAAGGAGCCACTGGAAAGAGGTGACAAAGTTAACCTGAGCTATTAGAATCAATTCAGAAGAGAAATAAGATAACTTGAGTTGTATCATTATTTAAAGCACTGCTTCTCCCCTAAATAACAATATTTTTCTCAAATAGGACTATGGATGAGGGATAGATGGGCATAAAATTCATAGTTATAAAATGGTACTATTTTCATTGAGCAGTTTTGGTACAAAAACTATGAATATGATAAAAACAATAAAAGAAAAACAAAACAAAACATTTATATTGCTTTTATATAATAAAACTGTTTCAATTTATAAACACTTGCTTATTGACCTGAAGTGGTTAATTCAATTAATGAGAAAAATATCTTTTTGAAATATATAGAGTTATTAAGAATAATATCACAGCTTTCTCAGGAATCATGTGTGCAAGTATGAATAAGTTAGCTATATTATTCTCATATTTTAAAACCCTGAAATTTGAAGTTTAAGAATGACTTTCCATGTTTCTTGGAAAATTGGTGATGTAGTTGCATATTCTTTTTTTTTTTTTTTTTTTTGAGATGGAGTCTCGCACTGTTACCCAGGCTCAAGTGCAGTGGTGTGATCTCGGCTCACTGCAACCTCTGCCTCCCAGGTTCAAGCGATTCTCCTGTCTCAGCCTCCCAAGTAGCTGGGATTACAGGCATGTGCCACCATGCCCAGCTAATTTTTTGTATTTTTAGTAGAGACAGGGTTTCACCATTTTAGTCAGGCTGGTCTCAATGCCTGCCTTGGACTCCCAAGATGCTAAGATTATAGGTGTGAGACACTGCGCCCAGCCTAGACTGGTAAATTCTTAATGATGATTGTGTTAACAAAAGAAAACATGTCAATTTTCTATTGTCAAGATTAAGATAAGTGAATTTTTTTATTTATTTCAATTCATAAGCTTCTTATATAAGCTGTTGATTCAAATTTTCTTACAAAAGATTATCTGAGCTACTGGGAATACCTGCTAAAAGACTTACTTAAGCACTTTTTTTAAAAAAATTATCATCTTTCTAGTTTATAATACAATGAAGCTTTCTTTATACCTTTTTTGTTTTCATAAATGCCAACCAGGTTATAATAGCATTTAAAAATCTCACTTGTTAATGACATTCACTATTATCATTTATATTTAAATTATTGTTGGACTCTCACAACATAACTAGTTACTTCTTTTGAACATTAACATTTCAAAATGCTTTAATAAATGTCCCATTCCAACATTCAAATTTTGTTTTAAAAATTACAATGCAAATGCAGTTATATTTTTAAAATTTTACTTTAATAAACATAACTGTGAATCCCACTTTAAATGTCAAAAAGAAATGAAATAGTACATGATCTTTCCATTTCATTGTAACATAAAAAAAATCTCTGAGGATGTGTTCCAAAATAAATTTTACAATCCTCTATCAACAAACAATTTTGATGTTTGTTCCTTCCTTCCTCATAACTATGTAGGGATCAGCCTCAGTGAGGCAAGTGTAACAACTGAGCTTCCCTGTGAGCACTTGATGAGCATGACAAAGATGACTATTTTTTCTTACCATCACTGGGACAAACTGGATGTCTAAATAAACAACCAACAAAACAAGCAAGCATTTTTGCTAGATATTCTATTTTGTATTATTACATAGTCTTTATAACATATCCTATGCAAAGTTACATAATTTCTTTTATGATATTTGATATTATAAAAATGAATTTTGAAAATATTTTTATCTTATCTCATAGGTTGGTTATAAGTATGATGTGGTTTAATAATTACAATACTTTTTGGCACAAATTAGCATATCTGTGTATTAAATACTTTTTGAAATTAATATTTTAGAAAGAGTCCTGTATTTCAAGACCTTTTGTGATCTGCAAACCAAATTTATGGTCCTTGTTATGTATCACCATAACATTCTCTATTTCCCTTTATGACTTTTTAAAATTCTTATAAATTTTGTTGTTTATTCCTCAGTAGGGTGTGAACACCAGGATGGCAGTGATATTGCTTATTTTGATACCTATTGATTATCTTATGACTAACAAACAGTGCATAACATGCATTAACTGATAACTGAATATTTGTTAAATGAATGATTGAAAATAATGATTCATTCAAATGATCTCTGATATGTACAAGTGATTACAACAAGAGGTAGTTGGCACTCAATATTTGTGGCATTGAATCAAATAATCTCTACTCTTGATTACTCAGTCAAAATATCAGAAAACTGCAAATGCTATCATGTGGACTGTAAAATATATTAGTTTTAATTGTAAATGAAATGAAAGCAATGTACAAAGCTGCAAGAAAACAAAGCTTGTGAGTTAATATAAAATGAGTTAATATAATATAAAATGCCTGTTTCCTTCTTGTGCCACCTCAAAACTGCTAACAAGTAGTCACTGATTTTTGAATATGAACATCAGAAGAATAATTCTAGTGAATGTTCTAGGTCATGGTAACTCTATGTTTGTAGAGTTCACCATTCTTCAGATTAAAACTAATATTCTGTGTGTGTGATTTTGGACTTTGTGGACAAATAGATAATCTATATATTTACATGGATTTTATGGTAAAATATACTTCCAAAATGTTATACAATATTTTAAAGAATAACATACAGTTTACTTGACTATTTTTGGTGTAAAGTTCTGTAAATTTAACATACATATAGATTCACTGAACCTCCACCACAATCAGTATACAGACTAATGTCATCACTACAAAGTATTCCTTTGTGCTATCCACGTGTAGTCAAACCTCCCTTCATGTTTTCTGACACCACTGATGTGTCATGGTTTTGTTTTTGTGAGAATTCCATAGAAATGGAATCATACAATGTGTAACCTTTTGAGTCTCATTTCTTTCACTTAACATGATGCTTCTGTGATTCATAACAGCTGTTTTATATATCAATAGTTCATTCATTCCTTGTCTCCAAAAAGTATTGCATTGTATGAATTTGCCAGTATTTACTTATTCTCCCATTGAAGAAAATTTGAGTTGTTTCCAGTTTTCAGTGATTATGAACAAAATTGTATAGAGCCTACTATGTACCATGTATTCTTCTAGGTGAATGAATACAGTGATGGCCAAGGTAAGGAAAAGTTCCAATTCTTATTATGCTTAATGTCTCTTGAGAAGTTAGCTATGGTTCTAAAAATTTTTAAAAAGTAATATGGTTAAATCTCTGCCTTTTTGTTTTCTTCAGTTGTCTATGATTTTATTGCAATCAGTAAATTAATACTACTGGGTCATTAACTGTTTTTCAGTCTGCATAATGATGATATCATCCTAAAGCATACAGTAGAAGTTGTATTTTAGAATCATGAATTGAGGTTGGTTGATTGGTTGCTTTTAAGCTATTGAACATAATTCATCAGGACTTTAAAGCAAGGCCCAGACAACATGTGTTTTGTTTAAGCCATAATAGGTGATTCTGATGAATATTTCAGGTCAACATCGACTCCTCTATGTTTTTGAAATAGAAACCTAGAGCAACACTTATCAATATGTCACTTTAAAAAGGATGGTATAAAGTAGTGTGTGTTTACACCATCCTCTTTAAAGTGACATATTGATAAGTGTTGGATAACAAAAATATTATATAATCTAACCAGAAAATGAATGATTGGTTAACTTTGAAGAATTCACTTCAGATTCAAGTATTGACATCTATTTTCTAGATGTCACCATTTTCATTCCCTACCAAACAAGTTATTAACAATTCATATTCATTATCAAGAGCATATTAAAGTTGACACCAGGAACTGTCTTCTCTTGAAATACATATAGCTGTGAATCCACATTGCTCCTATGGTAAAACAAATGGCAATGTTTTGAGAGTTTCTGTAGATGTCAAAGGAGAGTGTGAGCACTCTTCCAATATTGCTATTTTACAATGGTCAAACATGTTTTAATGTTTAGTCTTCTATCCTAGAATTGCTTTCCCACACAATTCTGACCTTTATACCCAATTGGCTGAGAAATTGTATTTAGTACATCATCCCATGTTTTTCAATAATTTTTGGTCAAATGTGTCTCTACTGTGAATTTTTTTCTTGACTTATTTAAACAACAAGGTCTATGTACATCTCCTATTGCAGTTAAAAATTTATTGGGAAAGGTTATATTGGCCTGTTTTCTGTTTCATAAGGTGTTATGAGTTGTGAAATTTAAATTCCATATGTTTCACAAGAAATAAGATAAGTACAGGTTTAGACTAACATACGTAATCTATCTGGTAAAGGAGCCACTGGAAAGAGGTGACAGAGTTAACCTGAGCTATTACAATCAATTCAGAAGAGAAATAAGATAACTTGAGTTGTATCATTATTTAAAGCACTGCTTCCCCTAAATAACAATATTTTCTCAAATAGGACTATGGATGAGGGATAGATGGGCATAAAATTTGTAGTTATAAAATGGTACTATTTTCATTGAGCAATTTTGGTACAAAAAACTATGAATATGATAAAAAACAATAAAAGAAAAACAAAACAAAACATTTATATTGCTTTTATATAATAAAACTGTTTCAATTTATAAACACTTGCTTATTGACCTGAAGTGGTTAATTCAATTAATGAGAAAAATATCTTTTTGAAATGTATGGAGTTATTAAAAATAATATCACAGCTTTCTCAGGAAAAATAGCTTAATGTTTGTTCCCCTCATGTGTGCAAGTATGAATAAGTTAGCTATATTATTCTCATATTTTTAAAACCCTGAAATTTGAAGTTTAAGTATGACTTTCCATGTTTTTTGGAAAATTGGTGACGTAGTTGCATATTCCTTTTTTTTTTTTTTTTTTTTTGAGACAGAGCTTTGCTCTTTCACCCAGCTCTGTCATCCAGGCTGGGTGACCCATAGAGAGATCTCAGCTCACCACAACCTCTGCCTCCTGGGTTCAAGTGATTCTCCTGCCTCAGCCTCCCAAGTAGCTGGTATTACAGGCATGCACCACCACGCCTGCTAATTTTTTATTTTTAGTAGAGACAGGGTTTTACCATTTTAGTCAGGCTGGTCTCAATGCCTGCCTTGGACTCCCAAGATGCTGAGATTACAGGTGTGAGACATTGTGCCCAGCCTAGACTGGTAAATTCTTAATGATGATTGTGTTAACAAAAGAAAACATGTCAATTTTCTGTTGTCAAGATTAAGATAAGTGAATTTTTTTATTTATTTCAATTCATAAGCTTCTTATATAAGCTGTTGATTCAAATTTTCTTACAAAAGATTATCTGAGCTACTGGGAATATCTGCTAAAAGACTTACTTAAGCACTTTTTAAAAAACTATCATCTTTCTAGTTTATAATACAATGAAACTTTATTTATACCTTCTTTGTTTTCATAAATGCCAACCAGGTTAAAATAATGTTTAAAAATCCCACTTGTTAATGACATTCACTATCATTTATGTTTAAATTAGTGTTGGACTCTCACAACACAACTAGTTATTTCTTTTGAACATTAACATTTCACAATGCTTTAATAAATGTCCCATTCCAACATTCAAATTTTGTTTTAAAAATTACAATGCAAATGCAGTTAAACTTTTAAAATTTTACTTTAATAAACATAACTGTGAATCCCACTTTAAATGTCAAAAAGAAATGGGATAGTACATGATCTTTCCATTTCATTGTAACATTAAAAAAAATACCCTGAGGATGTGTTCCAAAATAAATTTTACAATCCTCTATCAACAAACAATTTTGATGTTTGTTCCTTCCTTCGTCATAACTATGTAGGGATCAGCCTCAGTGAGGCAAGTGTAACAACTGAGCTTCCCTGTGAGCACTTGACGAGCATGACAAAGACAATTATTTTTCCTTACCATCACTGGGACAAACTGGATGTCTAAATAAACAACCAACAAAACAAGCAAGCATTGTTGCTAGATATTCTATTTTGTATTATTACATAGTCTTTATAACATATCCTATGCAAAGTTACATAATTTCCTTTATCATATTTGATATTATAAAAACAAATTTTGAAAATATTTTTATCAACTATTATAGGTAAACTAATATGAGCTAAATCAATACCAATTGCCTCTTGATTATTACTAAATGCTTATGTGTCACAAACTGTGACAAACAGATATTCTTTCACAAAAGGGAAGACATACAATAGTACAACTATGACAATAAAATGAGGTGATTTTTGGACCCTACGTTATGTTAATCTTGTTCCAGGCACGACTAACTCATTTAGTACAGTAGAGTGTGAGTGTGACTGATCTGCTTTGAGCTACTCATAGTTGAAACAATAACTTTTTTTTTTCCGAGATGGAGTTTCACTCTTGTTACCCACACTGGAGTACAATGGTATGATCTCGGCTCACTGCAACCTCTGCCTCCAATGGAGGCAAATCCTGAGCCTCCTGCAACACAACACATCTGCCCAAATTTTGTTTTAAAAATTACAATGCAAATGCAGTTATACTTTTAAAATTTTACTTTAATAAACATAACTGTGAATCCCACTTTAAATGTCAAAAAGAAATGGGATAGTACATGATCTTTCCATTTCATTGTAACATTAAAAAAAAACCCTGAGGATGTGTTCCAAAATAAATTTTACAATCCTCTATCAACAAACAATTTTGATATTTGTTCCTTCCTTCCTCATAACTATGTAGGGATCAGCCTCAGTGAGGCAGGTGTAACAACTGAGCTTCCCTGTGAGCACTTCACGAGCATGAAAAAGACAATTATTTTTCCTTACCATCACTGGACAAACTGGATGTCTAAATAAACAACCAACAAAACAAGCAAGCATCGTTGCTAGATATTCTATTTTGTATTATTACATAGCCTTTATAACATATCCTATGCAAAGTTACATAATTTCTTTTATCATATTTGATATTATAAAAACTAATTTTGAAAATATTTTTATCAACTATTATAGGTAAACTTATATGAGCTAAATCAATACCAATTGCCTCTTGATTATTACTAAATGCTTATGTGTCACGAACTGTGACAGACAAGCAGATATTCTTTCACAAAAGGGAAGACATACAATAATAAAACTATGACAATAAAACGAGGTGATTATTGGACGCTACATTATGTTAATCTTGTTCTAGGCACTACTAACTCATTTAGTACAGTTGAGTGTGACTGTGACTGCTTTGAGCTACTCATAGCTGAAACAATATCTTATTCATCCTTTTATTCTAAGTTCCTCAAAAAAGTTATTGACTACTATATAAGCCTCAATAAATAAGTATTTTGGAAATGTAAATTTAATTGTCCCAAATAAGCAGTGTACTTGATTTTTTTGCATTGGTAACTGAATATCAATGACACTCATACATTTATTAAAATTGTTATAGTTGACTTTGACAATTAATTGCTATCCCTGATATTTAATGCAACATATTTTTGAAATAGTGACATAGACTAAAGAATTCTATAATATTGTTACATACCCAGTATATGTTTGTGGCTTTATAAATCATTGCATAGGTTATTGATCTATATGTTCAGCTAACACATAGCTAAATTATAAATGTAAAGATTGAGAGTAAATATGTCTCTTTAAAATTGCTGTAGTTTTGACCCTATTCATGAGTGCTTTATTATGCACTTTATAAGCATGAAAATGTTACCATCTTCATTTTAAGTTTGAATATCACTTTCTGTATTCAATTATAAGCTTGGAAATTGTGTTTAGATTGTGTTTAGATGTTTGAACATTGATTATGCTACATTTGTTTGATCATGGTTGAAATGGAATTTTACTGCTTGGTTGGTGATACTTTTTTGGAAAGTATTAAATGGATTTGCTGCTTAGGAGTGAATCACTTTTTAAAACAGGTTTTCAGGAATCTTCCAGGAAGAAAAGCACATGTTTTGATCCTTATTATTATTTTTTTTTAACACAGAATAAAGATAAATGGTTAGAAACCCAGGAAGTAATCAGAAAGCAAGACTTGAACTGAATTTAAAACATGAACTCCTATTTAACATTGTAGTATTTGCAAAGATGTTTTACCTATTGCATCAGTAAAATCAATACTCATATTTATTTTTTAAGGTGAAGTATTTTTCTATTAAGATAGCTTTGTGTAAAACTTCAGTTTGTCAAATTTTCTAAGCATGTGCCAAATGCCAATAACAATGTAAAAAACATTAGGAATAAAGGAAATACAGTTCTTGAGAAATGTTGGATGAAAAAAATAAAATAGTATTTTTAGTGTTCTTCATGGGTAATCAGGGGACACAAGCAAAACCTATCATTCTGCCCCTGGTGACTCCCAAATCTCATGTCTTCACATTTCAAAACCAATCATGCCTTCCCAATAGTCCCTCCAAGTCTTAATTCATTTCAGCATTAATTCAAAAGTCCACAGTCCAAGGTCTCATTTGAGACAAGGCAAGTCCCTTCTGCCTATAAGCCTGTAAAATCTAAAGCAAGATAATTACTTCCTAGATACAATTGTGGTACAGGCATTCAGTAAATACAGGCATTCCAAATGGGAGAAATTGGGCAGAACAAAGGCTACAGGCCCCATGAAAGTCTGAAATCCAGCAGGTTAGTCAAATTGCAAAGCTCCAAAATGATCTCCTTTGACTCCGTGCGTCATATCTGGAAGAGGTGAGTTCTCATGGTCGTGGGCAGTTCCACCCTTGTGGCTTTGCAGGGTACAGCCTCCTTCTTGGCTGCTTTTATGGACTGGCATTGAGTGTCTGTGGCTTTTCCAGGTGCATGGTATAAGCTGTCACTGGATCTACCATTCTGGAGTCCGGAGGACAGTGGCCCTCTTCTCACAGCTCCACTCAGCAATGCTCTAGTAGAGACTCTGGGTGGGGACTCTGACTCCACGTTTCCCTACTGCACTGCCCTAGCAGAGGTTCTCCATGAGAGCCCTACCCCCACAGCAAACTTCTGCCTGGACATTCAATTGTTTCTATCTATCCTCTGAAATCTAGGCAGAGGTTCCCAAACCCACTTTTGACTTTGGTGCACTGGCAGGCTCAGCACCATATGGAATCTGCTAAGGCTTGAGGCTTGTCCCCTCTGAAGCCACAGCCTGAGCTGTACATTTGCACCTTTCAACCACAGCTGGAGTGGCTGAGATACAGGGAACCAATTCCCTAGGCTACAATCAGCAGAGGGGCCACTGGGCCTGGTCCACAAAACCCCTTTTTCCTCCTAGGCCTCCAGGGAAGACCTGCTGTGAAGGCCTCTGACAGGCCCTGGGGACATTTTCCTCATTGTCTTTGGGATTAATATTTGGCTCATTACTTATGCAAATTTCTGCAGCAGGCTTGAATTTCTTCTCAGAAAATGGGATTTTCTTTTTATCATATTGCCAGGCTGCAAATTTTCCAAGTTTTATGCTCTGCTTCCCTTATAAAACCAAATGCCTTTAACAGCATCCAAGTTATCTCTTGAATGCTTTGCTCCTTAGAAATTTCTTCTTCCAGTTATGCTAAATCATCTCTCTCAAGTTCAAAGTTCCACAAATCTCTAGTGCAGGGGAAGAATGCTGCTAGTCTCTTTGCTAAAGTAAGAGTCACCTTTTCCTCAGTTACCAACAAGTTCCTCATCTCCACTTGAGATGACCTCAGCCTGGCTTTTATTGTGCACATGATTATATACCCATTCAACAAGTCTCTAGGAAGTTCCACAAGATACAATTTTAACAGGTTGATTTACTAGAGGTCTGTAATTACAGGCCAGCCTGGCCATTATGGTGAAATCCTGTCTCTACTAAAATTACAAAACTTAGCCAGGCATGGTGACCAGTGCCTGTAATACCAGCTACTCAGGAGGCTGAGCCACAAGAGTCACTTGAGTCTGGGAGGCAGAGGTTGCAGTGAGCTGAGATCACACCACTGTATTCCCACCTGGATTACAGAGTGAGACCCCGTCTCAAAAACAAAAAACCCAAAAACTCAAATTGGACTGTTTATTTCCTGCTTCCTGATTTCCAGTAACACTTACATTAAAAGATAAACTGCTTAACATCCCCCACCTTCCCAAGGCCCGCAGGCCCTGTCCAATCCGTCCTCCTTACCTCCTCCCTCTCTCCCACTCCTTACTCTCCTCAAGCCACAGGGACCTCTTTGCTGTTCCTGCAACCCACCAGAAACAGTCCTGCCCCAGGAACTTTGCATGAGCTGTGCCCTCTGTCTGGAAAGTGCTTAGCCCCCAATACCTTCCTTCTCACACTGGATACCCCTTTTGACTAAGAGCTTGGCCCAGGCTGGGCATGTGGGTATGTGCTTATAACACCAGCAATTTCGCAGGCTGAGGTAGAAGGATCACATGAGCCCAGAATTGTTTGCTTCTGTTTTGTTTGAGACAGAATCTTGCTCTGTCACCCAGACAGGAGTGAAGTGGGTGATTTCAGCTAACTGAAACCTCCACCTTCTAGGTTCAAGAGATTCTGCTGCCTCAGCCTTCTGAGTAGCTGGAATTACAGGTGCCTGCCACCATGCCCATGATTTTTTTTTTTTGAGACAGTGTTTTACTCTTGTTCCACAGTTTGGAGTTCAGTGGCATGATCTTGGCTCACTGCAAACTTTGCTTTCCAGGTTCAAATGATTCTCCTGCCTCAGCCTCCCAAATGGCTGGGATTACAGGCATACACCACCAGGCCCAGCTAATTTTGTATATTTAATAGTAATGGGATTTCTCCATCTTGGTCAGGCTGGTCTCAAACTCTCAACCTCAGGTGATCCACCTGCCTCGGCCTCCCAAAGTGCTGGGATTACAGGCGTGAGCCACCAACCCTGACCAATATCTTTTCATTAAAACCTGAATTGTAGGCAGAGGCAGGTAGATCCACTTGATGTCAGAAGTTCCAGATCTGCCTGGCCATCATGGTGAAACATTTTCTCTACTACAATTACAAAAGTTAGCTGGGCATGGTGGCGGGTGCCAAAAATACCAGCTGCTCAGGAGGCTGAGCCACAAGAATCACTTGAATCTGGGAGGCAGAGGTTGCAGTGAGCCGAGATCATGACTCTGAACTCCCACCTGGGTGACAGAGTGAGAGTCCTTCTCAAAAAAAAAAACTGAAATTGGATTGTTTCTTCCCTGCTTTCTTATTTCCCATCACACTTACATTAAAAAAAACTGCTTAACTTCCCTCACCTCCCCAAGACCTGAAGGGCCCTGACCAACAGGTCTTCCTTCCCTCCTCCCTCTCTCCCCGCTCTCACTCTGCTCCAGCCACAGGGCCCTCCTTTCTGTTCCTGCAACAGCTGAACATTCCGTGGCTTCATGAGCTCACTACCCCACTTCAACCTGGGCCACCCACCAAGGGCCCTGCCTTGGTCTGGAAGCCCAGGGACCCCTGCAGGCACACACACACACACACACACACACACACACACACACGAAGAAAGCAAGACACACAGAGATATCCAACAGTCACAGGCAGCTCCTGAGGCTGCGGAGTTCTGCTCTCTCGAGAAGCCGCTCGGGGAGAGAGCAGCCCTGGGGCGCACAGGGTGGCAGTACTTGGAAATCCCAGCAGGGACAGCTTTCAAGGAGACGCACCCACCACAGCATCTGAGCAGGCCTGAAGCATCGTGGGGATACTTGGGGATCGCCCTGGGCATCCCTGAAGCACAGCGTGCTAACGGATCTTAGTCACTTTATTGTTTTCATGGAAAACATCATCATCTTGCTACAAAGTGTTTCCCTCAAATTCTCTGACAGCCTGTACACGGAGACCCATTGTCAACTTGTCCTGTGGAGAGAAAAACAATTCCGGGTGTTATAAATGCAGATCCTCACTCTTATGTGCTGTGCCCTCTTTCTGGAAAGTGCTCACCCCCAATACCTTACTCCTCACACTGGTTACCACTTTCCATTAACCTCTTGGCCCAGGCTGGTCATGGTGGCACTTGCTTATAATCCCAGCAATTTCGCAGGCTGAGGTAGGAGGATGCATGAGCCCAGAAATGTTTGCTTTTGTTTTGCTTTCTCTTTTGTTTGAGACAGAATCTTGCTCTGCACCAAGGCAGGAGTGCAGTGGGCGATTTCAGCCAACTGAAAACTCCATCTTTCAGATTCAAGTGATTCTGCTGCCTCAGCCTTCTCAGTAGCTGGGAATACAGGTGCCACCAAGCCCAGTTTTATTTTTTTCCAAGACATAGTTTTACTCTTGTTGCCCAGGTTGAATTCAGCAGAACCATCTTGGCTCACTGCAAACTTTGCTTTCCAGGTTCAAATGATTCTCCTGCCTCAGCCTCCCAAATGGCTGGGATTACAGGCATGTACCACCCTGCCAGTTAATTTTGTATATTTAATAGTAATGGGATTTCTCCATCTTGGTCAGGCTGGTCTCAAACTCTCAACCTCAGGTGATCCACCTGCCTCGGCCTCCCAAAGTGCTGGGATTACAGGCATACACCACCAGGCCCAGCTAATTTTGTATATTTAATAGTAATGGGATTTCTCCATCTTGGTCAGGCTGGTCTCAAACTCTCAACCTCAGGTGATCCACCTGCCTCGGCCTCCCAAAGTGCTGGGATTACAGGCATACACCACCAGGCCCAGCTAATTTTGTATATTTAATAGTAATGGGATTTCTCCATCTTGGTCAGGCTGGTCTCAAACTCTCAACCTCAGGTGATCCACCTGCCTCGGCCTCCCAAAGTGCTGGGATTACAGGCATACACCACCAGGCCCAGCTAATTTTGTATATTTAATAGTAATGGGATTTCTCCATCTTGGTCAGGCTGGTCTCAAACTCTCAACCTCAGGTGATCCACCTGCCTCGGCCTCCCAAAGTGCTGGGATTACAGGCATACACCACCAGGCCCAGCTAATTTTGTATATTTAATAGTAATGGGATTTCTCCATCTTGGTCAGGCTGGTCTCAAACTCTCAACCTCAGGTGATCCACCTGCCTCGGCCTCCCAAAGTGCTGGGATTACAGGCATACACCACCAGGCCCAGCTAATTTTGTATATATAGTAGAAATCGGATTTCTCCATCTTGGTCAGGCTGGTCTCAAACTCTCAACCTCAGGTGATCCACCTGCCTCGGCCTCCCAAAGTGCTGGGATTACAGGCATACACCACCAGGCCCAGCTAATTTTGTATATTTAATAGTAATGGGATTTCTCCATCTTGGTCAGGCTGGTCTCAAACTCTCAACCTCAGGTGATCCACCTGCCTCGGCCTCCCAAAGTGCTGGGATTACAGGCATACACCACCAGGCCCAGCTAATTTTGTATATTTAATAGTAATGGGATTTCTCCATCTTGGTCAGGCTGGTCTCAAACTCTCAACCTCAGGTGATCCACCTGCCTCGGCCTCCCAAAGTGCTGGGATTACAGGCATGTACCACCCTGCCAGTTAATTTTGTATATTTAATAGTAATGGGATTTCTCCATCTTGGTCAGGCTGGTCTCAAACTCTCAACCTCAGGTGATCCACCTGCCTCGGCCTCCCAAAGTGCTGGGATTACAGGCATACACCACCAGGCCCAGCTAATTTTGTATATTTAATAGTAATGGGATTTCTCCATCTTGGTCAGGCTGGTCTCAAACTCTCAACCTCAGGTGATCCACCTGCCTCGGCCTCCCAAAGTGCTGGGATTACAGGCATACACCACCAGGCCCAGCTAATTTTGTATATTTAATAGTAATGGGATTTCTCCATCTTGGTCAGGCTGGTCTCAAACTCTCAACCTCAGGTGATCCACCTGCCTCGGCCTCCCAAAGTGCTGGGATTACAGGCATACACCACCAGGCCCAGCTAATTTTGTATATTTAATAGTAATGGGATTTCTCCATCTTGGTCAGGCTGGTCTCAAACTCTCAACCTCAGGTGATCCACCTGCCTCGGCCTCCCAAAGTGCTGGGATTACAGGCATACACCACCAGGCCCAGCTAATTTTGTATATTTAATAGTAATGGGATTTCTCCATCTTGGTCAGGCTGGTCTCAAACTCTCAACCTCAGGTGATCCACCTGCCTCGGCCTCCCAAAGTGCTGGGATTACAGGCATACACCACCAGGCCCAGCTAATTTTGTATATTTAATAGTAATGGGATTTCTCCATCTTGGTCAGGCTGGTCTCAAACTCTCAACCTCAGGTGATCCACCTGCCTCGGCCTCCCAAAGTGCTGGGATTACAGGCATACACCACCAGGCCCAGCTAATTTTGTATATTTAATAGTAATGGGATTTCTCCATCTTGGTCAGGCTGGTCTCAAACTCTCAACCTCAGGTGATCCACCTGCCTCGGCCTCCCAAAGTGCTGGGATTACAGGCATACACCACCAGGCCCAGCTAATTTTGTATATTTAATAGTAATGGGATTTCTCCATCTTGGTCAGGCTGGTCTCAAACTCTCAACCTCAGGTGATCCACCTGCCTCGGCCTCCCAAAGTGCTGGGATTACAGGCATACACCACCAGGCCCAGCTAATTTTGTATATTTAATAGTAATGGGATTTCTCCATCTTGGTCAGGCTGGTCTCAAACTCTCAACCTCAGGTGATCCACCTGCCTCGGCCTCCCAAAGTGCTGGGATTACAGGCATACACCACCAGGCCCAGCTAATTTTGTATATATAGTAGAAATCGGATTTCTCCATCTTGGTCAGGCTGGTCTCAAACTCTCAACCTCAGGTGATCCACCTGCCTCGGCCTCCCAAAGTGCTGGGATTACAGGCATACACCACCAGGCCCAGCTAATTTTGTATATATAGTAGAAATCGGATTTCTCCATCTTGGTCAGGCTGGTCTCAAACTCTCAACCTCAGGTGATCCACCTGCCTCGGCCTCCCAAAGTGCTGGGATTACAGGCATACACCACCAGGCCCAGCTAATTTTGTATATATAGTAGAAATCGGATTTCTCCATCTTGGTCAGGCTGGTCTCAAACTCTCAACCTCAGGTGATCCACCTGCCTCGGCCTCCCAAAGTGCTGGGATTACAGGCATACACCACCAGGCCCAGCTAATTTTGTATATTTAATAGTAATGGGATTTCTCCATCTTGGTCAGGCTGGTCTCAAACTCTCAACCTCAGGTGATCCACCTGCCTCGGCCTCCCAAAGTGCTGGGATTACAGGCATACACCACCAGGCCCAGCTAATTTTGTATATTTAATAGTAATGGGATTTCTCCATCTTGGTCAGGCTGGTCTCAAACTCTCAACCTCAGGTGATCCACCTGCCTCGGCCTCCCAAAGTGCTGGGATTACAGGCATACACCACCAGGCCCAGCTAATTTTGTATATTTAATAGTAATGGGATTTCTCCATCTTGGTCAGGCTGGTCTCAAACTCTCAACCTCAGGTGATCCACCTGCCTCGGCCTCCCAAAGTGCTGGGATTACAGGCATATGCCACCATGCTCAGTTAATATTGTATATTTAATAGTAACGGGATTTCTTCATCTTGGTCAGGCTGGTCTGGAACTCTCAACCTCAGGAGATCCACCTGCCTCCGCCTTCCAAAGTGCTGAGATTACAGGCGTGAGCCACCAACCCTGACCAATATCTTTTCATTAAAACCTGAATTGTAGGCAGAGGCAGGTAGATCCACTTGATGTCAGAAGTTCCAGATCTGCCTGGCCATCATGGTGAAACATTTTCTCTACTACAATTACAAAAGTTAGCTGGGCATGGTGGCGGGTGCCAAAAATACCAGCTGCTCAGGAGGCTGAGCCACAAGAATCACTTGAATCTGGGAGGCAGACGTTGCAGTGAGCCAAGATCATGCCTCTGCACTCCCACCTGGGTGACAGAGTGAGAGTCCTTCTCAAAAAAAAAAAAAAAACTGAAATTGGATTGTTTCTTCCCTGCTTTCTTATTTCCCATCACACTTACATTAAAGAAACTGCTTAACTTCCCTCACCTCCCCAAGACCTGAAGGGCCCTGACCAACAGGTCTTCCTTCCCTCCTCCCTCTCTCCCCGCTCTCACTCTGCTCCAGCCACAGGACCCTCCTTTCTGTTCCTGCAACAGCTGAACATTCCGTGGCTTCATGAGCTCACTACCCCACTTCAACCTGGGCCACCCACCAAGGGCCCTGCCTTGGTCTGGAAGCCCAGGGACCCCTGCTTCTCAGCGCTGCTGTCCCTAGAAGGTGTGAACAAAGACAAAGCCGCAAGCGCAGCCAGCAGCAGAGACCGCCACACCCAGAACTGGCCACCCTGGGGGCGAATCCGGTGGAGAGAGCTTCTCAGAAGCTTTCTGGGATGAAGCCCAATCCCGAGACGGATGTCCAGGCAGGCCGCTGAGGACCTCCATGGAAGCCAAGCACAGCGTGCTAACGGATCTTAGTCACTTTATTGTTTTCATGGAAAACATCATCATCTTGCTACAAAGTGTTTCCCTCAAATTCTCTGACAGCCTGTACACGGAGACCCATTGTCAACTTGTCCTGTGGAGAGAAAAACAATTCCGGGTGTTATAAATGCAGATCCTCACTCTTATGTGCTGTGCCCTCTTTCTGGAAAGTGCTCACCCCAATACCTTACTCCTCACACTGGTTACCACTTTCCATTAACCTCTTGGCCCAGGCTGGTCATGGTGGCACTTGCTTATAATCCCAGCAATTTTGCAGGCTGAGGTAGGAGGATGCATGAGCCCAGAAATGTTTGCTTTTGTTTTGCTTTCTCTTTTGTTTGAGACAGAATTTTGCTCTGCACCAAGGCAGGAGTGCTGTGGGCGATTTCAGCCAACTGAAAACTCCATCTTTCAGATTCAAGTGATTCTGCTGCCTCAGCCTTCTCAGTCGCTGGGAATACAGGTCCCACCAAGCCCAGTTTTATTTTTTTCCAAGACATAGTTTTACTCTTGTTGCCCAGGTTGAATTCAGCAGAACCATCTTGGCTCACTGCAATCTCCATCTCCCAGGGTCAAGCGATTCTCCTGTCTTAGCCTCCAAAATGCCTGGCATTACAGGCATGTACCACCCTGCCAGTTAATTTTGTATATATAGTAGAAATCGGATTTCTCCATCTTGGTCAGGCTGGTCTTGAACACCCAACCTCAGGTGATCCACCTGCCTCGGCCGCCCAAAGCCCAGGCACTGCTACGGATGGCCGCTTCTCTGCCAAGCCGCTGAGACGGCAGTTCCCCAGGCCACGGGGCTGTCACTGTGATGCGAGCCCCCGGTGGGAGCTCGCGCTTGTGACGCGCCGCTTGCACATGCGCATTGTCGTACCCGCCTGGCCAGAGGCAACATGGGCTTTCTGTGGCAGGGGGGCCGCAGGGGCACCGGAAAATGCTGGCGGAGGTGTCCAACGCGGCCCCAGGGAAGGTGGCTGCCTGCCACAAGCTGAGCAGGAGCCCGGCCGTCCTGACCTCAGTGGCTCCCTGAGCCCACTTTCCTGTTCCAGTCGGCTGGATGGGGAGGGCGCTTGAGACAGTGAGGTGGGCACCCGGGTCTGCTCTGCCCACTGGATTCCAGATCGGATGGCATGAGGAGGGATCGGTCCCGCGGGGCTGGAGATTCAGTCTGGTGAGGTGTGGCGGGGGTCGGTGGACCCCAGAAAGATGCCTGAGACCCTCCGGGAGGGTGTCAGCAAAAGGTTGCCTGGCTCCATGAGCTCACTGCCCCGCTTCGACCTTGGCCACCCACAAAGGGGCCCTGCCTTGGTCTCCAAGCCCAGGGACCCCTGCTTCTCAGCGCTGCTGTCCCTAGAAGGTGTGAACAAAGACAAAGCCGCAAGCGCAGCCAGCAGCAGAGACCGCCACACCCAGAACTGGCCACCCTGGGGCGAATCCGGTGGAGAGAGCTTCTCAGAAGCTTTCTGGGATGAAGCCCAATCCCGAGACGGATGTCCAGGCAGGCCGCTGAGGACCTCCATGGAAGCCAAGCACAGCGTGCTAACGGATCTTAGTCACTTTATTGTTTTCATGGAAAACATCATCATCTTGCTACAAAGTGTTTCCCTCAAATTCTCTGACAGCCTGTACACGGAGACCCATTGTCAACTTGTCCTGTGGAGAGAAAAACAATTCTGGGTGTTATAAATGCAGATCCTCACTCTTATGTGCTGTGCCCTCTTTCTGGAAAGTGCTTACCCTAGGGAAGGTGGCTACCTTCCCTAGAATACCTGACTTCTCACACTGGTTACCACTTTCCATTAACCTCTTGGCCCAGGCTGGTCATGGTGGCACTTGCTTATAATCCCAGCAATTTCGCAGGCTGAGGTAGGAGGATGCATGAGCCCAGAAATGTTTGCTTTTGTTTTGCTTTCTCTTTTGTTTGAGACAGAATCTTGCTCTGCACCAAGGCAGGAGTGCAGTGGGCGATTTCAGCCAACTGAAAACTCCATCTTTCAGATTCAAGTGATTCTGCTGCCTCAGCCTTCTCAGTAGCTGGGAATACAGGTGCCACCAAGCCCAGTTTTATTTTTTTCCAAGACATAGTTTTACTCTTGTTGCCCAGGTTGAATTCAGCAGAACCATCTTGGCTCACTGCAATCTCCATCTCCCAGGGTCAAGCGATTCTCCTGTCTTAGCCTCCAAAATGCCTGGCATTACAGGCATGTACCACCCTGCCAGTTAATTTTGTATATATAGTAGAAATCGGATTTCTCCATCTTGGTCAGGCTGGTCTTGAACACCCAACCTCAGGTGATCCACCTGCCTCAGTCTCCTAAAATGCTAGGATTACAGGCATAGGCAACCAAGCCTGACAAACATCTTTTTATTAAAACATAAATTGGAGGCTGAGGCAGGTTGATCCCTTGAGGTCAGGAGTTCCCAAATCAGTCTAACCATTATGGTGAAACACTGTCTCTACTAAAATAAAAAAATTAGGCAGCCATGGTGGCATGTGCTTATACTCCCAGCAATTTTGCAGGCTGAGGTAGGAGGATGCATGAGCCCAGAAATGTTTGCTTTTGTTTTGCTTTCTCTTTTGTTTGAGACAGAATCTTGCTGTGTCACCCAGGCCAGAGTGCAGTGGGTGATTTCAGCCAACTGAAAACTCCATCTTTCAGATTCAAGTGATTCTGCTGCCTCAGCCTTCTGAGTAGCTGGAACTACAGGTTCCTGCCACCATGCCCAGGCTTTTTTGTTTGTTTTCTGACAGAGTTTTACTCTTGTTGCCCAGGTTGAATTCAGTGGAACCATCTTGGCTCACTGCAATCTCCATCTCCCAGGGTCAAGCGATTCTCCTGTCTTAGCCTCCAAAATGCCTGGCATTACAGGCATGTACCACCCTGCCAGTTAATTTTGTATATATAGTAGAAATCGGATTTCTCCATCTTGGTCAGGCTGGTCTTGAACACCCAACCTCAGGTGATCCACCTGCCTCAGTCTCCTAAAATGCTGGGATTACAGGTGTGAGCCACCAACTACCACAAATATATTTTATTAAAACATAAATTGGAGGCTGAGGCAGGTTGATCCCTTGAGGTCAGGAGTTCCCAAATCAGTCTAACCATTATGGTGAAACACTGTCTCTACTAAAATAAAAAAATTAGGCAGCCATGGTGGCATGTGCTTATACTCCCAGCAATTTTGCAGGCTGAGGTAGGAGGATGCATGAGCCCAGAAATGTTTGCTTTTGTTTTGCTTTCTCTTTTGTTTGAGACAGAATCTTGCTGTGTCACCCAGGCCAGAGTGCAGTGGGTGATTTCAGCTAACTGAAACCTCCACCTTCCAGGTTCAAGTGATTCTGCTGCCTCAGCCTTCTGAGTAGCTGGAACTACAGGTTCCTGCCACCATGCCCAGGCTTTTTTGTTTGTTTTCTGACAGAGTTTTACTCTTGTTGCCCAGGTTGAATTCAGTGGAACCATCTTGGCTCACTGCAACCTCTGCCTCCCAGGTTCAAGCGATTCTCCTGTCTTAGCCTCCAAAATGCCTGGCATTACAGGCATGTACCACCCTGCCAGTTAATTTTGTATATATAGTAGAAATCGGATTTCTCCATCTTGGTCAGGCTGGTCTTGAACACCCAACCTCAGGTGATCCACCTGCCTCAGTCTCCTAAAATGCTGGGATTACAGGCATAGGCAACCAAGCCTGACAAACATCTTTTATTAAAACATAAATTGGAGGCTGAGGCAGGTTGATCCCTTGAGGTCAGGAGTTCCCAAATCAGTCTAACCATTATGGTGAAACACTGTCTCTACTAAAATAAAAAAATTAGGCAGCCATGGTGGCATGTGCTTATACTCCCAGCAATTTTGCAGGCTGAGGTAGGAGGATCACATGAGCCCAGAAGTGGTTTATTTTGTTTTGTTTTGTTTGAGACAGAATCTTGCTGTGTCACCCAGGCCAGAGTGCAGTGGGTGACCTCCACCTTCCAGGTTCAAGTGATTCTCATGCCTCAGCCTTCTGAGTAGCTGGGATTACAGGCATAGGCAACCAAGCCTGACAAACATCTTTTATTAAAACATAAATTGGAGGCTGAGGCAGGTTGATCCCTTGAGGTCAGGAGTTCCCAAATCAGTCTAACCATTATGGTGAAATCCTGTCTCCACTAGAATTAGAAAAATTATCCTGTCATGGTGCTGGGTGCCTGTAATACCAGCTACTCCAGGGGCTGAGCCCCAAAAGTCACTTGAGTCTGGGAGGTGGAGGATGCAGTGAGCCGAGATTACACCACTGCACTCCCACCTGGGTGACAGAGTAACACTCTGTTTCAAAAAAAAAAAAAAAACTCAAATTGGACTGTTTACTCCCTGCTTTCTGATTTTCCATCACATCTACGTTAAAAGATAAACTGCTTAACTTCCCCCACCTCCCCAAGGCCTGCAGGCCCTGCCCAACCCATTGTCCTTCCCTGCTCCCTCTCTCTCATCTCTCACTCTGCTCAAGCCACAGGGACCTCCTTGCTGTTTTTCCAACATGTCACACACACTCCTGCCCCAGGGCCTTTGCATGGGCTGTGCCCTCTGTCTGGAAAGTGCTTAGCCCCCAATACCTTCCTTCTCACACTGGTTACCCCTTTTAATTAACATCTTGTCCCAGGCTGGGCATGGTGGTGCATGCCTGTAATCCCAGCTACTCAGGAGGCTGAGCCACAAGAATCACTTGAATCTGGGAGGCAGAGGTTGCAGTGAGCTGAGATCGCACTCCAGACTGGGTAACAAGAGCAAAACTTTGTCTCAAAATAAATAAATAAACAAACAAACAAACAAACACAAATTGGAGGCTGAGGCAGGTTGATCCACTTAAGGTCAGGAGGTCCAGACCAGCCTGGCCATTATGGTGAAACCCTGTCTCTACTACAATTACAAAAATTAGCGAGGCATGACGGCAGGTGCCTGTAATACCAGCTACTCAGGAGGCTGAGCACCAAGAGTCACTTGAGTCTGGGAGGTGGAGGATGCAGTGAGCCGAGATCACACCACTGCACTCCCACCTGGGTGACAGAATGAGAGTCCATGAAAATAAAATAAAAACAAAAACTCAAATTGGACTGTTTCTTCCCTGCTTCCTGATTTCCCATCACACTTACATTAAAAGATAAACTGCTTAACTTCCACCACCTCCCCAAGGCCTGCAGGCCCTGCCCAACCCATTGTCCTTCCCTGCTCCCTCTCTCTCATCTCTCACTCTGCTCAAGCCACAGGGACCTCCTTGCTGTTTTTCCAACATGTCACACACACTCCTGCCCCAGGGCCTTTGCATGGGCTGTGCCCTCTGTCTGGAAAGTGCTTAGCCCCAATACCTTCCTTCTCACACTGGTTACCCTTTTAATTAACATCTTGTCCCAGGCTGGGCATGGTGGTGCATGCCTGTAATCCCAGCTACTCAGGAGGCTGAGGTAGGAGGATCACATGAGCCCAGAAGTGGTTTATTTTGTTTTGTTTTGTTTTGTTTTGTTTTGTTTTGTTTTGTTTTGTTTTGTTTTGTTTTGTTTTGTTTTGTTTTGTTTGAGACAGATTCCTGCTCTGTCACCCAGGCAGGAGTGCAGTGGGTGATTTCAGCTAACTGAAACCTCCACCATCCAGGTTTAAACAATTCTGCTACCTCAGCCTTCTGAGTAGCTGGGATTACAGGCATGAGCCACCAACCCAGACCAATATCTTTGTATTAAAACATAAATTGGAGGCTGAGGCAGGTTGATCCACTTAAGGTCAGGAGGTCCAGACCAGCCTGGCCATTATGGTGAAATCCTGTCTCCACTAGAATTAGAAAAATTATCCTGTCATGGTTCTGGGTGCCTGTAATACCAGCTACTCAGGAGGCTGAGGTAGGAGGATCACATGAGCCCAGAAGTGGTTTATTTTGTTTTGTTTTGTTTTGTTTGTTTTCAGGCAGAGTTTTACTCTTGTTGCTCAGGTTGGAGTTCAGTGGCATGATCTTGGCTCACTGCAACCTCCGCCTCCCATGTTCAAGCTATTCTTCTTCCTCAGCCTCCCAAATGGCTGGGATTACAGGCATGGGCCACCATATTCAGCTAGTTTTTTTATACTGAGTAGAAATGGACTTTCTTTATCTTGGTCAGTCTGGTCTCGAACTCCCAAGCTCAGGTAATCCACTTGCCTCGGCCTCCCATATTGCTGGGATTACAGGCATGAGCCACCAACCCAGACCAATATCTTTGTATTAAAACATAAATTGGAGGCTGAGGCAGGTTGATCCACTTAAGGTCAGCAGGTCCAGACCAGCCTGGCCATCATGGTGAAACCTTGTCTCTACTACAATTACAAAAATTAGCCGGGAATGGTGGCGAGTGCCTGTAACACCAGCTACTCAGGAGGCTGAGCCACAAGAATCACTTGAATCTGGGAGGCAGCGATTGCAGTGAGCCAAGATCAGGCCATGGCACTCCCACCTGGGTGACAGAATGAGAGTCCATGAAAATAAAATAAAAACAAAAACTCAAATTGGACTGTTTCTTCCCTGCTTCCTGATTTCTGATCACACTTACATTAAAAGATAAACTGCTTAACTACCCCCCCTCCCCAGGCCCGCAGGCCCTGCCCAATGAGTCTTCCTTCCCTCCTCCCTCTCTCACACTCCTCACTCTGCTCAAGCCATAGGGACCTCCTCGCTGTTCCTTCAAGATCCCTGACATAATTCTGCCCCAGAGCCTTTGCATGGGCTGTGCCCTCTGTCTGGAAAGTGCTTACCCCCAATACCTTCCTTCTCACACTGGTTACCACTTTCCATTAACATCTTGGCCCAGGCTGGTCATGGTGGCACTTGCTTATAATCCCAGCAATTTCGCAGGCTGAGGTAGGAGGATCACATGAGCCCAGAAGTGTTTGCTTTTGTTTTGTTTTGTTTTGTTTTGTTTGAGACAGAATCTTGCTCTGTCACCCAGGCAGGAGTGCAGTGGGTGATTTCAGCTAACTGAAACCTCCACCTTCCAGGTTCAAGCGATTCTGCTGCCTCAGCCTTCTGAGTAGCTGGGATTACAGGCATGAGCCACCAACCCAGACCAATATCTTTGTATTAAAACATAAATTGGAGGCTGAGGCAGGTTGATCCACTTAAGGTCAGCAGGTCCAGACCAGCCTGGCCATCATGGTGAAACCTTATCTCTACTACAATTACAAAAATTAGCCGGGAATGTTGGCGAGTGCCTGTAACACCAGCTACTCAGGAGGCTGAGCCACAAGAATCACTTGAATCTGGGAGGCAGAGGTTGCAGTGTGCCCAGATTATGCCATGCACTCCCACCTGGGTGACAGAATGAGAGTCCATGAAAATAAAATAAAAACAAAAACTCAAATTGGACTGTTTCTTCCTGCTTCCTGATTTCTGATCACACTTACATTAAAAGATAAACTGCTTGACTTCCCCACCTCCCCAAGGCCTGCAGGCCCTGCCCAACCAGTCTTCCTTCCTCCTCCCTCTCTCACACTCCTCACTCTGCTCAAGCCACAGGGACCTCCTCGCTGTTCCTTCAAGATCCCTGACATAATTCTGCCCCAGGGCCTTTGCATGGGCTGTGCCCTCTGTCTGGAAAGTGCTTACCCCCCAATACCTTACTTCTCACACTGGTTACCACTTTCCATTAACATCTTGGCCCAGGCTGGTCATGGTGGCACTTGCTTATAATCCCAGCAATTTCGCAGGCTGAGGTAGGAGGATCGCATGAGCCCAGAAGTGTTTGCTTTTGTTTTGCTTTTTTTTGTTGTTGTTTGAGACAGAATCTTGCTCTGTCACCAAGGCAGGAGTGCAGTGGGTGATTTCAGCCAACAGAAACCTCCACCTTCCGGGTTGAAGCGATTCTGCTGCCTCAGCTTTCTGAGTAGCTGGGAATACAGGTGCCTGCCACCATGCCCAGGTTTTTTTTTTTTTTTTTGAGACAGAGTTTTACTCTTGTTGCCCAGGTTTTAGTTCAGTGGAACCATCTTGGCTCACTGCAATCTCCGCCTTCCAGGTTCAAGCGATTCTGCTGCCTCAGCCTTCTGAGTAGCTGGGAATACAGGTGCCTGCCACCATGCCCAGCTAATTTTGTATATTTAGTAGAAATGTGATTTCTCCATCTTGGTCAGGCTGGTCTTGAACTCCCAACCTCAGGTGATCCACCTGCCTCAGTCTCCTAAAATGCTGGGATTACAAGGATGAGCCACCAACCCAGACCAATATCTTTGTATTAAAACATAAATTGGAGGCTGAGGCAGGTTGATCCACTTAAGGTCAGCAGGTCCAGACCAGCCTGGCCATCATGGTGAAACCTTATCTCTACTACAATTACAAAAATTAGCCGGGAATGTTGGCGAGTGCCTGTAACACCAGCTACTCAGAAGGCTGGGCCACAAGAATCACTTGAATCTGGGAGGCAGCAGTTGCAGTGAGCCAAGATCAGGCCACGGCACTCCCACCTGGGTGACAGAGTGAGAGTCCGTCACAAGGAAAAAAACCCAGAAACTCAAATTGGACTGTTTCTTCCCTGCTTCCTGATTTCTGATCACACTTACATTAAAAGATAAACTGCTTAACTTCCCCTCCTCCCCAGGCCCGCAGGCCCTGCCCAACCAGTCTTCCTTCCCTCCTCCCTCTCTCACACTCCTCACTCTGCTCAAGCCACAGGGACCTCCTCGCTGTTCCTTCAAGATCCCTGACATAATTCTGCCCCAGGGCCTTTGCATGGGCTGTGCCCTCTGTCTGGAAAGTGCTTACCCCCCAATACCTTACTTCTCACACTGGTTACCACTTTCCATTAACATCTTGGCCCAGGCTGGTCATGGTGGCACTTGCTTATAATCCCAGCAATTTCGCAGGCTGAGGTAGGAGGATCGCATGAGCCCAGAAGTGTTTGCTTTTGTTTTGTTTGAGACAGAATCTTGCTCTGTCACCCAGGCAGGAGTGCAGTGGGTGATTTCAGCCAACAGAAACCTCCACCTTCCAGGTTCAAGCGATTCTGCTGCCTCAGCCTTCTGAGTAGCTGGGAATACAGGTGCCTGCCACCATGCCCAGCTAATTTTGTATATTTAGTAGAAATGTGATTTCTCCATCTTGGTCAGGCTGGTCTTGAACTCCCAACCTCAGGTGATCCACCTGCCTCAGTCTCCTAAAATGCTGGGATTACAAGGATGAGCCACCAACCCAGACCAATATCTTTGTATTAAAACATAAATTGGAGGCTGAGGCAGGTTGATCCACTTAAGGTCAGCAGGTCCAGACCAGCCTGGCCATCATGGTGAAACCTTATCTCTACTACAATTACAAAAATTAGCCGGGAATGTTGGCGAGTGCCTGTAACACCAGCTACTCAGAAGGCTGGGCCACAAGAATCACTTGAATCTGGGAGGCAGAGGTTGCAGTGTGCCCAGATTATGCCATGCACTCCCACCTGGGTGACAGAGTGAGAGTCCGTCACAAGGAAAAAAACCCAGAAACTCAAATTGGACTGTTTCTTCCTGCTTCCTGATTTCTGATCACACTTACATTAAAAGATAAACTGCTTAACTTCCCCTCCTCCCCAGGCCCGCAGGCCCTGCCCAACCAGTCTTCCTTCCCTCCTCCCTCTCTCACACTCCTCACTCTGCTCAAGCCACAGGGACCTCCTCGCTGTTCCTTCAAGATCCCTGACATAATTCTGCCCCAGGGCCTTTGCATGGGCTGTGCCCTCTGTCTGGAAAGTGCTTACCCCCCAATACCTTACTTCTCACACTGGTTACCACTTTCCATTAACATCTTGGCCCAGGCTGGTCATGGTGGCACTTGCTTATAATCCTAGCAATTTCGCAGGCTGAAATAGGAGGATCACATGGGCCCAGAAGTGTTTCGTTTTATTTTGTTTTTTGTTTTGTTTGTGACAGAATCTTGCTGTCACCCAGGCAGTAGCCACCCTTCCCCACACAAGCTCACTGGAGATTGTGTGCGGAGGGGTGCCCTAGGCCCTACCGGGTGATCAGGGTATCTGCTCCCAGCTCTTCCCACCAGCACCAGTGAGGGCGCACCTGCAGCAGGACAGGGCATGTTAAAACACAGTCATTGCTGCAAACTCGGGCTGGGAGCGCTGCACTCCCCTGTGGAGTGAAGGAGGGGAGGCCTGGGGCAGAGGCCGGCGTTCGGGGTTAGGTGTGCTCCCCGCTCTGACCGCAGAGCCCCCTCCCTCAGGAAAGATTACATTAAAAGGTGAGGGTCTGCCCTTCCGCTGCGCTCCGGACACTGGAGGTGAGCACGCGCTGGGTCCTGGACCGCAAGCAGAGGGAGAAGTGCCAGCTGGTGGCCGTGTGCACCGTGCGCGCCTGTGCGCGTGAGGAGGTGGAGATGGTGCCCTTCCTGGTGACCGTGTACGACGAGGACGACTCGGCGCCCACCTTCCCCGCGGGCGTCAACCGCCAGCGCCTTGGTGGAGTTCACGCGGAAGGAGGTGCTTGTCCGCGCGCCCTATAGTCTATCCAGTTTCTGTCTCCGGCCGCAGTTCGTTTCTCGGTCGGTTTAGTGTCCGTGTAGCCACTCAACCATGTGGCCGACCATTCGCGCGTTCATTTGTCCTTTGCCTTCGTCGGCGCCGCCTCTCCGAGGGGGAGGAGAACGGGCAGTGCTTCTAGCTCCCAGCTGGGCCTTGCCTCGGGAGGCTGGGACCCCTGGGTGCCCAGGCAGGACGAGGCCCGAGGGCGGCCATGGGGGCACATTTTCGCCGCTGCAGGCGGGCGCGGTGAGCTGCCCCGGCAGGGAGCATCTTCCTGTAGGGCACTCCCTCCCACCAGCAGTCAGCCCATGACCGGAGGGCCGTTGAGTGACGAAGAGCGGAGCCGACGATTGGAGGAGGACGCGAAGGCGAATCACCCCGGTGCAGCCCGCCTCGCCCCTCTTTGGCCGGTGCTGCTGGAGCGCTACCGCCACCTGCTGGGCTTCAAGCCTTCCTGCAGCCGGCCCAGCCGTCCTGGCCGTGGGAGAGTGGGTGTGGGGAACCCTGGGATAGTGCATTGCCTTGTCCCGCTTCTCTGGGCACACCACGTTCAGGTTTGGCAGGGAAAAGAGGTCTGGCCGAAAGCACACCTTGTGAGTAAAGGCTGTGTGAGCCTCCCTGGGCAGCCTTGGGGTGATAGAGGCCTGGTGAGCAGAGCCATCCCGAAGGTGGCCAGTGGCTTTCTTCACAACCCCCTCCAGCCTGGTGTAGGAGGATGCTTGGAGCAGAGCACTCTGATGTACACCTGGGCTTGTATCTGGGCTCTGGTCTGTTCCTGTGTGACCTTGACCTGACCTTCACCCTGTGGGGCCCAGCTTCCTCAGGGGAGACTGGGGATGTTCATTTTGCTCTCTGGGGACCTGGGTGGGACCTGCTAGCCAGGTACCTGGCCATCTGCTGTAGATCTCCTTATGAGAGGTCTGTATTGCACCTGTTATGCAGATGAGGCTCAGTGGCCCAGGGAAGGTAACTGAGCCAAGCTGGCTAGTGACCCCCATGGGTACTTGAACTCAGGTCAGACTGTCCCCAGACCCGGCTCTGACAACACACCTGGTCCACAAGTGGGCTCTGAGGGATGAGTAATGTCCTAAGGTCCCTGGTTTTGGGGAGTCTGAGGAGCCCCCTAGCCTGCACTGACCAATGCCCTCTGCATCCTGCAGGACACCATGGTGGCCACACTGCGTGTCTTTGATGCAGACATGGTGCCTGCATCCGGGGAGCTGGTGAGACTGTGCACAAGCGCTGCTCCCCAGGGATACCTGGGCCCAGCAGACCTTCCTGGTGGAACACTGGCCCAACAAGACCTTGGTCCAGGCTAATGGCAGCTTCGTGCAGGCAACCGTGCACGACTATAGTAAGCAGGGCCGGTGGCACAGCCTGGCTGGGCCCCCAGGAAATGAGGTGCTCACTTTTCTTGGGCAAGCAGCACACCACACACATGCACTCCTGGCATGGCCCTCTGTGGCCCAGGCCACTTCCCCTCCACCCTCTGCCCAGCACTTCCTGTGTCTCTGCCAGGCCTGCCCTCCAGCCACCAGTGGGGCTTTTACCATGGGTCCTCTCTCCCTGAGCTGCCACACAGCTGACCCTGGCAAGGCCCCACCACCTCCCCATGCTAACCTCACCAGGGCTCGCCACCGATTGCAAACACACATGTCACCTGAGGCTTTTCTCCAGCCCCTGGCACTGTGTCACTGCCCCTAAGGTGGCCCAAATGCTTAGGGATTGTTGCTCTGGCCTCAGCAGCTCTCTGCTAACAGGCTGGTGTACAGAAGCACCCCTGAATCAGGTCACGGCTTCTGAGCCCATTGTCCTGCCTGACTCCTTCCATGGGCCACCATGCTCACCTGCTTGTGGGGCACCTTTCAGTGGCGGCCTTGCTTCCTGCCTCCATCCCTCAGTTCCTGTCGATTTCTCCTGGGATTGCCTTCCAAATAAACCACCTGAACTTGGGGTCTGTGTCTGGGGGAGCCCCAGGCCACAGGTGGTCCTTTGCCCCTTTCTGCCTGGCCTGGTCCTGTTCATTCCTCAGTCCTCCCCACCCTGCCAAGCCTTTGGAGGTCCTGCCTGTCAGAGGGGAGACAGCCTCCTTGCCCTGCCCTAGCATTGAACACCCTGTGTGCCAGAGCGCCCCTCCCATCATTGTTTCCAACACCTGAGAACTGCAGCAGCAGCACGCAGCAGGTATACAGACAGTGTAACTTCCAGGGCTCAGCCTGCAGGGTCATTGGGTCTAATGGAGGCTCCTGCTGTGGAGGGGAGTTCTGCCATGTTCTGGGGGAGCTGTCTGGAGGGCTGTAGCACCAGGACCTTGGCAATGCATCCCTTTACCTCCCATCTTATCCTCCCACACACACACCCTGTTACCCAAAAATGAAACTCTGAAAAATATTTTAAAGAGGTTTAATCTGAGCCAAGATGAGTGACCGCAGCCTGGAGAAAACACAAACCCAAGAAGACTTGAGTGAGTGGTCCCAGATCCAAGGTGATGGGGTTACAGTTTGCTTTTATACATTTTAGGGAGACAGGAGTTACAGGCAAGGATGTAAATCAACACATGGAGGGTATACATTGGTTTGGCCCAAAAAGAATGGAATCTTGAAGCAGGGGCTTACAGGATAGAGGTAGTTGCAGAGATTCTTTAATTTATAGCAGGCTGAAACAGCAAAACTTTGCCTAAAGACTTCAGGTCAGCACAAAGGAATGTGTTAAGGAGGCCTGTGATGTATCTCATGATGCTATACAGGGTCAGGATGGAAAGTAAGCCACAGTATACCTGGCAGGGAAAAAAAGGTTTAACAAGATTGTATGGGCTGGGTGTGGTGGCTCACACCTGTAATCCCAGCATTTTGGGGAGACTGAGATGGGTGGATTGCTTGAGTCCAGGAGTTTGAGACCAGCCTGGACAACATGGTGAAACCCTGTCTCTACCAAAAAAATGCAAAAAATTAGCCAGGCATGGTGTCACATTCCTGGATTAGGAGCCTTGGAGGCTGAGGTGGGAGGATGGCTGGAGCCTGGGAGGTCAAGGCTGCAGTGAGAGACAACAGAGCGAGACTCCGTCTCAAGTAGGAAAACCAATGTTCTGGTTTGTAGGGTGTGACTTAACCCTTGCTTGGCATGACCTTAGATCCTGTTTATAATTTGGTATCTTATTGCCACAAAGAGTCCATTCTGTCAGTCTTATGATCTCTGTTTTAATGTTAATGCTGGTCAGTTGTGTCCAAACTCCAGAAATAAGAGGGTCTAATAAGGCAAGCCCACCCTCCCTTCCTGTGATGGCCCAGAACTCTGTTTTTAAGGTTTTTCTGGTGTCCCCTTGGCCAAGAGGGGATCTATTTGGTTGGTTTGAGGGTTTAGGATTTTACTTTTAGTTTACAACTCTATAGACAAACACCCCATACACACAAGCCTATTATACACACAAACACCCCAGACAACACCTGCACATGCAGACACACGCAGGCTGCCTCAAACTGAGAAGGGTTCCTGGGCTTTCAGCTCAGCAAGTGCCAACATTTGAACATTGGTGCTAACTTAGGACCAGCCCCAGGCCACAGGTGGTCCTTTGCCCCTTTCTGCCTGGCCTGGTCCTGTTCATTCCTCAGTCCTCCCCACCCTGCCAAGCCTTTGGAGGTCCTGCATGTCAGAGGGAGACAGCCTCCTTGCCCTGCCCTAGCATTGAACACCCTGTGTGCCAGAGCGCCCCTCCATCATTGTTTCCAACACCTGAGAACTGCAGCAGCAGCACGCAGCAGGTATACAGACAGTGTAACTTCCAGGGCTCAGCCTGCAGGGTCATTGGGTCTAATGGAGGCTCCTGCTGTGGAGGGAGTTCTGCCATGTTCTGGGGAGCTGTCTGGAGGGCTGTAGCACCAGGACCTTGGCAATGCATCCTTTACCTCCCATCTTATCCTCCCACACACACACATACCACACAAGCCTATTATACACACAAACACCCCAGACAACACCTGCACATGCAGACACACGCAGGCTGCCTCAAACTGAGAAGGGTTCCTGGGCTTTCAGCTCAGCAAGTGCCAACATTTGAACATTGGTGCTAACTTAGGACCAGCCCCAGGCCTGTCATGTGGCATTGTACGTGTGAAAGTGCATGTTTGCACCAGTGTGTTTTCAGGACTCTCTCTGGGAAGAGGCGTGACCATGGGGGCGAGGTCATTGTTGCACCCTGGCTGCAGGGCTGGTTCTCAACTGGAACCTCTCCGTCTCAAAGAACCGCACCATGCAGCTGGCTGTGATGGTCAATGACTCGGACTTCCAGGGCCCAGGGGGGGCATCCTCCTGCTCCACTTCAAAGTGTCAGTCCTGCTCATCAGCCTGCACCTGCTTAGTATCTCCTTCTCCGTGAGCAGGAGGGCTCACCGATTTGCCCAGGTGAGCCCATGCCCACTGCTTGTCTGGGGAAGAATGAAGGGCCAGGGAACATGGGGGCACAGGGAGGCAGGTGACACCCCTCTTGGCCCAACCAGCACAGAGTAACCTGGGTGGAATCCTGGGCCCAGGGCTGGGAGGTGCAGCTGGGTGTACAGAAGAGGCCTGGGAGAGCTCCCAGTGGGCAGGGCTGGGGCTCCTTGGGCCCCTCTTTTTATTCCCCTTTCCCTTCTTGATACCTTTAAAATGTTTTTTCAACAATGCAAGAGCAATGCTGGGTAAATCTATATACGCTGATTTGGAAGAATCTTCCTGGTGTGTTGTTAAGTGAGAATGGCTTGCAGAGATGTTGGTCCCACGTGACTCCCTTTGTACCAAAGCAGATATTCCCTGAAGGGGATCTGCGCATGTGCAGAGATGACAGCGCCATCCACAGTGGTGCCCTCAGGGGAGCCAGGAAAAGCTTCCTTTTTACTTCCTGTAAGTAGGTTTGCTAGAGAGCGTACATTTATATTTGTCTTTGGAAAATAAAGATTAGAAATAGAAGAAATGAAAGTAATAAATATTCATTTAAAAGGATGAGGCATGAGGCATGATCCTTTCTGCCCATTGGTGCCAGTGCTGTGCATCCTGGTGTTCTTTCTGGGATCCTTCTCATAAGCACTTTTTTTGAGATGGAGTCTCGCACTGTTACCCAGGCTCAAGTGCAGTGGTGTGATCTCGGCTCACTGCAACCTCTGCCTCCCAGGTTCAAGCGATTCTCCTGTCTCAGCCTCCCAAGTAGCTGGGATTACAGGCATGTGCCAAGCCTTTGGAGGTCCTGCATGTCAGAGGGAGACAGCCTCCTTGCCCTGCCCTAGCATTGAACACCCTGTGTGCCAGAGCGCCCCTCCATCATTGTTTCCAACACCTGAGAACTGCAGCAGCAGCACGCAGCAGGTATACAGACAGTGTAACTTCCAGGGCTCAGCCTGCAGGGTCATTGGGTCTAATGGAGGCTCCTGCTGTGGAGGGGAGTTCTGCCATGTTCTGGGGGAGCTGTCTGGAGGGCTGTAGCACCAGGACCTTGGCAATGCATCCCTTTACCTCCCATCTTATCCTCCCACACACACACACCCTGTTACCCAAAAATGAAACTCTGAAAAATATTTTAAAGAGGTTTAATCTGAGCCAAGATGAGTGACCGCAGCCTGGAGAAAACACAAACCCAAGAAGACTTGAGTGAGTGGTCCCAGATCCAAGGTGATGGGGTTACAGTTTGCTTTTATACATTTTAGGGAGACAGGAGTTACAGGCAAGGATGTAAATCAACACATGGAGGGTATACATTGGTTTGGCCCAAAAAGAATGGAATCTTGAAGCAGGGGCTTACAGGATAGAGGTAGTTGCAGAGATTCTTTTATTTATAGCAGGCTGAAACAGCAAAACTTTGCCTAAAGACTTCAGGTCAGCACAAAGGAATGTGTTAAGGAGGCCTGTGATGTATCTCATGATGCTATACAGGGTCAGGATGGAAAGTAAGCCACAGTATACCTGGCAGGGAAAAAAAGGTTTAACAAGATTGTATGGGCTGGGTGTGGTGGCTCACACCTGTAATCCCAGCATTTTGGGAGACTGAGATGGTGGATTGCTTGAGTCCAGGAGTTTGAGACCAGCCTGGACAACATGGTGAAACCCTGTCTCTACCAAAAAAATGCAAAAAATTAGCCAGGCATGGTGTCACATTCCTGGATTAGGAGCCTTGGAGGCTGAGGTGGGAGGATGGCTGGAGCCTGGGAGGTCAAGGCTGCAGTGAGAGACAACAGAGCGAGACTCCGTCTCAAGTAGGAAAACCACTGTTCTGGTTTGTAGGGTGTGACTTAACCCTTGCTTGGCATGGCCTTAGATCCTGTTTATAATTTGGTATCTTATTGCCACAAAGAGTCCATTCTGTCAGTCTTATGATCTCTGTTTTAATGTTAATGCTGGTCAGTTGTGTCCAAACTCCAGAAATAAGAGGGTCTAATAAGGCAAGCCCACCCTCCCTTCCTGTGATGGCCCAGAACTCTGTTTTTAAGGTTTTTCTGGTGTCCCCTTGGCCAAGAGGGGATCTATTTGGTTGGTTTGGGGGTTTAGGATTTTACTTTTAGTTTACAACTCTATAGACAAACACCCCATACACACACACATAAATACCCTATGCACAAACACCACACACATGCATACCACACACATATACATACCACACACACACACCACACAAGCCTATTATACACACAAACACCCCAGACAACACCTGCACATGCACACACATGCAGGCTGCCTCAAACTGAGAAGGATTCCCTGGGCTTTCAGCTCAGCAAGTGCCAACATTTGAACATTGGTGCTAACTTAGGACCAGCCCCAGGCCTGTCATGTGGCACTGTATGTGTGAAAGTGCGTGTTTGCACCAGTGTGTTTTTAGGACTGTCTCTGGGAAGAGGCGTGACCATGGGGGCGAGGTCATTGTTGCACCCCTGGCTGCAGGGCTGGTTCTCAACTGGAACCTCTCCATCTCAAAGAACCGCACCATGCAGCTGGCTGTGATGGTCAATGACTCGGACTTCCAGGGCCCAGGGGCGGGCATCCTCCTGCTCCACTTCAAAGTGTCAGTCCTGCTCATCAGCCTGCACCTGCTTAGTACCTCCTTCTCCGTGAGCAGGAGGGCTCACCGATTTGCCCAGGTGAGCCCATGCCCACTGCTTCTCTGGGGAAGAATGAAGGGCCAGGGAACATGGGGGCACAGGGAAGCAGGTGACACCCCTCTTGGCCCAACCAGCACAGAGTAACCTGGGTGGAATCCTGGACCCAGGGCTGGGAGGTTCAGCTGGGTATACAGTAGAGGCCTGGGAGAGCTCCCAGTGGGCAGGGCTGGGGGCTCCTTGGGCCTCTCTTTTTATTCCCCTTTCCCTTCTTGATACCTTTAAAATGTTTTTTTTTGGGGGGGCTTCCAAGATGGCATTGTAGAGGCGACTCCAGATTGCAGCTCTCAGTGAAGGCACAGAGGGTGAGTCCTAGCCGCATTCTCGGACAAACCATTTTTGCCCACAGAACGTTGAAAGTCCCAGGTGTGGAAGAGACACGGGATGCTAGAGCTGCCGGCTCACGTGGCTGCTTCGGCTGGTTCTGCAGCGCAGCGGCACCGGGCACAAAACTCACTGGTCTGGGTGCCCTGTTAAATATGAGATTTGGAAGGGCAGATTGGCATGTCCATCTGATTGAATGGGACTTGGACAATGAGCCAGACCAGTAGATTCCTGGGAAACATGATCTGAGCCAGTGCAGTGGGCAGCGGCATGAGAGATTGCTTGGATCCCAGTGTCCTACCAGCAGGCTACTGGGGTGCTAGTGAGAGAGTCAACCGTTCAGCTTGGGGAGAGGAAGAGAGAGAGAGGATGGACTCTGAGGCAGGGAGCTGGGTGATCAGGCTCGGCAGGTCCCACCCTGACGGGGACAAGCAGGGCAGCGATTGGAGGTGCTCCGGGCTGAGAGTTTTGCTGCCAGCATCTAGGACGATGCAGCCCGGTGGGGAGGGGCATCCGCCACTACTGATGCAATCCCCTACTGAAGTACCGCCCAGGGCTGACACAGCCTGCTGTTGAGGCAACCTGCCAACAACAGAGACTCTGCCAGCAGGGCAGGGCAAGCCACAACAGGGTGGAGCAAGCCACAGCAGAATGGAGCCCCACAGCAACAGGGCAGACCCACTAGCAGAGCCCTGGCAGGAAAATAGTGAATAGACTGCCTCCTAGCTGGGCAGGACAGTGCAACAGATACTCATAAAAGCCCCAACTCCCTGAGACAGAGCATCTAAGGGGAAAAAAAAGGGGGGTTTATGAGTTCTGTTGCAGCAGACATAAACACATCCTCCCAACAACCCTGAATGAACAACGGAGCTCACAGCTCAGCACTGGAGCTCCTATAAAGCACAGACCATCTCCTCAAGCAGCTCCCTGACCCCTGTATATCCAAGAGTCACCCCAAAAAGGACTAATCAGACTGACATTTGGCGGGCATCATTCTGAAACAAAGATAGCAGAAGAAGAAACTGGTAGCATCCTCACTGTTCCGCTGCTGCTACAGGTGTACCCCAGACAAGCAGGGCCTGGGTGGACCTCAGCACTCATACAGCAGAGGGCTAGACCATTAGAAGGAAAACTAAGTAACAGAAATACCTCATCATCAACAATCTGGGTGTCCACACAGAGACCCAATTGAAAAATCAGCAACTACTAAGATGACAGGTGGATAAATCCATAAAGATGGGAAGAAACCAGCAAAAGGAGAAAACACCAAAACCAAAACACTTCACCTCCTACAAAGGACCAAAACTCCTCACCAGCAAGGAACAAAGCTGGACGGAGAATGAGTGTGACAAATGATGAAATCACTGCCCCTAAGGTGGCCCAAATGCTTAGGGATTGTTGCTCTGGCCTCAGCAGCTCTCTGCTAACAGGCTGGTGTACAGAAGCACCCCTGAATCAGGTCAGGGCTTCTGAGCCCATTGTCCTGCCTGACTCCTTCCGTGGGCCACCATGCTCACCTGCTTGTGGGGCACCTTTCAGTGGCAGCCTTGCTTCCTGCCTCCCTCCCCCAGCTCCTGCCGATTTCTCCTGGGATTGCCTTCCAAATAAACCACCTGAACTTGGGGTCTGTGTCTGGGGGAGCCCCAGGCCACATGTCCTTTGCCCCTTTCTGCCTGGCCTGGTCCTGTTCATTCCTCAGTCCTCCCACCCCACCAAGCCTTTGGAGGTCCTGCCTGTCAGAGGGGAGACAGCCTCCTTGCCCTGCCCTAGCATTGAACACCCTGTGTGCCAGAGCACCCCTCCCATCATTGTTTCCACCACCTGAGAACTGCAGCAGCAGCACGCAGCAGGTATACAGACAGTGTAACTTCCAGGGCTCAGCCTGCAGGGTCATTGGGTCTAATGGAGGCTCCTGCTGTGGAGGGGAGTTCTACCATGTTCTGGGGGAGCTGTCTGGAGGGCTCTAGCACCAGGGCCTTGGCAATGCAGACCTTTACCTCCCATCTTACCCTCCCCCTCACACACACCCTGTTACCCAAAAAATGAAACTCTGAAAAATATTTTAAAGAGGTTTAATCTGAGCCAAGATGAGTGACCGCAGCCTGGAGAAAACACAAACCCAAGAAGACTTGAGTGAGTGGTCCCAGATCCAAGGTGATGGGGTTACAGTTTGCTTTTATACATTTTAGGGAGACAGGAGTTACAGGCAAGGATGTAAATCAACACATGGAGGGTATACATTGGTTTGGCCCAAAAAGAATGGAATCTTGAAGCAGGGGCTTACAGGATAGAGGTAGTTGCAGAGATTCTTTAATTTATAGCAGGCTGAAACAGCAAAACTTTGCCTAAAGACTTCAGGTCAGCACAAAGGAATGTGTTAAGGAGGCCTGTGATGTATCTCATGATGCTATACAGGGTCAGGATGGAAAGTAAGCCACAGTATACCTGGCAGGGAAAAAAAGGTTTAACAAGATTGTATGGGCTGGGTGTGGTGGCTCACACCTGTAATCCCAGCATTTTGGAGAGACTGAGATGCGTGGATTGCTTGAGTCCAGGAGTTTGAGACCAGCCTGGACAACATGGTGAAACCCTGTCTCTACCAAAAAAATGCAAAAAATTAGCCAGGCATGGTGTCACATTCCTGGATTAGGAGCCTTGGAGGCTGAGGTGGGAGGATGGCTGGAGCCTGGGAGGTCAAGGCTGCAGTGAGAGACAACAGAGCGAGACTCCGTCTCAAGTAGGAAAACCACTGTTCTGGTTTGTAGGGTGTGACTTAACCCTTGCTTGGCATGGCCTTAGATCCTGTTTATAATTTGGTATCTTATTGCCACAAAGAGTCCATTCTGTCAGTCTTATGATCTCTGTTTTAATGTTAATGCTGGTCAGTTGTGTCCAAACTCCAGAAATAAGAGGGTCTAATAAGGCAAGCCCACCCTCCCTTCCTGTGATGGCCTAGAACTCTGTTTTTAAGGTTTTTCTGGTGACCCTTGGCCAAGACGGGATCTATTTGGTTGGTTTGAGGGTTTAGGATTTTACTTTTAGTTTACAACTCTATAGACAAACACCCCATACACACACGCAAAAATACCCTATGCACAAACACCACACACATGCATACCACACACACACATACCACACAAGCCTATTATACACACAAACACCCCAGACAACACCTGCACATGCAGACACACGCAGGCTGCCTCAAACTGAGAAGGGTTCCCTGGGCTTTCAGCTCAGCAAGTGCCAACATTTGAACACTGGTGCTAACTTAGGACCAGCCCCAGGCCTGTCATGTGGCACTGTATGTGTGAAAGTGCGTGTTTGCACCAGTGTGTTTTTAGGACTGTCTCTGGGAAGAGGCGTGACCATGGGGGCGAGGTCATTGTTGCACCCCTGGCTGCAGGGCTGGTTCTCAACTGGAACCTCTCCGTCTCAAAGAACCGCACCATGCAGCTGGCTGTGATGGTCAATGACTCGGACTTCCAGGGCCCAGGGGCGGGCATCCTCCTGCTCCACTTCAAAGTGTCAGTCCTGCTCATCAGCCTGCACCTGCTTAGTATCTCCTTCTCCGTGAGCAGGAGGGCTCACCGATTTGCCCAGGTGAGCCCATGCCCACTGCTTGTCTGGGGAAGAATGAAGGGCCAGGGAACATGGGGGCACAGGGAGGCAGGTGACACCCCTCTTGGCCCAACCAGCACAGAGTAACCTGGGTGGAATCCTGGGCCCAGGGCTGGGAGGTGCAGCTGGGTGTACAGAAGAGGCCTGGGAGAGCTCCCAGTGGGCAGGGCTGGGGGCTCCTTGGGCCCCTCTTTTTATTCCCCTTTCCCCTCTTGATACCTTTAAAATGTTTTTTCAACAATGCAAGAGCAATGCTGGGTAAATCTATATACGCTGATTTGGAAGAATCTTCCTGGTGTGTTGTTAAGTGAGAATGGCTTGCAGAGATGTTGGTCCCACGTGACTCCCTTTGTACCAAAGCAGATATTCCCTGAAGGGGATCTGCGCATGTGCAGAGATGACAGCGCCATCCACAGTGGTGCCCTCAGGGGAGCCAGGAAAAGCTTCCTTTTTACTTCCTGTAAGTAGGTTTGCTAGAGAGCGTACATTTATATTTGTCTTTGGAAAATAACAATTAGAAATAGAAGAAATGAAAGTAATAAATATTCATTTAAAAGGATGAGGCATGAGGCATGATCCTTTCTGCCCATTGGTGCCAGTGCTGTGCATCCTGGTGTTCTTTCTGGGATCCTTCTCATAAGCACTTTTTTTTTGAGATGGAGTCTCGCACTGTTACCCAGGCTCAAGTGCAGTGGTGTGATCTCGGCTCACTGCAACCTCTGCCTCCCAGGTTCAAGCGATTCTCCTGTCTCAGCCTCCCAAGTAGCTGGGATTACAGGCGCCCACTACCACACCCAGCTAATTTTTTGTATTTTTTTAGTAAAGACGGGGTTTCACTATGTTGGCCAGGATGGTCTCAAACTCCTGACCTCATGATCCGTGTGCCTCAGCCTCCCAAAGTGCTGGAATTACAGGTATGAGCCACTGCACCCAGCCCTCATAATTATTTTTAAGTTGACTTTAATGGCAGCACATATGGTCTCTCACACCCCTCTCCCTTGCAGAGCAGCCTGAGATGCCTCCTCTTCAGAGTACCATCTGCCATTTCTTTTGAGTGGTTCTGTGCCCACATCAGCTCCTGGAAGCCATCCAGGTCCAGTCTACAAGGAAGCCCAGCTTGGACATATCCAAGCTCCCAACAACCCTTGGCCTTTAATGGGAGAGGGATCAGGGATGGAGGAGCAACAAGGTGGAGGGTCCCGTGGGTCTCATGAGGGGGTGTGTGCAGGAGCAGGCATTGCTGGAGGTGGGTCACCTGCCCTCTGTCAGGCTCAGGAGCGACAGGGACCTGAATCCCAGTCCAGCCTCAGCCTCACTGTGGTCTCACCCCTCTTCCCAGGTTGTAAGGCTGTGAATTGGGGGCAGGAACCCTGGACAACTTTGAAACTCACATGAGAATGTGGAAGTGGGCTTTGTAGGGAAAATGAGGAGGCCCAGGAGGCAGGTGTTGCTGTGGTCACAGGTGGGCCTGGGGCAGCCCAGCCCTGCTCAGGCTGGCACTCTTCTCACCATCTGTAGAACTTTTGGTTTCAATCCAGAGTTGCTGAGAGGTGAAGAGAATTCAGCTGCCTGGCTCCAGGGCCTGGCATCCCCAGGAAAAGAGGCCCCTCTCCCAGGGGCTCTGATCAAAGTCCCAGGGAGGCCTGTTAGTCCTCCATGGGCTGGGCAACCATGCTCCCAAGTCCTGTGGCTGGGGTGCAGTGCTCTGACCAGGGGACACCAGGGCAGGGTGAACCTCTAAGCCCTGTGCATGGAGAGAGGAGCAAGGGGTCCTCAGATAACTGCTGAGGCAGCTAGGAGCTGCCAGGGATGAGCATGGGAGACATTCCATGGCCTTGGTGTCTGAGTGAGGGAGGAAGAGGGAGTGAAGGGTTGAGTCAGAGCCTGTGTGGGGCTTTTCCTGCCTCCAAACTGAACTTCAAGGCCCTGTGTTGCCTCGACCTCCAGCTCCCAGGAAGAGGGGTAGCTGGTGACATGTGGCCTGTGGAGCTGGGCAGAGCAGGGCAGGGCAGGGTCAAGGCAAATGTGTCTGCAGGCTCTGTAGGGATGGAAGACCAGGCTCTCAGGGGCCTGCTGTCTCCAGGCCCAGCTGGGAGCCATTCCAGGACTCAGGCTGTGTGGGAACCTCTACCCTCGGGCCAGGCCGGTTCAGCTGTCTGGCTAAGGTGTTCCCCTGTGTCCCGCTAGATTGGGAAAGTCTGTGTGGAAAACTGCCAGGCCTTCAGTGGCATCAATGTCCAGTATGAGCTCCACGCCTCCGGCACCAACTGCAGCACCCTAGGGGTGGTCACCTCAGTGATGGATCACCTCCGGGATCCTGTTCGTGAATGACACCAAGGCCCTGCGGTGGCCCAAGTGTGCCGAGCTCCAATACATGGTGGTGGCCACGGACCAGCAGACCTGCAGGCAGGCCCAGGCCCAGCTGCTGGTCACAGTGATGGGGTCATGTGAGTGCCTGCTCCAGGGAGGGGTGGGTTGGGGGCCTGGGGGTCTCCAGAACCTGGACCTCCAGCCTTTTGAGAAAAACAGTACAGCTACAAGCTTTAGCTGGGGAGTGGGGAAGGCTTAGACCAGCTTCACCCTGAGTGACCCAGCAGCAGAGGGTTGCCCCTTCCAGAAAACACACAAGACCTTGGTTAAATTTGAATTTCAGGTAAACAACAAGCTGTTTTTTGGTACAGGTGTGTTCCATGCAACCTTTGCAGCTTCGTGAAAGACACACCTCCAGGGCCACCCATGCACTCTTAGGAACATGCTGACACAGCTGCCATTGGTGCCATTCACTGTGTACCTGACACACAGGTCCCACTAGGCATCCATTGGCCGAAACTCACTGCCCTCACATCCTTTCTCCTGTACTTACCCCAGCCCAGTGGCCCCCACTTTGTGACCATGATGCCCCATCCCCTGCCCTGCACCATTGCTCCCAGAACCTTGATCTGCTGCCCTTGATCTGCCACCCCAGTCCTTCTGGCCTCCACCCATGGAGCAGCTTGGCTGGTGCTGTTCCCTGTCCTCAGGCACTGGGTGGGCACTGGGCACAGGCCAGTCCCCTGTGACCCTGCTTGTCTGCCACCTGTAGATGTGGCCGAGGAGGTGGGCTGCCCCCTGTCCTGTGCTGTCAGCAAGAGATGGCTGGAGTGTGAGGAGTGCAGGGGCCTGGGCTCTCTGATGGGCAGGTGTGGGTGGAGGCAGGGAGATGGCAAAGGTAGGCCCTGGGGACACCCGAGGGAGGTCTTCTCCTGGCACCTTGTCCCCTATGTGGCTCACAATGCTGGGAGAGTAGACGGCAGTGCAGGGCTTGGGGAGAGGGCTTGTGAGTCCAGTGAATAGTCCCTGGACCAGACTTACTCTGAACTTGAGAAGGTCTGAGCCAAAGTTGGAATGTGCAGGGTACAAAGTGGACTTTTCTGGGAGGTCTTTGGCCAAGGGATGTGATGTGGGCAGGGGACTCATTGTCTGCATCAGCCAGAGGCCAGCCTGGGTGTACCCACCACCATGAGGGCCCCTCACTGTGCAGGCCTGAGAGGGTCCCAGCTTCTTTGCTGTAAGCGCTTTGTATGACTCCCAGGATGCTCCCACTGGCAGGGCTCTGTGTGCAGGGTTTCTCTGCTCAGGCCTCCTTTTGCCCCTCCCAAGGGGGCAGGATCAGCCTGGGAGGCAGTGGGGGCATGCAGTGGGGCTCCCACGTGGGTTACAGCCTGCTGTGCATCCTGTGCAGGGATCACCAGGAACTTCTCCACCTGCTCTCCCAGCACCCAGACAGCCACTGAGATGTGGTGGAGACCCAAGACATCAACATTTGCCCCAAGGACTGCCTCCATAAGCAGTGTTTAATCAGGGCACAGGGACAGGCAGGAGATTGTAGGGGGGACCTAGACCCCACACCCACTTCAGCCAGAGCACCATGACTGTCATTTTATGAATCAAGCTGAGCCTCCTATGTATTTCAGCATCACCCTGGCCATGGGGAAGGAACAGGCAGGGTCAGGGATGGCGGGGAGGCAGGGACCCACAGACTGTCCAGGCCCCTGCTGAGTTCCCAGAAATCATCACACATGGATTTCAGAAGCAGAGAAGGGTCAGCAGGGTCACTGATAGAGAAAGTGCAGCCCTGAGCCAGACGAGGGGCACTGCAACATGTGGGTCAGGTCACCAGGTTTGGTGGCAGTTTGCCACAGTTTTGGTGGCAGAGTCCTTTGTTCAGATGAAATGTTAGGAGGGGGACTGGCCATACCCATGGCTTCAGGGAAACACTGTGGCCAAGCCTTACCTGGCTGAGCCAGGCTTCTGGGCCCCTGGCCTCCCTGGACATGTGCTTGCTGACATTGGTTGGGGAGCGGCTCCTTGGGACAATGCCCTAGAAATCTGGGGGTCTGGGTTGGTCAGGTACCCCAGGAGGCTAAGTGGGCTACATCTGCCCTCAGGGGGCAGCATTATTGGGGGGAATGAGCCTGGAGAGCCCCAAGGGATTAAAGCTGGCTATGGCACCTGCAACTGCTTCCCTGAGAAGAAGTGCTTCTGCGAGCCGGAAGACATCCAGGGTGAGTGGGTGGCTGGGACCATCACTGCCTCCCGGCCCCAGGGGCATCTCAGCAGCACATCTGAGGCCCCAACAAGGAGGAAATTGCTGGGAGGAGAGTGGGCCTCATGAGACTTCCCTTTTTCCCTCTGGGCCTCTGTTACTCCATTGGTGAAACCCAGGAGAGGGGCTGGGGCCCCTATAAAGTGTCCTCTGGCCCTAAGTTCTGTGATGGGCAGGCCAGAAAAGCAGTTCTTCACCAAACAACTTATCTGCCTGACAAGTCACCGTCCCTGTGGCCATGCAGTTGGGACCCACCCAGGAGCACATTTCAAGGTCAGCAGGTCTGGTGGGTGGCACAGCCACACTGACCACATTTAGGGGCACCATCCTGCCTGAGCATGGGGACATGTTTCTAGTGTTGAGTTTTCTGGTATTATATAGGCCTATGTCCTGAGCCACTTAGCATTTTCCTAAAGAAAATCCCACAGACATTTGGAACAGAGGAAAATTCTGATCTCCCCCACCAGCCCTCCAGCGCCAGCTGGTGTAGTGAGCACAGCCTCTGCTGTGTGACCTTGGCAGGCTGCTCAGCCTCTCTGAGCCTCTATCTTCATCTATAAGAGAACAATAGTAGTCTAGGATGGGGCAGTACACAGCAGTACCCATGCTCTGTAGGGTGTTCTCAGGCCTTCCCACACCTCCACGGCCACTTTCCTGCTGCTGCAGACACAGCGGGCTGGAGAGCCATGCGGAGGAGTGTGGGCAGCCTGTACCTGGTGGTGTGGGGCCTCCTGCCACTGCCAAACCTCATACCAACCCCATCCATAGATCCGCTGTGGGATGAGCTGTGCCGCACAATGATTGCAGCCACCGTCCTCTTCTCCTTCATCATCTCGGTGCTGCTGTCTGCCTTCTGCATCCATTGCTACCACAAGTTTGCCCACAAGCTGCCCATCCCCTCAGCTGAGATGACCTTTCACTGGCCTGCCAGGCCTTCCCAGTCAGCTACTCCTCGTCTGGTGCCCGCTGGCCCCCGCTGGACTCCATGGAGAACCAGGTCTCCATGGATGCCTTCAAGATCCTGGTGAGGGTCCCTGCAGGGCAGGGAAGACCCCTGTACCCTCCCAGCTGCCATCCAGGGAGGGGTGGGTCAGGGGCCTGGGGGTTTCCGGAACCTGGACCTCCAGCCTTTTGAGAAAAACTACAGCTGCAAGGCTTAGCTGGGGAGTGGGAAGGCTTAGACCAGCTTCACCCTGAGTGACCCAGCAGCAGAGAGTTGCCACTTCCAGAAAACATACAAGACCTTGGTTAAATTTGAATTTCAGGTAAACAACAAGCTGTTTTTGGTACAGGTGTGTTCCATGCAACCTTTGCAGCTTCGTGAAAGACACACCTCCAGGACCACCCATGCACTCTTAGGAACATGCTGACACAGCTGCCATTGGTGCCATTCACTGTGTACCTGAAACACAGGTCCCACTAGGCATCCATTGGCTGAATCTCACTGCCTCACATCCTTTCTCCTGTACTTACCCCAGCCCAGTGGCCCCCACTTTGTGACCATGATGCCCCATCCCCTGCCCTGCACCATTGCTCCTGGAACCTTGATCTGCTGCCCTTGATCTGCCACCCCAGTCCTTCTGGCCTCCACCCATGGAGCAGCTTGGCTGGTGCTGTTCCCTGTCCTCAGGCACTGGCTGGGCACTGGGCACAGGCCAGTCCCATGTGACCCTGCTTGTCTGCCACCTGTAGACGTGACCGAGGAGGTGGGCTGCCCCCTGTCCTGTGCAGTCAGCAAGAGATGGCTGGAGTGTGAGGAGTGCGGCGGCCTGGGCTCTCTGATGGGCAGGTGTGAGTGGAGGCAGGGAGATGGCAAAGGTAGGCCCTGGGGACACCCGAGGGAGGTCTGCTCCTGGCACCTTGTCCCCTATGTGGCTCATGATGCTGGGAGAGTAGGCAGCAGTGCAGGGCTGGGGGAGAGGGCTTGTGAGTCCAGCGAATAGTCCCTGGACCAGACTTACTCTGAACTTGGGAAGGTCTGAGCCAAAGTTGGAATGTGCAGGGTACAGAGTGGACTTTTCTGGGAGGTCTTCGGCCAAGGGATGTGATGTGGGCAGGGGACTCATTGTCTGCATCAGCCAGAGGCCAGCCTGGGTGTACCCACCACCATGAGGGCCCCTCACTGTGCAGGCCTGAGAGGTCCCAGCTTCTTTGCTGTAAGGGCTTTGTATGACTCCCAGGATGCTCCCACTGGCAGGGCTCTGTGTGCAGGGTTTCCCTGCTCAGGCCTCCATTTGCCCCTCCCTAGAGGGGCAGGATCAGCCTGGGAGGCAGTGGGGGCATGCAGTGGGGCTCCCACATGGGTGACAGCCTGCTGTGCATCCTGTGCAGGGATCACCAGGAACTTCTCCACCTGCTCTCCCAGCACCAAGACCTGCTCCGACAGCCACTGAGATGTGGTGGAGACCCAAGACGTCAACATCTGCCCCCAGGACTGCCTCCGTAAGCAGTGTTTAATCAGGGCACAGGGACAGGCAGGAGGTTGTAGGGGGACCTAGACCCCACACCCACTTCAGCCAGAGTGCCATGACTGTCATTTTATGAATCAAGCTGAGCCTCCTATGTATTTCAGCATCACCCTGGCCATGGGGAAGGAACAGGCAGGGTCAGGGATGGTGGGGAGGCAGGGAACCACAGACTGTCCAGGCCCCTGCTGAGTTCCCAGAAATCAGCACACACACATTTCAGAAGCAGAGAAGGGTCAGCAGGGTCACTGATAGAGAAAGTGCAGCCTGAGCCAGACGAGGGGCACTGCAACGTGCGGGTCAGGTCACCAGGTTCCACAGTTTTGGTGGCAGTCCTTTGTTCAGATGAAATGTTAGGAGAGGGCTTGACTGTACCCATGGCTTCAGGGAGACACTGTGGCCAAGCCTTACCTGGCTGAGCCAGGCTGCTGGGCCCCTGGCCTCCCTGGACATGTGCTTGCTGACATTGGTTGGGGAGCAGGCACCTTGGGACACTGCCCTAGAAATCTGGGGGCCTGGGTTGGTCAGGCACCCCAGGAGGCTAAGTGGGCTATGTCTGCCCTCAGGGGCAGCATTGTCGGGGGGCATGAGCCTGGAGAGCCCCAAGGGATTAAAGCTGGCTATGGCACCTGCAACTGCTTCCCTGAGGAGAAGAAGTGCTTCTGTGAGCCGGAAGACATCCAGGGTGAGTGGGTGGCTGGGACCATCACTGCCTTCTGGCCCCAGGGTCATCTCAGCAGCACATCTGAGGCCCCAACAAGGAGGAAATTGCTGGGAGGAGAGTGGGCCTCATGAGACTTCCCTTTTTCCCTCTGGGCCTCTGTTACTCCATTGGTGAAACCCAGGAGAGGGGCCAGGGCCCCTATAAAGTGTCCTCTGGCCCTAAGTTCTGTGATGGGCAGGCCAGAAAAGCAGTTCTTCACCAAACAACTTATCTGCCTGACAAGTCACTGTCCCTGTGACCATGCAGTTGGGACCCACCCAGGAGCACATTTCATGGTCAGCAGGTCTGGTGGGTGGCACAGCCACACTGACCACATTTGGGGCACCTGTCCTGCCTGAGCACAGGGACACGTTTCTGGTGTTGAGTTTTCTGGTATTATATAGGCCTATGTCCCGAACCACTTAGCATTTTCCTAAAGAAAATGCCAAAGACATTTGGAACAGAGGAAAATTCTGACCTCCCCCATCAGCCCTCCAGTGCCAGCTGGTGTAGTGAGCACAGCCTCTGCTGTGTGACCTTGGCAGGCTGCTCAGCCTCTCTGACCCTCTATCTCCATCTGTAAGAGGACAATAGTAGTCTAGGATGGGTCAGTACATGGCAGTACCCATGCTCTGTAGGGTGTTCTCAGGCCTTCCCACACCTCCACGGCCACTTTCCTGCTGCTGCAGACAGAGCAGGCTGGAGAGCCATGTGAAGGAATGTGGGAAGCCTGTACCTGGTGGTGCAGGACCTCCTGCTACTGCCAAACCTCATACCAACCCCGTCCACAGATCCGCCATGTGACGAGCTGTGCCGCACAGTGATCGCGGCCGCCGTCCTCTTCTCCTTCAACATCTCGGTGCTGCTGTCTGCCTTCTGCATCCATCGCTACCACAAGTTTGCCCACAAGCCGCCCATCCCCTCAGCTGAAATGACCTTCTGCTGGCCCGCCAGGCCTTCCCAGTCACCTACTCCTCGTCTGGCACCCACCGGCCCTCGCTGAACTCCATGGAGAACCAGGTCTCTGTGGATGCCTTCAAGATCCTGGTGAGAGTCCCTGCAGGGCAGGGAAGACCCCCATACCCTCCCCAGCTGCCATCCAGGAGGAGGCCAGCTGGGGATACAGAGGCCATCCCATGAGGGGCTGCTGATGCTGGACAGACAAGGCCCATGTTCTGCCCCCATTTCTGCAGGGCACTGTGTGGGGATAGCCTGTGGGGTGGGACTATGATGAGGTGCTGTTCCCATCCAGGTGAGAGGCAGTGGTCAGGGCCAAAGCATCAGGCAGGGGAGCATCAGTGTGAATGGAGGGGCACTGAAGTCAGAGATGGGTGCCTCTCTGGGGAGCCTGGCCTACAGGTCTGTGTATGCTGCTCAGAGCCACCAGGCTGTTGCAAGCACCCCGGATTCTCCAGGGGCTCAGGGAGATCCTTGTCACATTGGCACTTGTCCATGGGGACTCCTTTAGGGGTCTTGTCCTTTTCCTCCCCATCATCCTCATGCCCTGGACTCTCCAAGGGCACAGGGAGACCCTCGGATTTCCAGTGCAGCCACTCACAGTCCAGGCCACCCATAGCTGGTCCAAGGGGTCCTGAAGCCCCAACTCCTGGCCTCCTGTCCTCTTCTGTATGGTGCCTCTGACCTCTTCTGGTGGTGGCCTGCCCCTCCAGTGTCCCCACTAGTACAGTGCAGGGCACTGGAAGCCAAGCCCAGTTATAGGAAAACAGAGGCTCAGGGCCAAGAATGTGAATGGACAGTGAGCACGAAGCTTATTGTGGCATGAATATCTCCTCAGCAGGAGCTTCCAGCCTGGAGTGGAAGGGAAGAAGCTGACCACCCAATGGCCACAGGCCCTGTCAGTTCCCATCTCAGGCTGGGAGGTGGCCTGGGATTCCTGGGAGGGGCCACACCCACAGTGCAGCTTACCCTGGGGCCTCAGCCCTGGAGCCTCCATCAAGCAACACCCAGCCCTTGGTGAGGGTGCAGGTCAAGGAGGCCTTCCCAGTGTGGCTACTGCCACTTCCCCAGTGGCTTTTCTTGTCAGCAGTCCCTGTCCTGGCCTGGCCACAACTCAGCCTCACAGCGGGACTCTAGTATGAGCCACCAGAGTCCTTCAAAACCCAGCAGGTTTGTGTGATGCTGCACAGGAAGGCCACACTGGTATGGGCTGCTGCTGGCAGAGACCATTACCCTAACCCCAGTCAGCTCCAGAGTCACACTCACCAGCACCAGATCTTGGACCCATGACTCAACCTCTGCTTTAGGGAGGATCAGGTTGATGTCATCCTTATGTGCTTACTGCAGTGTCTAAAGTGTGGTAGATGGGTTTCCAGTGCCAGCTGTGGAGGTGGCAGCAACAAGGCAGCCATGGCAATGTAGACACTGACCTTGACTGTGGGTTCTCAGGGGTGTGGGGTCAGACCAGGACAACCCATGAG
>CM038402.1:25348042-25415210 GCA_021498475.1 Saguinus midas | reverse complement strand
TGTGGCGCGTGCCTATAATCCCAGCGACTCAGGAGGCTGAGGCAGGAGAATTGCCTGAACCCAGGAGGCGGAGGTTGCAGTGAGCCGAGATCGCGCCATTGCACTCCAGCCTGGGTAACAAGAGTAAACTCCATCTCAAAAAAAAAAAAAAAAAAAAAAAAAAGGTCTGCTATCAAGAACTGACTTTGATGTCAGTGGCTGCTTTTCTCAGTTCCCCCTGTATGTAATGTTTCTTGCCCCTGCTTTCATCTTTGCTTTCTTTTTTTGAACTTCAGTATTGCTCAGCTACTGAATTTCTACAAACTCACAGCTCCAGTAGCTATTTTTGTCAGGCCGATGGAGTCAAGTATAGCTTAGTATTCAGCCAAGGATTCGAAGGGTTACCTGCATAGTTTCTGGAACACCCTCCAAAATTTGCCCGGCAAATTCCTGTCCTCTCAGCAGCCCTGAGCTCCAATCTTTGTTTATTCTATTCACCTGTTCTTTCTTTAGGCTCCTACTTGTCTATGCTACAATTTGGAGTGTCCTGAGCTAGAAATGAGAAGGAATGGGGAGCTCAACTCCTCGGTTTTTCTTCTCACAAGTATAGCCCTGTCCTGTTTGTAGACCAATGCCTGAAAACAGTCGTTTCATATATTGTGTCCACTTTCAGCTTGGCTTTCAGTGGCAATCTAAGTTCTGTAGCCACTATTTTGTCTTGGCCAGAACTGGAAATTGTACTAATCTTTTTGTTGGCAGAATAGTTTTTGTAATTGTAGTAGAGCCAGTGTTTCACCATAATGGCCAGGCTGGTCGGGAACTACTGACCTCAAGGGGATCAACCTGCCTCAGCCTCCAATTTACGTTTTAATAAAAAGATATTTGTCGGGGTTGGTTGCCTACACCTGTAATCCCAGCATTTTAGGAGACTGAGGCAGGTGGATCACCTGAGGTTGGGAGTTTGAGACCAGCCTGACCAAGATGGAGAAATCCGATTTCTACTATATATACAAAATTAGCTGGGCAGGGTGGCACATGCCTGTAATGCCAAGCATTTTGGAGGCTAAGACAGGAGAATCCCTTGAACCTGGAAGGCGGAGATTGCAGTGAGCCAAGATGGTTCCACTGAACTAAAACCTGGGCAACAAGAGTAAAACTCTGTCTCAAAAAAAAAAAAAAAAAAAAAACCTGGGCATGGTGGCAGGCACCTGTATTCCCAGCTACTCAGAAAGCTGAGGCAGCAGAATCGCTTGAACCCGGAAGGTGGAGGTTTCAGTTGGCTGAAATCACCCACTGCACTCCTGCCTGGGTGACAGAGCAAGATTCTGTCTCAAACAAAAGAAAAAGCAAAACAAAAGCAAACACTTCTGGGCTCATGCGATCCTCCTACCTCAGCCTGCGAAATTGCTGGGATTATAAGCAAGTGCCACCATGACCAGCCTGGGCCAAGATGTTAATGGAAAGGGGTAACCAGTGTGAGAAATAAGGTATTGGGGGGTAAGCACTTTCCAGACAGAGGGCACAGCCCATGCAAAGGCCCTGGGGCAGAATTATGTCAGGGATCTTGAAGGAACAGCGAGGAGGTCCCTGTGGCTTGAGCAGAGTGAGGAGTGTGAGAGAGGGAGGAGGGAAGGAAGACTGGTTGGGCAGGGCCTGCGGGCCTGGGGAGGAGGGAAGTTAAGCAGTTTATCTTTTAATGTAAGTGTGATCAGAAATCAGGAAGCAGGGAAGAAACAGTCCAATTTGAGTTTCTGGGTTTTTTTTTCCTTGTGACGGACTCTCACTCTGTCACCCAGGTGGGAGTTCCGTGGCCTGATCTTGGCTCACTGCAACTGCTGCCTCCCAGATTCAAGTGATTCTTGTGGCCCAGCCTTCTGAGTAGCTGGTGTTACAGGCACTCGCCAACATTCCCGGCTAATTTTTGTAATTGTAGTAGAGATAAGGTTTCACCATGATGGCCAGGCTGGTCTGGACCTGCTGACCTTAAGTGGATCAACCTGCCTCAGCCTCCAATTTATGTTTTAATACAAAGATATTGGTCTGGGTTGGTGGCTCATCCTTGTAATCCCAGCAATATGGGAGGCCGAGGCAGTTGAATCACCTCAGGTTGGGAGTTCAAGACCAGCCTGACCAAGATGGAGAAATCACATTTCTACTAAATATACAAAATTAGCTGGGCATGGTGGCATATGCCTGTAATCCCAGCAATTTGGAAGGCTGAGGCAGCAGGATCACTTGAACCTGGGAGGCGGAGGTTGCAGTGAGCCAAGATCCTGCCACTGAACTCCAACCTGGAAAACAAGAGCCAAAGTCTGTCTGAAAACAAAAACAAAACAAAAAACCTAGGCATGATGGCAGGCACCTGTAGTCCCAGCTACTCAGAAGGCTGAGGCAGCAGAATCGCTTGAACCTGGAAGGTGGAGGTTTCAGTGGGCTGGAATCACCCACTGCACCCCTGCCTGGGTGACAGAGCAAGATTCTGTCTCAAACAAAACAAAAAAACAAAACAAAAGCAAAGACTTCTGGGTGCATGTGATCCTCCTGCCACAGCCTGCGAAATTTCTGGGATTGTAAGCACGTGCCACAATGCCCAATCTGGGCCAAAACCTTAATGGAAAAGGGTAACAAGTGTGAGAAGAAACGTATTTGAGTGTAAGCACTTTCCAGGCAGAGAACACAGCCCATGCAAAGGCCCTGGGGCAGGAGTGTGTCTGGCCTATTGGAGGAACAATGAGGCGTTTCCAGTGGCTGGAGCAGAGTGAGGAGTGTGAGAGAGGAGGAGGAAGGAAGACTGGTTGGGCAGGGCCTGCGGGCCTGGGGAGGAGGGGAAGTTAAGCAGTTTATCTTTTAATGTAAGTGTGATCAGAAATCAGGAAGCAGGGAAGAAACAGTCCAATTTGAGTTTCTGGGTTTTTTTTTCCTTGTGACGGACTCTCACTCTGTCACCCAGGTGGGAGTGCCGTGGCCTGATCTTGGCTCACTGCAACTGCTGCCTCCCAGATTCAAGTGATTCTTGTGGCCCAGCCTTCTGAGTAGCTGGTGTTACAGGCACTCGCCAACATTCCCGGCTAATTTTTGTAATTGTAGTAGAGATAAGGTTTCACCATGATGGCCAGGCTGGTCTGGACCTGCTGACCTTAAGTGGATCAACCTGCCTCAGCCTCCAATTTATGTTTTAATACAAAGATATTGGTCTGGGTTGGTGGCTCATCCTTGTAATCCCAGCAATATGGGAGGCCGAGGCAGTTGAATCACCTCAGGTTGGGAGTTCAAGACCAGCCTGACCAAGATGGAGAAATCACATTTCTACTAAATATACAAAATTAGCTGGGCATGGTGGCATATGCCTGTAATCCCAGCAATTTGGAAGGCTGAGGCAGCAGGATCACTTGAACCTGGGAGGCGGAGGTTGCAGTGAGCCAAGATCCTGCCACTGAACTCCAACCTGGACAACAAGAGCCAAACTCTGTCTGAAAACAAAAACAAAACAAAAAACCTAGGCATGGTGGCAGGCACCTGTAGTCCCAGCTACTCAGAAGGCTGAGGCAGCAGAATCGCTTGAACCTGGAAGGTGGAGGTTTCAGTGGGCTGGAATCACCCACTGCACCCCTGCCTGGGTGACAGAGCAAGATTCTGTCTCAAACAAAACAAAAAAACAAAACAAAAGCAAAGACTTCTGGGTGCATGTGATCCTCCTGCCGCAGCCTGCGAAATTTCTGGGATTGTAAGCACGTGCCACAATGCCCAATCTGGGCCAAAACCTTAATGGAAAAGGGTAACAAGTGTGAGAAGAAACGTATTTGAGTGTAAGCACTTTCCAGGCAGAGAACACAGCCCATGCAAAGGCCCTGGGGCAGGAGTGTGTCTGGCCTATTGGAGGAACAATGAGGCGTTTCCAGTGGCTGGAGCAGAGTGAGGAGGGGAAGAGAGAGAGGAGGGAAAGAGGACCCATTGGGCAGGGCCCTGCAGGCCTTGGGGAGGTGGGGAAGTCAAGCAGTTTATCTCTTAATGTAAGTGTGATGGGAAATCAGGAAGCAGGGAATAAACTGTCCAATTTGAGTTTTTGTTTTTATTTTATTTTCATGGACTCTCATTCTGTCACCCAGGTGGGAGTGCATGGCATAATCTGGGCACACTGCAACCTTTGCCTCCCAGAGTCAAGTGACTCTTGGTGCTCAGCCTCCTGAGTAGCTGGTATTACAGGCACCTGCCGTCATGCCTCGCTAATTTTTGTAATTGTAGTAGAGACAGGGTTTCACCATAATGGCCAGGCTGGTCTGGACCTCCTGACCTTAAGTGGATCAACCTTCCTCAGCCTCCAATTTATGTTTTAATACAAAGATATTGGTCTGGGTTGGTGGCTCATGCCTGTAATCCCAGCACTTTGGGAGGCCGAGGCAGGTGGTTCACCTGAGGTTGGGAGTTTGAGACCAGCCTGACCAAGATGGAGAAATCCCATTTCTACTAAATATACAAAATTAGCTGGGCATGGTGGCATGCCTGTAATCCCAGCAATTTGGAAGGCTGAGGCAGCAGAATCACTTGAACCTGGGAGGCGGAGGTTGCAGTGAGCCAAGATGGTTCCACTGAACTAAAACCTGGGCAACAAGAGTAAAACTCTGTCTCAGAAAAAAAAAAAAAAAAAAAAAACCTGGGCATGGTGGCAGGCACCTGTAGTCCCAGCTACTCAGAAGGCTGAGGCAGCAGAATCGCTTGAACCTGGAAGGTGGAGGTTTCAGTTGGGTGAAACCACCCACTGCACTCCTGCCTGGGTGACAGAGCAAGATTCTGTCTCAAACAAAACAAAACAAAACAAAAGCAAACACTTCTGGGCTCATGTGATCCTCCTGCCACAGCCTGCGAAATTGCTGGGATTATAACACAGGCCACCATGCCCAGCCTTGGCCAAGGTCTTAATGAAAAGGGTAACCAGTGTGAAAAGGAAGGTATTTGGGGGTAACCACTTTCCAGACAGAGGGCACAGCCCATGCAAAGGCCCTGGGGCAGGACTGTTTCTGGTGGGTTGCAGGAACAGCAAGGAGGTCCCTGTGGCTTGAGCAGAGTGAGGAGGGAAGAGAGAGGAGGAAAGAGGACCCATTGGGCAGGGCCCTGCAGGCCTTGGGGAAGGTGGGGATGTTAAGCAGTTTATCTTTTAATGTAAGTGTGATCAGAAATCAGGAAGCAGGAAATAAACAGTCCAATTTGAGTTTTTGTTTTTATTTTATTTTCATGGACTCTCATTCTGTCACCCAGGTGGGAGTGCCGTGGCCTGATCTTGGCTCACTGCAACCTCTGCCTCCCAGACTCAAGTGACTCTTGTGGCTCAGCCTCCTGAGTAGCTGGTATTACAGGCACCTGCCGTCATGCCTCGCTAATTTTTGTAATTGTAGTAGAGATAAGGTTTCACCATGATGGCCAGGCTGGTCTGGACCTGCTGACCTTAAGTGGATCAACCTGCCTCAGCCTCCAATTTATGTTTTAATACAAAGATATTGGTCTGGGTTGGTGGCTCATCCTTGTAATCCCAGCAATATGGGAGGCCGAGGCAGTTGAATCACCTCAGGTTGGGAGTTCAAGACCAGCCTGACCAAGATGGAGAAATCACATTTCTACTAAATATACAAAATTAGCTGGGCATGGTGGCATGCCTGTAATCCCAGCAATTTGGAAGGCTGAGGCAGCAGGATCACTTGAACCTGGGAGGCGGAGATTGCAGTGAGCCAAGATGGTTCCACTGAACTAAAACCTGGGCAACAAGAGTAAAACTCTGTCTCAGAAAAAAAAAAAAAAAAAAAACCTGGGCATGGTGGCAGGCACCTGTATTCCCAGCTACTCAGAAGGCTGAGGCAGCAGAATCGCTTGAACCTGGAAGGTGGAGGTTTCAGTTGGCTGAAATCACCCACTGCACTCCTGCCTGGGTGACAGAGCAAGATTCTGTCTCAAACAAAATGAAAAGCAAAACAAAAGCAAACACTTCTGGGCTCATGTGATCCTCCTACCTCAGCCTGCGAAATTGCTGGGATTATAAGCACGTGCCACCATGCCCAGCCTGGGCCAAGATCTGAATGGAAAGTGGTAACCAGTGTGAGAAGGAAGGTATTGGGGGTAAGCACTTCTCAGAGAGAGGGCACAGCCCATGCAAAGGCCCTGGGGCAGGAGTGTGTGTGGCATGTTGGAGGATCAGCAAGGAGGTCACTGTGGCTTGAGCAGAGTGAGGAGTGAGAGAGAGGGAGCAGGGAAGGAAGACAGGTTGGGCAGGGCCTGCAGGCCTTGGGGAGGTGGTGGAAGTTAAGCAGTTTATCTTTTAATGTAGGTGTGATGGGAAATCAGGAAGCAGGGAAGAAACTGTCCAATTTGAGTTTTTTTTTTATTTTAGTAGAGCCAGTGTTTCACCATAATGGCCAGGCTGGTCTGGACCTGCTGACCTTAAGTGGATCAACCTGCCTCAGCCTCCAATTTGTTTTATTTTATTTTATTTTCATGGACTCTCATTCTGTCACCCAGGTGGGAGTGCATGGCCTGATCTTGGCTCACTGCAACCTCTGCCTCCCAGATTCAAGTGATTCTTGTGGCTCAGCCTCCTGAGTAGCTGGTATTATAGACACCGGCCATCATGTCCGGCTAATTTTGGAATTGTAGTAGAGACAGGGTTTCACCATAATGGCCAGGCTGGTCTGGAATTTCTGACCTCTAGTGGATCAACCTGCCTCAGCCTCCATTTGATGTTTTAATATAAAGATATTGGTCAGGGTTTGTGGCTCACACCTATAATCCCAGCATTTTAGGGAGACTGAGGCAGGTGGATCACCTGAGGTTGGGAGTTTGAGACCAGCCTGACCAAGATGGAGAAATCGGGTTTCTACTAAATATACAAAATTAGCTGGGCATGGTGGCCCATGCCTGTAATCCCAGCAATTTGGAAGGCTGAGGCAGCAGGATCACTTGAACCTGGGAGGCGGAGGCTGCAGTGAGCCAAGATCCTGCCACTGAACTCAAACCTGGAAAACAAGAGCCAAAGTCTGTCTGAAAACAAAACAAAAAAAAAACCTGGGCATGGTGGCAGGCACCTGTAGTCCCAGCTACTCAGAAGGCTGAGGCAGCAGAATCGCTTGAACCTGGAAGGTGGAGGTTTCAGTTGGCTGAAATCACCCACTGCACTCCTGCCTGGGTGACAGAGCAAGATTCTGTCTCAAACAAAACAAAAAGCAAAACAAAACAAAAAAACAAAAGCAAACACTTCTGGGCTCATGTGATCCTCCTACCTCAGCCTGCGAAATTGCTGGGATTATAAACATGGGCCACCATGCCCAGCCTGGGCCAAGATCTTAATGGAAAGGGGTAACCAGTGTGAGAAGGAAGGTATTTGGTGGTAAGCACTTCTCAGAGAGAGGACACAGCCCATGCAAAGGCCCTGGGGCAGGAGTGTGTGTGGCATGTTGGAGGAACAGCAAGGAGGTCCCTGTGGCTTGAGCAGAGTGAGGAGTGAGAGAGAGGGAGCAGGGAAGGAAGACAGGTTGGGCAGGGCCTGCAGGCCTTGGGGAGGTGGGGAAGTTAAGCAGTTTATCTTTTAATGTAGGTGTGATGGGAAATCAGGAAGCAGGGAATAAACTGTCCAATTTGAGTTTTTTTTTTTTTTAGTTGACTTTTTTATTGCATTATAGGTTTGGGGTACATGTGCAGAATGTGCAAGATAGTTGCATAGGTACACACATGGCAGTGTGTTTTGCTGCCTTCCTCCCCTTCACCCACACTTGGTATTCATCCCCAGGCTATCCCCCAGCCCTCCCCACTGTCCCTCCCCATTTCCCCAACAGTCCCCAGTGTATAGTAGACCGCCTCTCTGTGTCCATGTGTTCTCATGTTTCTCACCCACCTATGAGTGAGTATATGCAGTATTTCTTTTTCTGTTCTTGTGTCAGTTTGCTGAGAATGATGTTCTCCAGATTCATCCATGTCCTTACAAAGGACACAAACTCATCATTTTTGATTGCTGCATAATATTCCATGGTGTATATGTGCCACATTTTTCCAGTCCAGTCTATCCTCGATGGGCATTTGGGTTGGTTCCAGGTCATTGCTATTGCAATTTGAGTTTTTGAGGTTTTTTTTTTTTTTTGAAACAGAGTGTTACTCTGTCACCCAGGTGGGAGTGCAGTGGTGCAATCTCGGCTCACTGCAACCTCCACCTCCTGGGTTCCAGCGATTCTCCTGCCTCAGCCTCTCAGGTAGCTGGAATTACAGGCACACACAACCATGCCCAGCTAAGTTTTATATTTTTAGGAGAGACAGGGTTTCACCATTTTGGCCAGGCTGGACTTGATCTCCTTACCTCAAGTGATCTACCTGCCTTGGCCTCTCAAAATGCTAGGATTACAGGCATGAGCCACCACGCCTGGCCAGAACATGATTAATTATCTTTTAATGAGAAAAAAGGGCAGTTCTATAAATCATGTTAGGCACAAAAGATGCAAAAAAGTCAGTAATATACAGTTCTACTATTAAAAATTAGTCTAATGAGGTAACACCTATGTAAGATAAACAAATTATAGTAAAATGAAAGACTAATGACAGTAAACCATATTAAAAATGTAACAATGTAACAAAGTAATAATGTAAAAAGAAAAGGAAATGAATAAAAATGTAATTGAAGAAAGAATGAACAGTGAAGTAGGAAAATGTGTTGCATGGGAGAAAGTGTTAAGCAATGATTAGGAAAAATACCAGTGTAGCTGGGCGGTGGCTCATGCCTGTAATCCCAGCACTTTGGGAGGCCGAGGTGGGTGAATCACGAGTCAATAGATCAAGACAATCCTTGTCAACATGGTGAAACCCGTCTCTACTAAAATACAAAAATTAGCTGGGCATGGTGGCGTGCCTGTAATCCCAGCTACTCAGGAGGCTGAGGCAGAAGAATTGAACCCAGGAGGTGGAGGTTGCGGTGAGCCGAGCGCGCCATTGCACTCCAGCCTGGGTAACAAGAGCAAAACTCCATCTCAAAAAAAGGGGGGCGGGGTAACCAGTGTGAGAAGGAAGATATTGGGGGTTAAGCACTTTCCAGACAGAGGGCACAGCCCATGTAAAGTTTCTGGGGCAGGACTATTTCTGGTGGGTTGCAGGAACAGCAAGGAGGTCCCTGTGGCTTGAGGAGAGTAAGAGTGAGAGAGAGGAGGAGGTAAGGAGGACAGGTTGGGCAGGGCCTGCTGGCCTTGGGGAGGTGGGGGATGTTAAGCAACTTATCTTTTAATGTAAGTGTGATGGGAAATCAGGAAGCAGGAAATAAACAGTCCAATTTGAGTTTTTGTTTTTTTTTTTTTTTGAGACTGGGTCTCACTCTGCAACCCAGGTGGGAGTGCAGTGGCATGATCTCAGCTCACTGCAACCTCTGCCTCCCAGACTGAAGTGACTCTTGTGGCTCAGACTCCTGAGTAGCTGGTATTACAGGCACCAGCCACCACGCCTGGCCAGAACATGATTAATTATCTTTTAATGTAAGTGTGATGGGAAATCAGGAAGCAGGAAATAAACAGTCCAATTTGAGTTTTGGGTTTTTTTTTTTTTTTTGAAACAGAGTGTTACTCTGTCACCCAGGTGGGAGTGCAGTGGCATGATCTCAGCTCACCGCAACCTCCGCCTCCTGGGTTCAGGCAATTCTCCTACCTCAGCCTCCTGAGTAGCTGGGATTACAGGCATGCACCACCATGCCCAGCTAAGTTTTATATTTTAGGAGAGACAGGGTTTCACCATTTTGGCCAGGCTGGACTTGATCTCCTCACTTCAAGTGATCTACCTGCCTTGGCCTCTCAAAATGCTAGGATTACAGGCATGAGCCACCACGCCTGGCCAGAACATGATTAATTATCTTTTAATGAGAAAATAGGACAATTCCATAAATCATGTTAGGCACAAAAGATGCAAAAAAGTCAGTAATATACAGTTCTACTATTAAAAATTAGTCTAATGAGGTAACACCTATGTAAGATAAACAAATTATAGTAAAATGAAAGACTAATGACAGTAAACCATATTAAAAATGTAACAATGTAACAAAGTAATAATGTAAAAAAAGGAAAAGGAAATGAATAAAAATGTAATTGAAGAAAGAATGAACAGTGAAGTAGGAAAATGTGTTGCATGGGAGAAAGTGTTAAGCAATGATTAGGAAAAATACCAGTGTAGCTGGGCGCGGTGGCTCATGCCTGTAATTCCAGCACTTTGGGAGGCCGAGGTGGGTGAATCACGAGTCAATAGATCAAGACAATCCTTGTCAACATGGTGAAACCCCGTCTCTACTAAAAATACAAAAATTAGCTGGGCATGGTGGCGCGTGCCTGTAATCCCAGCTACTCAGGAGGCTGAGGCAGAAGAATTGCCAGAACCCAGGAGGTGGAGGTTGCGGTGAGCCGAGAGCGCGCCATTGCACTCCAGCCTGGGTAACAAGAGCAAAACTCCATCTCAAAAAAAGGGGGGCGGGGTAACCAGTGTGAGAAGGAAGGTATTGGGGGGTAAGCACTTTCCAGACAGAGGGCACAGCCCATGCAAAGTCCCTGGGGCAGGACTGTTTCTGGCGGGTTGCAGGAACAGCGAGGAGGTCCTGTGGCTTGAGGAGAGTAAGAAGTGAGAGAGAGGGAGGAGGTAAGGAGGACAGGTTGGGCAGGGCCTGCGGGCCTTGGGGAGGTGGGGGATGTTAAGCAGTTTATCTTTTAATGTAAGTGTTATTGGAAATCAGGAAGCAGGAAATAAACAGTCCAATTTGAGTTTTGGGTTTTTTTTTTTTTTGAGACTGGGTCTCACTCTGCAACCCAGGTGGGAGTGCAGTGGCATGATCTCAGCTCACTGCAACCTCTGCCTCCCAGACTCAAGTGACTCTTGTGGCTCAGCCTCCTGAGTAGCTGGTATTACAGGCACCAGCCACCACGCCTGGCTAATTTTTGTAATTGTAGTAGAGACAAGGTTTCACCATGATGGCCAGGCTGGTCTGGACCTCCTGACCTTAAGTGGATCAATCTGCCTCAGCCTCCAATTTATGTTTTAATAAAAAGATATTGGTCGGGGTTGGTGGCTCACACCTGTAATCCCAGCACTTTGGGAGGCCGAGGCAAGTGGATCACCTGAGGTTGGGAGTTCGAGACCAGACTGACCAAAATGGAGAAATTCAGTTTCTACTAAATATACAAAATTAGCTGGGCATGGTGGCCCATGCCTATAATCCCAGCCATTTGGGAGGCTGAGGAAGAATAGCTTGAACGTGGGAGGCGGAGGTTGCAGTGAGCCAAGATCGTGCCACTGAACTCCAACCTGAGCAACAAGAGTAAAACTCTGCCTGAAAACAAACAAACGAACAAAAAATAAAAATAAAATTTTTTGGCATAATGGCAGGCACCTGTAATTCCAGCTACTCAGAAGGCTGAGGCAGCAGAATTGTTTAAACCTGGAAGGTGGAGGTTTCAGTTAGCTGAAATCACCCACTGCACTCCTGCCTGGGTGACAGAGCAAGAATCTGTCTCAAACAAAACAAAAAACAAAATAAACCACTTCTGGGCTCATGTGATCCTCCTACCTCAGCCTGTGAAATTGCTGGGGTTATAAGCAGGTACCCCCATGCCCAGCCTGGGACAAGATGTTAATTAAAAGGGGTAACCAGTGTGAGAAGGAAGGTATTGGGGGCTAAGCACTTTCCAGACAGAGGGCACAGCCCATGCAAAGGCCCTGGGGCAGGAGTGTGTGTGACATGTTGGAAAAACAGCAAGGAGGTCCCTGTGGCTTGAGCAGAGTGAGAGATGAGAGAGAGGGAGCAGGGAAGGACAATGGGTTGGGCAGGGCCTGCAGGCCTTGGGGAGGTGGGGGAAGTTAAGCAGTTTATCTTTTAACGTAGATGTGATGGGAAATCAGGAAGCAGGGAGTAAACAGTCCAATTTGAGTTTTTGAGGTTTTTTTTTTTTTTGAAACAGAGTGTTACTCTGTCACCCAGGTGGGAGTGCAGTGGTGTGATCTCGGCTCACTGCATCCTCCACCTCCCAGACTCAAGTGACTTTTGGGGCTCAGCCCCTGGAGTAGCTGGTATTACAGGCACCCAGAACCATGACAGGATAATTTTTCTAATTCTAGTGGAGACAGGATTTCACCATAATGGCCCGGCTGGCCTGGAAATACAGACCTCTAGTGGATCAACCTGCCTCAGCCTCCAATTTGTGTTTGTTTGTTTGTTTATTTATTTATTTATTTTGAGACAAAGTTTTGCTCTTGTTACCCAGTCTGGAGTGCGATCTCAGCTCACCGCAACCTCCGCCTCCTGGGTTCAGGCAATTCTCCTACCTCAGCCTCCTGAGTAGCTGGGATTACAGGCATGCACCACCATGCCCAGCTAATTTTTATATTTTTAGTAGAGACCGGGTTTCACCATGTTGACCAGAATGGTCTCGATCTCTTGACCTCGTGATCCACCCACCTTGGCCTCCCAAAGCAATTTATGTTTTAATAAAAGATATTTGTGGTAGTTGGTGGCTCACACCTGTAATCCCAGAACTTTGGGAGGCTGAGGCAAGTGGATCTTGTGAGATTGGGAGTTTGAGACCAGACTGACCAAGTTGGAGAAATTCTGTTTCTACTAAATATACAAAATTAGCTGGAAATGGTGGCCCATGCCTGTAATCCTAGTGATTTGGGAGGCTGAAGAAGGAGAATAGTTTGAACATGGGAGGCGGAGGTTGCAGTGAGCCAATATCCTGCCACTGAACTCCAAGGTGGGCAACAAGAGTAAAACTCTGTCAGAAAACAAACAAAAAAAGCCTGGGCATGGTGGCAGGAACCTGTAGTTCCAGCTACTCAGAAGGCTGAGGCATGAGAATCACTTGAACCTGGAAGGTGGAGGTCACCCACTGCACTCTGGCCTGGGTGACACAGCAAGATTCTGTCTCAAACAAAACAAAAGGAAACACTTCTGGGCCCATGCAATCCTCCTATTTCAGCCTGCAAAATTGCTGGGAGTATAAGCACATGCCACCATGGCTGCCTAATTTTTTTTTATTTTAGTAGAGACAGTGTTTCACCATAATGGTTAGACTGATTTGGGAACTCCTGACCTCAAGGGGATCAACCTGCCTCAGCCTCCAATTTATGTTTTAATAAAAAGATGTTTGTCAGGCTTGGTTGCCTATGCCTGTAATCCCAGCATTTTAGGAGACTGAGGCAGGTGGATCACCTGAGGTTGGGTGTTCAAGACCAGCCTGACCAAGATGGAGAAATCCGATTTCTACTATATATACAAAATTAACTGGCAGGGTGGTACATGCCTGTAATGCCAGGCATTTTGGAGGCTAAGACAGGAGAATCGCTTGACCCTGGGAGATGGAGATTGCAGTGAGCCAAGATGGTTCTGCTGAATTCAACCTGGGCAACAAGAGTAAAACTATGTCTTGGAAAAAAATAAAACTGGGCTTGGTGGCACCTGTATTCCCAGCTACTGAGAAGGCTGAGGCAGCAGAATCACTTGAATCTGAAAGATGGAGTTTTCAGTTGGCTGAAATCGCCCACTGCACTCCTGCCTTGGTGCAGAGCAAGATTCTGTCTCAAACAAAAGAGAAAGCAAAACAAAAGCAAACATTTCTGGGCTCATGCATCCTCCTACCTCAGCCTGCAAAATTGCTGGGAGTATAAGCACATGCCACCATGGCTGCCTAATTTTTTTTTATTTTAGTAGAGACAGTGTTTCACCATAATGGTTAGACTGATTTGGGAACTCCTGACCTCAAGGGGATCAACCTGCCTCAGCCTCCAATTTATGTTTTAATAAAAAGATGTTTGTCAGGCTTGGTTGCCTCTGCCTGTAATCCCAGCATTTTAGGAGACTGAGGCAGGTGGATCACCTGAGGTTGGGTGTTCGAGACCAGCCTGACCAAGATGGAGAAATCCGATTTCTACTATATATACAAAATTAACTGGCAGGGTGGTGCATGCCTGTAATGCCAGGCATTTTGGAGGCTAAGACAGGAGAATCGCTTGACCCTGGGAGATGGAGATTGCAGTGAGCCAAGATGGTTCCACTGAATTCAACCTGGGCAACAAGAGTAAAACTATGTCTTGGAAAAAAAAAAAAAAACCTGGGCTTGGTGGCACCTGTATTCCCAGCTACTGAGAAGGCTGAGGCAGCAGAATCACTTGAATCTGAAAGATGGAGTTTTCAGTTGGCTGAAATCACCCACAGCACTCCTGCCTTGGTGCAGAGCAAGATTCTGTCTCAAACAAAAGAGAAAGCAAAACAAAAGCAAACATTTCTGGGCTCATGCATCCTCCTACCTCAGCCTGCAAAATAGCTGGGATTATAAGCAAGTGCCACCATGACCAGCCTGGGCCAAGATGTTAATGGAAAGTGGTAACCAGTGTGAGAAGTAAGGTATTGGGGGGTAAGCACTTTCCAAAAAGAGGGTACAGCACATAAGAGTGAGGATCTGCATTTATAACACCCGGAATTGTTTTTCTCTCCACAGGACAAGTTGACAATGGGTCTCCGTGTACAGGCTGTCAGAGAATTTGAGGGAAACACTTTGTAGCAAGATGATGATGTTTTCCATGAAAACAATAAAGTGACTAAGATCCGTTAGCACGCTGTGCTTGGCTTCCATGGAGGTCCTCAGCGGCCTGCCTGGACATCCGTCTCGGATTGGGCTTCATCCCAGAAAGCTTCTGAGAAGCTCTCCACCGGATTCGCCCCCAGGGTGGCCAGTTCTGGGTGTGGCGGTCTCTGCTGCTGGCTGCGCTTGCGGCTTTGTCTTTGTTCACACCTTCTAGGGACAGCAGCGCTGAGAAGCAGGGGTCCCTGGGCTTGGAGACCAAGGCAGGGCCCCTTGGTGGGTGGCCAAGGTCGAAGCGGGCAGTGAGCTCATGGAGCCAGGCAACCTTTTGCTGACACCCTCCCGGAGGGTCTCAGGCATCTTTCTGGGGTCCACCGACCCCCGCCACACCTCACCAGACTGAATCTCCAGCCCCGCGGGACCGATCCCTCCTCATGCCATCCGATCTGGAATCCAGTGGGCAGAGCAGACCCGGGTGCCCACCTCACTGTCTCAAGCGCCCTCCCCATCCAGCCGACTGGAACAGGAAAGTGGGCTCAGGGAGCCACTGAGGTCAGGACGGTCGGGCTCCTGCTCAGCTTGTGGCAGGCAGCCACCTTCCCTGGGGCCGCGTTGGACACCTCCGCCAGCATTTTCCGGTGCCCCTGCGGCCCCCCTGCCACAGAAAGCCCACGTTGCCTCTGGCCAGGCGGGTACGCCAATGCGCATGTGCAAGCGGCGTGTCACAAGCGCGAGCTCCCACCGGGGGCTCGCATCACAGTGACAGCCCCGTGGCCTGGGGAACTGCCGTCTCAGCGGCTTGGCAGAGCAGCGGCCATCCGTAGCAGTGCCTGGGCTTTGGGCAACGGCCCTCTCCCCGAGATCGTCACCAGGGTCCCGGTATTTCAGGAGTTGGGCAGGGCCGGACCAGGCTGAGAAAAGCTGCAGTGGAGCTTCAGGGATGCCCAGGGCGATCCCCAAGTATCCCCACGATGCTTCAGGCCTGCTCAGATGCTGTGGTGGGTGCGTCTCCTTGAAAGCTGTCCCTGCTGGGATTTCCAGGTACTGCCACCCTGTGCGCCCCAGGGCTGCTCTCTCCCCGAGCGGCTTCTCGAGAGAGCAGAACTCCGCAGCCTCAGGAGCTGCCTGTGACTGTTGGATATCTCTGTGTGTCTTGCTTTCTTCGTGTGTGTGTGTGTGTGTGTGTGTGTGTGTGTGTGTGCCTGCAGGGGTCCCTGGGCTTCCAGACCAAGGCAGGGCCCCTTGGTGGGTGGCCCAGGTTGAAGTGGGGTAGTGAGCTCATGAAGCCACGGAATGTTCAGCTGTTGCAGGAACAGAAAGGAGGGCCCTGTGGCTGGAGCAGAGTGAGAGCGGGGAGAGAGGGAGGAGGGAAGGAAGACCTGTTGGTCAGGGCCCTTCAGGTCTTGGGGAGGTGAGGGAAGTTAAGCAGTTTTTTAATGTAAGTGTGATGGGAAATAAGAAAGCAGGGAAGAAACAATCCAATTTCAGGTTTTTTTTTTTTTTTTTTTGAGAAGGACTCTCACTCTGTCACCCAGGTGGGAGTGCAGAGGCATGATCTCGGCTCACTGCAACCTCTGCCTCCCAGATTCAAGTGATTCTTGTGGCTCAGCCTCCTGAGCAGCTGGTATTTTTGGCACCCGCCACCATGCCCAGCTAACTTTTGTAATTGTAGTAGAGAAAATGTTTCACCATGATGGCCAGGCAGATCTGGAACTTCTGACATCAAGTGGATCTACCTGCCTCTGCCTACAATTCAGGTTTTAATGAAAAGATATTGGTCAGGGTTGGTGGCTCACGCCTGTAATCCCAGCACTTTGGGAGGCCGAGGCAGGTGGATCACCTGAGGTTGAGAGTTTGAGACCAGCCTGACCAAGATGGAGAAATCCCATTACTATTAAATATACAAAATTAGCTGGGCCTGGTGGTGTATGCCTGTAATCCCAGCCATTTGGGAGGCTGAGGCAGGAGAATCATTTGAACCTGGAAAGCAAAGTTTGCAGTGAGCCAAGATCATGCCACTGAACTCCAAACTGGAACAAGAGTAAAACACTGTCTCAAAAAAAAAAAAAAAAATCATGGGCATGGTGGCAGGCACCTGTAATTCCAGCTACTCAGAAGGCTGAGGCAGCAGAATCGCTTGAACCTAGAAGGTGGAGGTTTCAGTTAGCTGAAATCACCCACTTCACTCCTGTCTGGGTGACAGAGCAAGATTCTGTCTCAAACAAAACAAAAGCAAACAATTCTGGGCTCATGTGATCCTTCTACCTCAGCCTGCAAAATTGCTGGTGTTATAAGCACATACCCACATGCCCAGCCTGGGCCAAGCTCTTAGTCAAAAGGGGTATCCAGTGTGAGAAGGAAGGTATTGGGGGCTAAGCACTTTCCAGACAGAGGGCACAGCCCATGCAAAGTCCCTGGGGCAGGACTGTTTCTGGTGGGTTGCAGGAACAGCAAGGAGGTCCCTGTGGCTTGAGGAGAGTAAGGAGTGGGAGAGAGGGAGGAGGTAAGGAGGATGGATTGGACAGGGCCTGCAGGCCTTGGGAAGGTGGGGGATGTTAAGCAGTTTATCTTTTAATGTAAGTGTTATTGGAAATAAGGAAGCAGGAAATAAACAGTCCAATTTGAGTTTTTGGGATTTTTGTTTTTGAGACGGGGTCTCACTCTGTAATCCAGGTGGGAATACAGTGGTGTGATCTCAGCTCACTGCAACCTCTGCCTCCCAGACTCAAGTGACTCTTGTGGCTCAGCCTCCTGAGTAGCTGGTATTACAGGCACTGGTCACCATGCCTGGCTAAGTTTTGTAATTTTAGTAGAGACAGGATTTCACCATAATGGCCAGGCTGGCCTGTAATTACAGACCTCTAGTAAATCAACCTGTTAAAATTGTATCTTGTGGAACTTCCTAGAGACTTGTTGAATGGGTATATAATCATGTGCACAATAAAAGCCAGGCTGAGGTCATCTCAAGTGGAGATGAGGAACTTGTTGGTAACTGAGGAAAAGGTGACTCTTACTTTAGCAAAGAGACTAGCAGCATTCTTCCCCTGCACTAGAGATTTGTGGAACTTTGAACTTGAGAGAGATGATTTAGCATAACTGGAAGAAGAAATTTCTAAGGAGCAAAGCATTCAAGAGATAACTTGGATGCTGTTAAAGGCATTTGGTTTTATAAGGGAAGCAGAGCATAAAACTTGGAAAATTTGCAGCCTGGCAATATGATAAAAAGAAAATCCCATTTTCTGAGAAGAAATTCAAGCCTGCTGCAGAAATTTGCATAAGTAATGAGCCAAATATTAATCCCAAAGACAATGAGGAAAATGTCCCCAGGGCCTGTCAGAGGCCTTCACAGCAGGTCTTCCCTGGAGGCCTAGGAGGAAAAAGGGTTTTGTGGACCAGGCCCAGTGGCCCTCTGCTGTTTGTAGCCTAGGGAATTGGTTCCCTGTATCTCAGCCACTCCAGCTGTGGTTGAAAGGGGCAAATGTACAGCTCAGGCTGTGGCTTCAGAGGGGACAAGCCTCAAGCCTTAGCAGATTCCATATGGTGCTGAGCCTGCCAGTGCACCAAAGTCAAAAAGTGGAGTTTGGGAACCTCTGCCTAGATTTCAGAGGATAGATAGAAACAATTGAATGTCCAGGCAGAAGTTTGCTGTGGGGGTAGGGCTCTCATGGAGAACCTCTGCTAGGGCAGTGCAGTAGGGAAACGTGGAGTCAGAGTCCCCACCCAGAGTCTCTACTAGAGCATTGCTGAGTGGAGCTGTGAGAAGAGGGCCACTGTCCTCCGGACTCCAGAATGGTAGATCCAGTGACAGCTTATACCATGCACCTGGAAAAGCCACAGACACTCAATGCCAGTCCATAAAAGCAGCCAAGAAGGAGGCTGTACCCTGCAAAGCCACAAGGGTGGAACTGCCCAAGACCATGAGAACTCACCTCTTCCAGATATGATGCACGGAGTCAAAGGAGATCATTTTGGAGCTTTGCAATTTGACTAACCTGCTGGATTTCAGACTTTCATGGGGCCTGTAGCCTTTGTTTTGCCCAATTTCTCCCATTTGGAATGCCTGTATTTACTGAATGCCGGTACCCCAATTGTATCTAGGAAGTAATTATCTTGCTTTAGATTTTACAGGCTTATAGGCAGAAGGGACTTGCCTTGTCTCAAATGATACCTTGGACTGTGGACTTTTGAATTAATGCTGAAATGAATTAAGACTTGGAGGGACTATTGGGAAGGCATGATTGGTTTTGAAATGTGAAGACATGAGATTTGGGAGTCACCAGGGGCAAAATGATAGGTTTTGCTTGTGTCCCTGATTACCCATGAAGAACACTAAAAATACTATTTTATTTTTTTTATTTTATTTTATTTTTATTATTATTTTTTAAAATTTTTATTGCGTTATAGGTTTGGGGGTACATGTGCAGAACGAGCAAGATAGTTGCACAGGCACACACATGGCAGAGTGCTTTGCTGCCTTCCTCCCCCTCACCCACACTTGGTATTCATCCCCAGGCTATCCCCCCCAGCCCCCACTGCTGTCCCTCCCCTTTCCCCCAACAGTCCCCAGTGTATAGTAGACCACCTCTGTGTCCATGTGTTCTTATTTTTCTCACCCACCTATGAGTGAGTATATGCGTATTTCTTTTTCTGTTCTTGTGTCAGTTTGCTGAGAATGATGTTCTCCAGATTCATCCATGTCCCTACAAAGGACACAAACTCATCATTTTTGATTGCTGCATAATATTCCATGGTGTATATGTGCCACATTTTCCCAGTCCAGTCTATCATCATGGGCATTTGGGTTGGTTCCAGGTCTTTGCTATTGTAAACAGTGCTGCAATGAACATTCGTGTGCATGTGTCCTTATAGTAGAACGATTTATAGTCCTTGATAGATACCCAGTAATGGGATTGCTGGGTCAAATGGAATTTCTATTTCTAGGTCCCTGAGGAATCGCCACACTGTCTTCCACAATGGTTGAACTAATTTACACTCCCACCAACAGTGTAAGAGTGTTCCTATTTCTCCACATCCTCTCCAGCATCTGCTGTCTCCAGATTTTTAATGATCGCCATTCTAACTGGCGTGAGATGGTATCTCAATGTGGTTTTGATTTGCATCTCTAATGGCCAATGACGATGAGCACTTTTCATATGTTTGTTGGCCTCATGTATGTCTTCTTTGTAAAGTTTCTGTTCATATCCTTTGCCCATTTTTGAATGGGCTTGTTTGTTTTTTTCCTGTAAATCTGTTTGAGTTCTTTGTAAATTCTGGATATCAACCCTTTGTCAGATGTGTAAACTGCAAAGATTTTTCCCATTCTGATGGTTGCCGATTCACTCTAGTGACTGTTTCTTTTGCCGTGCAGAAGCTGTGGAGTTTGATTAGGTCCCATTTGTCTATTTTGGCTTTTGTTGCCAATGCTTTTGGTGTTTTGTTCATGAAGTCCTTGCCTACTCCTATGTCCTGAATGGTTTTGCCTAGATTTTCTTCTAGGGTTTTTATGGTGTCAGGTCTTACGTTTAAGTCTTTAATCCATCTGGAGTTAATTTTAGTGTAAGGTGTCAGGAAGGGGTCCAGTTTCTGCTTTCTGCACATGGCTAGCCAGTTTTCCCAACACCATTTATTAAATAGGGAATCCTTTCCCATTGCCTGTTTTTGTCTGGTTTATCAAAGATAATATGGTTGTAGATGTGTTGTGTTGCCTCCGATGCCTCTGTTCTGTTCCATTGGTCTATATCTCTGTTTTGGTACCAGTACCATGCTGTTTTGATTACTGTAGCCTTGTAGTATAGTTTGAAGTCTGGTAGCGTGATGCCTCCCGCTGTGTTCTTTTTGCTTAGAATTGACTTGGCTATGCGGGCTCTTTTTTGGTTCCATATGAAATTCATGGTGGTTTTTTCCAGTTCTGTGAAGAAATTCAATGGTAGTTTGATGGGGATAGCATTGATTGTGTAAATTACTTTGGGCAGTATAGCCATTTTCACGATATTGATTCTTCCTAACCACGAACATGGAATGTTTCTCCATCTGTTTGTGTCCTCTCTATTTCATTGAGCAGTTGTTTGTAGTTTTCCTTAAAGAGGTCCCTTACATTCCTAGTGAGTTGTATTCCTAGGTATTTTATTTTCTTTGTAGCAATTGTGAATGGCAGTTCGTTCTTGATTTGGTTCTCTTTAAGTCTGTTATTGGTGTATAGGAATGCTTGTGATTTTTGAACATTGATTTTATATCCTGAGACATTGCTGAAGTTGCTTATCAGTTGCAGGAGCTTTTGGGCTGAGGTGATGGGGTCTTCTAGGTATACTATCATGTCGTCTGCAAATAGAGACAATTTGGCTTCCACCTTTCCTATTTGAATACAATTTATTTCTTTTTCTTGCCTGATTGCTCTGGCTAGAACTTCCAGTACTATGTTGAATAGAAGTGGTGAGAGAGGGCATCCTTGTCTAGTGCCGGATTTCAAAGGGAATGCTTCCAGTTTTTGCCCATTAAGTATGATATTGGCTGTTGGTTTGTCATAAATAGCTTTTATTACTTTGAGATATGTTCCATCAATACCAAGTTTATTGAGGGTTTTTAGCATAAAGGGCTGTTGAATTTTGTCAAATGCCTTCTCTGTGTCAATTGAGATAATCATGTGGTTTTTGTTTTTGCTTCTGTTTATGTGGTGAATTACATTTATGGACTTGCGTATGTTGAACCAGCCTTGCATCCCCGGGATGAATCCTACTTGATCATGATGGATAAGTTTTTTAATGTGCTGTTGCAATCGATTTGCCAGTATTTTATTGAAGATTTTTGCATCTATGTTCATCATGGATATTGGCCTGAAGTTGGAGAAACATTCCATGTTCGTGGTTAGGAAGAATCAATATTGTGAAAATGGCTATACTGCCCAAAGTAATTTACACATTCAATGCTATCCCCATCAAAATACCATTGAATTTCTTCACAGAACTGGAAAAAACCACCATGAATTTCATATGGAACCAAAAAAGAGCCCGCATAGCCAACTCAATTCTAAGCAAAAAGAACACAGTGGGAGGCATCACGCTACCAGACTTCCAACTATACCACAAGGCTACAGTAATCAAAACAGCATGGTACTGGTACCAAAACAGAGATATAGACCAATGGAACAGAACAGAAGCATCGGAGGCAACACAACATATCTACAACCATATTGTCTTTGATAAACCAGACAAAACAGGCAATGGGGAAAGGATTCCTATTTAATAAATGGTGTTGGGAAAACTGGCTAGCCATGTGCAGAAAGCAGAAAGTGGACCCTTTCTGACACCTTACACTAAAATTAACTCCAGATGGATTAAAGACTTAAACGTAAGACCTGACACCATAAAACCCTAGAAGAAAATCTAGGCAAAACCATTCAGGACATAGGAGTAGGCAAGGACTTCATGACCAAAACACCAAAAGCATTGGCAACAAAAGCCAAAATAGACAAATGAGACCTAATCAAACTCCACAGCTTCTGCATGGCAAAAGAAACAGTCACTAGAGTGAATCGGCAACCAACAGAATGGGAAAAAATCTTTGCAGTTTACACATCTGACAAAGGGCTGATATCCAGAATTTACAAAGAACTCAAACAGATTTACAGAAAATAAACAAGCCCATTCAAAATGGGCAAAGGATATGAACAGAAACTTTACAAAAGAAGACATACATGAGGCCAACAAACATATGAAAAAGTGCTCATCATCATTGGTCATTAGAGAGATGCAAATCAAAACCACATTGAGATATCATCTCACACCTGTTAGAATGGTGATCATTAAAAAATCTGGAGACAGCAGATGCTGGAGAGGATGTGGAGAAATAGGAACACTCTTACACTGTTGGTGGGAGTGTAAATTAGTTCAACCATTGTGAAAGACCGTGTGGTGATTCCTCAGGGACCTAGAAATAGAAATTCCATTTGACCCAGCAATCCCATTACTGGGTATCTATCCAAAAGACTATAAATCGTTCTACTATAAGGACACATGCACACGAATGTTCATTGCAGCACTGTTTACAATAGCAAAGACCTGGAACCAACCCAAATGCCCATTGATGATAGACTGGACTGGGAAAATGTGGCACATATACACCATGTAATATTATGCAGCAATCAACAATGATGAGTTTGTGTCCTTTGTAAGGACATGGATGAATCTGGAGAACATCATTCTCAGCAAACTGACACAAGAACAGAAAAAGAAATACTACATATACTCACTTATAGGTGGGTGAGAAAAATGAGAACACATGGACACAGAGAGGCAGTCTACTATACACTGGGGACTGTTGGGGAAATGGGGAGGGACAGCGGGGGACTGGGGGATAGCCTGGGATGAATACCAAGTGTGGGTGAAGGAGGAAGGCAGCAAAACACACTGCCATGTGTGTACCTATGCAACTATCTTGCACGTTCTGCACATGTACCCCAAATCCTATAATGCAATAAAAATTAAAAAAAAAGTGATTCACCCCTAAGCAGCAAATCCATTTAATACTTTCCAAAAAAGTATCACCAACCAAGCAGTAAAATTCCATTTCAACCATGATCAAACAAATGTAGCATAATCAATTAGGTGTTCAAACATCTATACACAATTTTCATGTTTATAATTGAATACAGAAAGTGATATTCGAACTTAAAATGAAGATGGTAACATTTTCATGCTTATAAAGTGCGTAATAAAGCACTCATGAATAGGGTCAAAACTACAGCAATTTTAAAGAGACATATTTACTCTCAATCTTTACATTTATAATTTAGCTATGTGTTAGCTGAACATATAGATCAATAACCTATGCAATGATTTATAAAGCCACAAACATATACTGGGTATGTAACAATATTATAGAATTCTTTAGTCTATGTCACTATTTCAAAAATATGTTGCATTAAATATCAGGGATAGCAATTAATTGTAAAAGTCAACTATAACAATTTTAATAAATGTATGAGTGTCATTAATATTCAGTTACCAATGCAAAAAAATCAAATACACTGCTTATTTGGGACAATTAAATTTACATTTCCAAAATACTTATTTATTGAGGCTTATATAGTAGTCAATAACTTTTTTGAGGAACTTGGAATAAAAGGATGAATAAGATATTGTTTCAGGGCCAGGTGCGGTGGCTCACACCTGTAATCCCAGCACTTTGGGAGGCCAAGGCGGGTGGATCACGAGGTCAAGAGATCGAGACCATCCTGGTCAACAGACCATCCTGGTCAACATGGTGAAACCCCGTCTCTACTATAAAACAAAATACAAAAAATTAGCTGGGCATGGTGGCACATGCCTGTAATCCCAGCTATTCAGGAGGCTGAGGCAGGATAATTGCCTGAATCCAGGAGGCGGAGGTTGCAGTGAGCCGAGATCATGCTATTGTACTCCAGCATGGGTAACAAGAGTGAAACTCCGTCTCAGAAAAAAAAAAAAAAAAAGATATTGTTTCAACTATGAGTAGCTCAAAGCAGATCAGTCACACTCACACTCTACTGTACTAAATGAGTTAGTAGTGCCTGGAACAAGATTAACATAACGTAGGGTCCAATAATCACCTCATTTTATTGTCATAGTTGTACTATTGTATGTCTTCCCTTTTGTGAAAGAATATCTGTTTATCTGTCACAGTTCGTGACACATAAGCATTTAGTAATAATCAAGAGGCAATTGGTATTGATTTAGCTCATATTAGTTTACCTATAATAGTTGATAAAAATATTTTCAAAATTAGTTTTATAATATCAAATATGATAAAAGAAATTATGTAACTTTGCATAGGATATGTTATAAAGACTATGTAATAATACAAAATAGAATATCTAGCAACAATGCTTGCTTGTTTTGTTGGTTGTTTATTTAGACATCCAGTTTGTCCCAGTGATGGTAAGGAAAAATAATCATCTTTGTCATGCTCGTCAAGTGCTCACAGGGAAGCTCAGTTGTTACACTTGCCTCACTGAGGCTGATCCCTACATAGTTATGAGGAAGGAAGGAACAAACATCAAAATTGTTTGTTGATAGAGGATTGTAAAATTTATTTTGGAACACATCCTCAGGGTTTTTGTTTTTTTATGTTACAATGAAATGGAGAGATCTTGTACTATCCCATTTCTTTTTGGGATTCACGGTTATCTTTATTAAAGTAAAATTTTAAAAGTATAACTGCATTTGCATTGTAATCTTTAAAACAAAATTTGAATGTTGGAATGGGACATTTATTAAAGCATTGTGAAATGTTAATGTTCAAAGGAAATAACTAGTTATGTTATGAGAGTCCAACACTAATTTAAATATAAATGATAATAGTGAATGTCATTAACAAGTGGGATTTTTAAATGTTATTTTAACCTGGTTGGCATTTATGAAAACAAAGAAGTTATAAAGAAAGCTTCATTGTATTATAAACTAGAAAGATGATCGTTTTTTTAAAAAGTGCTTAAGTAAGTCTTTTAGCAGATATTCCCAGTAGCTCAGATAATCTTTTGTAAGAAAATCTGAATCAACAGCTTATATAAGAAGCTTATGAATTGAAATAAATAAAAAACCTTACTTATCTTAATCTTGACAACAGAAAATTGACATGTTTTCTTTGGTTAACACAATCATCATTAAAAATTTACCAGTCTAGGCTGGGCGCAGTGTCTCACACCTGTAATCTCAGCATCTTGGGAGTCCAAGGCAGGCATTGAGACCAGCCCTGTCTCTACTAAAAATACAAAATTAGCCAGGCGTGGTGGTGCATGCCTGTAATACCAGCTACTTGGGAGGCTGAGGCAGGAGAATCACTTGAACCCAGGAGGCGGAGGTTGTGGTGAGCTGAGATCAGTCTATGGGTCACCCAGCCTGGATGACAGAGCTGGGTGACAGAGCAAAGCTCTGTCTCAAAAAAAAAAAAAAGGAATATGCAACTACATCACCAATTTTCCAAGAAACATGGAAAGTCATTCTTAAACTTCAAATTTCAGGGTTTTAAAAATATGAGAATAATATAGCTAACTTATTCATACTTGCACACATGAGGGGAACAAACATTAAGCTATTTTTCCTGAGAAAGCTGTGATATTATTTTTAATAACTCCATACATTTCAAAAAGATATTTTTCTCATTAATTGAATTAACCACTTCAGGTCAATAAGCAAGTGTTTATAAATTGAAACAGTTTTATTATATAAAAGCAATATAAATGTTTTGTTTTGTTTTTCTTTTATTGTTTTTTACCATATTCATAGTTTTTTGTACCAAAATTGCTCAATGAAAATAGTACCATTTTATAGCTACAAATTTTATGCCAGTCTATCCCTCATCCATAGTCCTATTTGAGAAAAATATTGTTATTTAGGGGAGAAGCAGTGCTTTAAATAATGATACATCTCAAGTTATCTTATTTCTCTTCTGAATTGATTGTAATAGCTCAGGTTAACTCTGTCACCTTTTTCCAGTGGCTCCTTTACCAGATAGGTTAGATATGTTAGTCTAAACCTGTACTTATCTTATTTCTTGTGAAACATATGGAATTTAAATTTCACAACTCATAACACCTGATAAAACAGAAAATAGGCCAATGTAACCTTTCCCAATAAATTTCTAACTGCAATAGGAGATGTACATAGACCTTGTTGTTTAAATAAGTCAAGAAAAAAATTCTCAGTAGAGACACATTTGACCAAAAATTATTGAAAAACATGGGATGATGTACTAAATACAATTTCTCAGCCAATTGGGTATAAAGGTCAGAATTGTGTGGGAAGGGAATTCTAGGATAGAAGACTAAACATTAAAACATGTTTGACCATTGTAAAATAGCAATATTTGAAGAGTGCTCACACTCTCCTTTGACATCTACAGAGACTCCCAAAACATTGCCATTTGTTTTACCATGGGAGCAATGTGGATTCACAGCTATATGTATTTCAAGAGAAGACAGTTCCTGGTGTCAACTTTAATATGCTCTTGATAATGAATATGAATTGTTAATAACTTGTTTGGTAGGGAATGAAAATGATGACATCTAGAAAATAGATGTCAATACTTGAATCTGAAGTGAATTCTTCAAAGTTAACCAATCATTCATTTTCTGGTTAGATTAGATAATATCTTTGTTATCCAACACTTATCAATATGTCACTTTAAAGAGGATGGTGTAAACACACACTACTTTATACCATCTTTTTAAAGGGACATATTGATAAGTGTTGCTCTAGGTTTCTATTTCAAAAACATAGAGGAGTTGATGTTGACCTGAAATATTCATCAGAATCACCTATTATGGCTTAAACAAAACACATGTTGTCTGGGCCTTGCTTTAAAGTCCTGATGAATTATGTTCAATAGCTTAAAAGCAACCAATCAACCAACCTCAATTCATGATTCTAAAATACAACTTCTACTGTATGCTTTAGGATGATATCATCATTATGCAGACTGAAAAACAGTTAATGACCCAGTAGTATTAATTCACTGGTTGCAATAAAATCATAGACAACTGAAGAAAACAAAAATGCACAGATTTAACCATATTACTTTAAAAAATTTTTTAAACCATAGCTAACGTCTCAAGAGACATTAAGCATAATAAGAATTGGAACTTTTCCTTACCTTGGCCATCACTATATTCGTTCACCTAGAAGAATACATGGTACATAGTAGGCTCTATACAATTTTGTTCATAATCACTCAAAACTGGAAACAACTCAAATTTTCTTCAATGGGAGAATAAGTAAATACTGGCAAAGTCATACAATGCAATACTTTTTGGAGACAAGGAATGAATGAACAATTGATATGTAAAACAGCTTTTATTAATCACAGAAGCATCATGTTAAGTGAAAGAAACCAGACTCAAAAGGTTACACATTGTATGATTCCATTTCCATGGAATTCTCACAGAAACAAAACCATGACACATCAGTGGTGTCAGAAAACATGGAGGGAGGTTTGACTACACGTGGATAGCACAAAGGAATACTTTGTAGTGATGACATTAGTCTGTATACTGATTGTGGTGGAGGTTAAGTGAATCTATATGTATGTTAAATTTACAGAACTTTACACCAAAAATAGTCAAGTAAACTGTATGTTATTCTTTAAAATATTGTATAACATTTTAGAAGCATATTTTACCATAAAATCCATGTAAATATATAGATTATCTATTTGTCCACAAAGTCCAAAATCACACACACAGAATATTAATCTGAAGAATGGTGAACTCTACAAACATAGAGTTACCATGACCTAGAACATTCACTAGAATTATTCTTCTGATGTTCATATTCAAAAATCAGTGACTACTTGTTAGCAGTTTTGAGGTGGCACAAGAAGGAAACAGGCATTTTATATTAACTCCCAAGCTTTCTTTTCTTGCAGCTTTGTACATTGCTTTCATTACATTTACAATTAAAACTAATATATTTTACAGTCCACATGATAGCATTTGCAGTTTTCTGACATTTTGACTGAGTAATCAAGAGTAGAGATTATTCGATTCAATATTTGATTCAATGCCACAAATATCGAGTGCCAACTACCTCTTGTTGTAATCACTTGTACATATCAGAGATCATTTGAATGAGTCATTATTTTCAATCATTCATTTAACAAATATTCAGTTATCAGTTAATGCATGTTATGCACTGTTTGTTAGTCATAAGATAATCAATAGGTATCAAAATAAGCAATATCACTGCCATCCTGGTGTTCACACCCTACTGAGGAATAAACAACAAAAATTTATAAGAATTTTAAAAAGTCATAAAGGGGGAAATAGAGAATGTTATGGTGATACATAACAAGGACCATAAATTTGGTTTGCAGATCACAAAAGGTCTTGAAATACAGGACTCTTTCTAGATTATTAATTTAAAAAGTATTTAATACACATATATGCTAATTTGTGCCAAACAGTGTTGTAATTATTAAACCACATCATACTTATAACCAACCTATGAGATAAGATAAAAATATTTTTATTTCTCTTTGGGGCCTGAGGGAAATAAGGTGCAGAATTTACCTGTTATACTATAGTCACAATAGAAGAGGCAGGCATTAATCTCAGGAAGTCTAACTCCAGTGTCTGTTTGTTACCATTACACTATGCTGCTGTTGCTTTCAGCTGTTCTTACATTAGGCAACAAATAATATCATGTTCAGAGGTTTTAAAATTTGTGTCATTACAATTTTCCAAATCTGCAACATATCAGCACAGTGCTAAGTTAGGTCAGTAATAACAGAACATTAGACTTGCGTTAGTTAAAGTGAGAGACATACTGAACACAAAGCTCATGAAAGGGCCATGACATTTTTTCAGAATGCTGTATTTTGGAGAGCTAAAGTCAATTTTACCACAAACTTCCAGATGATATATTTTATCAGCCTAGTTTTCTAGCTATCTTATAACCTTTTTATATCTTGTGTGTGACACAGATCTGATCTCACACTTATCCCTGAACATATAATACTTTGCCCTGATTTGGAGCCATTACAGAAAAATCATTTCATAGCAGTGGAAAAGATACACAGGGGACAGTAATCAGAAGACTGACTACCTTTGTTACCTGCTGTACTTTCTCCATGAGTCCTATCTTAAACCTTCTGAAGTGCCTCCAGTGTTTGTCATAAACTTTTCTACATTAACAGGTGGACTGGTTCACCTTCTGCAAAACACTTGGCATGGATATTGCCCCCTGCACTGTCCATTAACACTAGTGTCATATTGTGCAAATGTGTCAGCATGGATGTAGAAGTAAGAAAACCTATATTGCTAAAGATTTGTCATTGAACCTTGTGGCATTGGTGCTTAAATAGAGAGAATGGTATTTCCAGGAAATTTCACTGATTCAAATTGTAAACCTGATTTCCAGTGACTTCGTGCCAAGGTTGGTTTATTTCTTTGTTTCTGCACCTTATTGCATTTTACCATTTTTTTTGTTTCGCTTCTGGCCTTTGCAATAGGTTCTCTCTGATGAGATTGCCATCGTGTTCCTGTGCAAGTTTTATCCTTAGTATTTCCTTTGGTAACCATATAATTTTTTGAAGTTTAGTGGCTCAAAGGAATAATGTACCTAAATAAAAAGCACTGCACAAACCCACTTATATCTACAACAGGGGTGTTTGTGTATGTGTATGTGCACATGTATGGGTCCTTACTTTTCCAATCCTTTATGGTATGGTTAAAAATATTACACATTATCTTATTGTAACTGTAGTCTTCAGCATTAGACCCGATAAAATATCCATTCTCTGTCCATATCTGAATAAGACTTAAAAAACCTAGAAAAGATGGAGCCTGATATAGCATCTTTATTACAAATAATTACCTGGTTGGAAGACATTGTTTATATCTGTCAGCCACCGTGCATCATTAGAACAATTTATTTATTTTTATTTTTATTGCCACAGTCCACTACACAGGCCAGCAGATATCCTGCTATCTTCCTTCTTGCCTGCTGCTGCTGCTGCTGCCACCCTCTGCTCCGTGCTGCTAGGGGCCAGAGATTGGCGGCGGAAGACTGGGGCTATCTGACCATCCATAGCTGGGCCGCCCTCACCGTCCAGGGGGTAGCCGGGAAGCCGAAGCAGTAGCAAGAAAGCAGCAGGCTCAGTCAGCAGCTATCACTTCCGCAACACAGGCGGGCAGGCAGTCCAATCAGAACAATTTATTACTCAGTAATAGGCAGCCTTCACTGGTGAGACTTCTTGATATGGAGAGTTACCCCAGTGAGACTTACCACAGGGAGGATCCAGGGAGAAAACACTAAGCAGATTTCCTCTCAAAAGGAAGAAAAAATAGCTGAGCTCATCATACCCAAATTTTTTGCTGATTTTTCAATCAGATAAGTGACTGGTTTTCTGCCAGCATTCATGAGACTGTTTCCCAAACATCGCTTCTTTCAGATCTTCTGGGACTCTGGTAAGTTTTTCACATTTTGTTTCCAGCACTCTCTGTAATGGATCAGAACTGTATCTAATTAAGTTCATGCCCTGGCAAAGCTGCATTCAAGCCTTCTAGTGTTTTCTTCTCACATTGTTCAACATGTAAGATACATGGTGCACAGAAGGCTATGCACACATATTTAGGAAAAAATGTAAAAAGCTCTTCTGCAAGTGTATGTTGTCATAATGCATGCAATTCTGTGGATTATTGAATTTGTCTATAGTGCCTGAATTCACAAAACAAGTTATCTGAAGGATGGGAAGTTATAGAAACATAAAATGCAAGTCCACCAAGTTTTGTGTCTGTGACTGAACACAATTTAAAACAGCAGTTACCACATTTTCCATGTTAGGCAGCCATAGAGGGTGGGTACAGGCATTATCCAGAACTTACCACATAAGATACACTCAAAAACCTAAGAACATTGAAAAAAGGTTTGACAAAATGTTAAAAAGAATGGACAATATAGAGAGGAATATAAAAGAACTAATGGAGTTGAAAAATACAACACGAGAACTTAGAGAAATATGCACAAGTTTGAATAGCCAAATTGATCAAGCAGAAGAAAGGATATCAGAGGTTGAAGACCAAGTTAATGAAATGGAACAAGAAGACAAGAATAGAGAAAAAAGGATAAAAAGGAATGAGCAAAGTCTCCAAGAATTATGGGACTATGTGAAAAGACCTAATCTACGTTTGATAGGTGTACCTGAATGTGATGGAGAGAATGAATCCCAGCTGGAAAATACTCTTCAGGATATTATCCAGGAGAATTTTCCCAATCTAGCAAAGCAGGACACTATTCAACCTCAGGTAATACAGAGAACATCACAAAGATATTCCTTAAGAAGAGCAACCCCAAAACACATCATCTTTAGATTCACCAGGGTTGAATCAAAGGAGAAAATACTAAGGGCATCCAGAGAGAAAGGTCAGGTTACCCACAAAGGGAAGCCTATCAGACTTACAGCAGATCTCTCAGCAGAAACCCTACAAGCCAGAAGAGAGTGGGGGCCGATATTTAACATCCTTAAAGAACAGAACTTTCAGCCCAAAATTTAATATCCTGCCAAACTAAGCTTCACAATTGAAGGAAAAATAAAATCTTTTATGAACAAGCAAGTACTCAGAGATTTTATTACCACCAGGCCTGCTTTACAAAAACTTCTGAAAGAAGCATTACACACAGAAAGGAACAACCAGTATTAGCCTTTCTAAAAATATACCAAAAAGTAAAGAGCATCAACATAAAGAAGAATTTACATCAACGAATGGATAAAATAGCCAGTTAACATCAAATGGCAGTAATCCTAAATTTAAATCGACTAAATTCCCCAATCAAAAGATACAGCCAAAACCTAACAGTATACTACATCCAGACCCATTTTATATCCAAAGATACACAAAGACTAAAAACAAAGGGTTGGAGAAAGATTTATCAACCAAATGGAGAACAAAAACAAATAAATAAACAAAAAGGAGTTGCAATTCATGCATTTGATAAAACAGATTTCAAAGCAACAAAGATAGAGTGGTATAAGGATCAATGCATCCTAACACCCAGATACATAAGACCCATAAAGAGATTTAGACTCAAAGAGACAGAAAATTAATAAGGATATCCAGAATCTGAACTCAGATCTGGAACAAGTAAACTTAATAAGTACTTGTAGAGCTCTCCACTTTAGATACATAAAATATACATTCTCCACTTTAAATACACAAAATAATGATTGGCCATTATTAATACCCATTCATAGAATAAAGCAATATTCCTGTTCTCTCTCCCTCTTTTTCTTCCTCTCTTTTCCTTTCCAAAAAAAAAAAAAAAAACACTCATTTTTCTTGCAGTTGTAAGAAACAGGTTACATAAAATTGAGAATAAAAGGACACATTAAGATGAACTCTATAAAGACACTTCAACAACTGAATGCAAACAATGTATAGATGAGCCAAATTTGAATATGAATTCACCTTTATATAAATTTCCTAAGGAGAAATGGAAGTTAAAATAGTAAATCTATTTGAAAATTAAAATGTGTGTGTTGAACCAGCCTTGCATCCCCGGGATGAATCCTACTTGATCATGATGGAGAAGTTTTTTAATGTGCTGTTGCAATCGATTTGCCAGTATTTTATTGAAGATTTTTGCATCTAGGTTCATCATGGATATTGGCCTGAAGTTTTCTTTTCTTGTTGAGTCTCTGCCAGGTTTTGGTATCAGGATGATGTTGGTCTCATAAAATGATTTGGGAAGGGTTCCCTCTTTTTGGATTATTTGGAATAGTTTCAGAAGGAATGGTACCAGATCCTCTTTGTGTGTCTGGTAGAATTCAGCTGTGAACCCATCTGGACCTGGGCTTTTTTTTGTGTGGTAGGCTCTTCATTGCTGCCTCAACTTCTGACCGTGTTATTGGTCTATTCATAGTTTTGGCTTCCTCCTGGTTTAGGCTTGGGAGGACACAGGTCTCCAGGAATTTATCCATTTCTTCCTGATTTACTAGTTTGTGTGCATAGAGTTGTTTGTAGTATTCTCTGATGATGGTTTGAATTTCTGTGGAATCTGTGGTGATTTCCCCTTTATCGTTTTTTATTGCATCTATTTGGTTGTTCTCTCTTTTCTTTTTTAATCAGTCTGGTAGTGGTCTATTTTATTGATCTTTTTGAAAAACCAGCTCTTGGATTTTTTGATTATTTGAAGGGTTTTTCTTGTCTCTATCTCCTTCAGTTCTGCTCTGATCTTAGTTATTTCTTGTCTTTGGCTAGGTTATGAGCTTTTAATTTACACAATCAATGCTATCCCCATCAAACTACCACTGAATTTCTTCACAGAACTGGAAAAAACCACCATGAATTTCATATGGAACCAAAAAAGAGCCCGCATAGCCAACTCAATTCTAAGCAAAAAGAACACAGCAGGAGGCATCACGCTACCAGACTTCCAACTATACTACAAGGCTACAGTAATCAAAACAGCATGGTACTGGTACCAAAACAGAGATATAGACCAATGGAACAGAACAGAAACATCGGAGGCAACGCAACATATCTACAACCATATTATCTTTGATAAACCAGACAAAAACAGGCAATGGGGAAAGGATTCCCTATTTAATAAATGGTGTTGGGAAAACTGGCTAGCCATGTGCAGAAAGCAGAAAGTGGACCCCTTTCTGACACCTTACACTAAAAGTAACTCCAGATGGATTAAAGACTTAAACGTAAGACCTGACACCATAAAAACCCTAGAAGAAAATCTAGGCAAAACCATTCAGGACATAGGAGTAGGCAAGGACTTCATGAACAAAACACCAAAAGCATTGGCAACAAAGGCCAAAATAGACAAATGAGACCTAATCAAACTCCACAGCTTCTGCACGGCAAAAGAAACAGTCACTAGAGTGAATCAGCAACCATCAGAATGGGAAAAAATCTTTGCAGTTTACACATCTGACAAAGGGCTGATATCCAGAATTTACAAGAACTCAAACAGATTTCCAGAAAAAAACAAACAAGCCCATTCAAAAATGGGCAAAGGATATGAATAGAAACTTTACAAAAGAAGACATACATGAGGCCAACAAACATATGAAAAAGTGCTCATCATCATTGGTCATTAGAGAGATGCAAATCAAAACCACATTGAGATATCATCTCACACCAGTTAGAATGGCGATCATTAAAAAATCTGGAGACAGCAGATGCTGGAGAGGATGTGGAGAAATAGGAACACTCTTACACTGTTGGTGGGAGTGTAAATTAGTTCAACCATTGTGGAAGACAGTGTGGCGATTCCTCAGGGACCTAGAAATAGAAATTCCATTTGACCCAGCAATCCCATTACTGGGTATCTATCCAAAAGACTATAAATCATTCTACTATAAGGACACATGCACACAAATGTTCATTGCAGCACTGTTTACAATAGCAAAGACCTGGAACCAACCCAATTGCCCAAAGATGATAGACTGGACTGGGAAAATGTGGCACATATACACCATGGAATATTATGCAGCAATTGAAAATGATGAGTTTGTGTCCTTTGTAAGGACATGGATGAATCTGGAGAACATCATTCTCAGCAAACTGACACAAGAACAGAAAAAGAAATACTGCATATACTCACTCATAGGTGGGTGAGAAAAATGAGAACACATGGACACAGAGAGGCAGTCTACTATACACTGGGGACTGTTGGGGGAAATGGTGGAGGGACAGCGGGGGGGGGGCTGGGGAGGGATAGCCTGGGGATGAATACCAAGTGTGGGTGAAGGGGAGGAAGGCAGCAAAACACACTGCCATGTGTGTACCTATGCAACTATCTTGCACGTTCTGCACACGTACCCCAAAACCTATAATGCAATAAAAATTAAAAAAAAAGAAAATTAAAATGCAAAGATCAAAGCAATAGAAGTCTAAGATCATTTACTTTAAAACTTGAGTATCAAAAGCCCCATATCAACAATCCTAAATTGAATAAAATCCAAGACAACAGTGCCCAATTTCTTGTCTAGCCTACACTGCCAGGGGTTTCTTGATGCCTGAATAGAATTGAGGCTACCAACAGTGTCACTAGCCTGGGCTCTTTCTCCTAATGATAGACATAGTTCTTTTGAAACCTGAGAGTTGTAACAATTTCATTGCAAATTCTGAGTTGCCCTCACTTTTGGAGTCTAAAACTTTAGAAGGACATACTAGATTGTCACAGCAGTGGGCCAACACCTGTGTAATTTAGAAGTCAGTTCAATCCTTACATTCTAAGATAATTATCTCAGGAAAAAATATGTTTACAAAATCCAGTATTCAGTATTTTTAAAGATCATAGCACAGACTAAGTGGTATTAATTACAACAGAAGGCCAGATGGTCTGCACCTGCTATTCAGAATCCAAGGCTTATAAAATAAAATGAATCAGAAAGTCCTTAAGCAAGATGTTAATTTGGGTATTTGAATATACTTATTGGATTCCTATTGTTGCTATAACAGTTACCACAAACTTAGTGGCTTAACACAATACAGCTTTATTATCTCATTAATCTGGCTGCCTATGGTCTAAAATAGGTCTTATAGTCCTCAAATGAAGGTCTCAATAGGGCTGTGTTCCTTCTGGAGGTTCTAGAGCAGACCTTGTTACTCCCTTTTTAGCTTCTATAGACTGACCACATTCCTTGGCTCATGGCCCCCTACTATCTTCAAAGATTGCAACCGCATCACTCTGACCTCTATTTCTGCTGTCACTTCTCCATATGACTTTGATTTTCCTGCCTCCCTCTGGTGGACCCAATTAAACCTTGTGATTCTTTGGATCCACCCTGATAATCCAGGTTAATCTCACATAACAAGATCCTAACATAATCACATCTGCAAAGTCCCTTTGTCATGTCAAGCAACATATTCACAGTTTCCAGGACATCTTTAGAGGTCATTGTTCTGCCTGCCTCAATATTTCTTATCTGATCAAAAAGATATCTGTGATTGGTGTCCCCTCCCATAGGATGTCATTTAAGACATTGCTTTCTTCACTCAAAGTATAATTTTCAGTGGAAACAACTTGTTGCCAGGTCTTCTTTGTGGTGTTTTGTCTAACTCAGAATTTTCAAAACCCAAATTTTCCACTTTTTATCTGATGCCCATGATTCTGGAGCCACATTATTATAGTAGGAAATGTAACAATGTTGACATCAAACACAGGGGATTTAAATTGAGACTATAGGAGTAAATAATTCTCATTTTTACTCTCTAATTGTGGGTGGTTTAGGTCAAACAATACTGTGTGACTTAATGTTCTTATTTCTATAAACTGTTATGAGTTTAAATAACCTAATTCTTACAAAACACCTAGAATACTACTTAAAACAAAGAGTTCAGCAAGATGAGAAAGTTGTCAAAAACATTATTATTGATTTTACTCTATCTCCAATAATTACACAAAGTGTTAAAAACCTTACACAGTAAACAAAATGTTCCTTTTACTATTCCCAGCCTTCCCACTACATCCCACTCATGGGTCCTGCTGCTAGCTACTGAGATTTCTGTATCCCAGCTTGTCCTGGATTCCTGTACCATGCTTAGAAATCAATATGTTATTGTGTTGTTTTTAGATATCATGTGCTATCTGTCATAATAAACTTTATCTCAGAACAAACACCTATTCTTTCCTCTAATTATTTCCTCCCTCCTCAAGTAGGGCTTAGTTTACTTATATAACTTCCTAATCTAATTTACTTAGCATAAATACAAAGGTAAGGTCAATCATGTTTCAAGATATGATAGAAAACTCAAAACTTATTGTAACTGGATTTATGTCACATCACATATGGGATGTCCCAGAATCGGTTCATTTGTGTATGAGTGTGTGGAAAGAATTAGAGAGTGTTTTGTTGAGACATGTGCTTCAAAATGAGTATTAAGTAATATATCACTCTAATCTCCACTCTTCCATAGAAAAACCAAATAATAGTTCAGCATCCTTTTGAAACTCATTTCCTCCCACATTCCAAAGATGTGCACTTTAAATGAACTGGCATGTCTTAAGTTGTCCCAGTAGGAGTGAATGCAAGTGTGTATGAATGCACACTGTGATAGAAAGGCTGCCTGGCCAGGGTTGGCTCCTACCTGATGCCCTGAGTAGCTGGGATGGATTCTGGCCACCCCAGACTCTGAACTGAATAATTGGGTAAATAATTATCTTACTTGCTTTCATTATGCTTTCTTAAACATATGTATATCTCACATTTATGTCAGTGGTTAATGTGGAAGTGTTTGGGGTCTTTATTTAGAAGTTTTGTGATGTTTTGTGATGAGAAATATACTGTAGAAACTTATTCTTTTATTTATATCAATTAGCATGTAGCAAAATTGGTTTTGTTACATGTCATTTAGCTTAAGGACTTAAAGTTGCAGTTTCCAAGATTCTATCAATGAGGTTAAGAGAGAACTTACAGTACCAGATTGCTCTAGGGTAACACTTCAAATCTGAGCATTTCACACTACTTTTAACCTTCCATTCTCAGAGCACTCTGTGGAACCATTAGCATCATTTCCATTTGATAAAAAAGGACATTAAAGTAAATGGTGCCAAGCCCTGGTCAACTTACTCATCCTTGATAGTGAATATAGAATTTACAACCCCCAATTGGCAAGTCTGTCAACTAACAGCCAGTATATGATTCTACTCTAATGCTTGTTGCTTTTATTTCTGTTACTGAATCTTGGAGAAAAAATAATAACAAATTTTAAAAATAGCACTAATAGGTATTTTATATTAGAAAACTAGTAATTTAAATACCATAAAGGCAGATATTTTGTAGCTGGGATTGCTACATGCAGCTCATATTTGCTTATAATAAAATTGTAAATAAAACATTTAAGGCTTTCTTGATGTAATGGATAATACTGTAACATTTACTCATATTTAGATGGAATTCAATAATCCTTATATGTATTATTCTCAAGCAATTCTTCTCATGTAAGGGGTTGTAAGAAAAATATTGTAATGAAGGAGAATAAAATAAAAAAATATAGTAGTGTGAACCATCATTCAATACCAGATTTTACACTAAGCACTTTCTCCCAACAATCCTGCTAAATCTGTATTCTTGTTACCTTTATCTGGCTAAGTGTTCTGAAAGAAAAATAAATCTTGGAACCCAAAACTCATTATGTCACAGGGAAAAGTTAAGCTTGGGAATAGAGTGACAAAACACAAACAAAACAAAACAAAACAGCTGCCTTCCTTTTGTTTCTAAACAGATAACTGTAGTTTCATAAGCTTCCATTATCTTCTGTAAAATTCAGATCTACCTAGTGCAAGACAGTTGTATAACTGACAATTATCAAAGCCTCATAAGAATGTAAGCACTTGCCTCACAGCCTATCCTCCTCACCTTTTTCCTTCCTTCTTCTCTTTCTGCCCACTTTTCCCCTTTAAATCAGCCCTTAAAACCCTCTTTGGAAAAAGCATAGACCACAGATCCTATTGTAACTTGTGTTTTTTTTCCCCACTGAGTGCATCCTCAATATTAGTGAAATAAACCTCTACATTGATTGAGATCTATCGCAGACAATTTTCGGCAACCACGAAGGGATTCTGAGTGGAGTTCAGCCTTTTGGCTTGCAGCAACTCTCCTGTTGGGGTCTTGGTACTAGCTAGAAGCTCTTTATCACTCTGACCAATTGGACAATGTGCTGAGGTGTGGAAGCTTCTTCCTCCAGAGATCCCTGATTTCTCACATTTTTTGGTTGAAGTCTGAGGTTTATTCTGTGGTAGAACTCCTTTTTTTCTGGGAGTTTGCTAATTCCATGGAAGCAGAGAGCAGTCTTTAGCTGGGTCTCCTCTCCAAGGTAGGAGCTGGTTTGGGATATCATTTGGGGATTTGGCAACTGAAGGTGAATGTTTATTGTCAGCTGGCTATGACTTATGCTTAGAGATCTTGGCTATATGAAAATTGTGCGATGGGCATTTTTCTGATTTTGTTTTATTTTGTTTTGTTCTATCTTCCATTATATTTGATGAACTCCTGGTTTCTTCTAATGTTTACTAAAAATCCTAAGCTAGAAAAGTCAAATTCCACCTCTAAAAACCAACCAGTTAAGAAAATAAAAAAATTAACTAACCTGAAAAGTTTTATCAAGGCCATCTTTCTATAGCCAAGCCTTTTTCTTTCTTCCTCACATATTCTGTCTTGCCTCTAAAATCTGTTTTGGTTAGCCATACCCTGATTCTTCATTCTTTCTGTAATTTCAAGATAGTCTATGAGCTTCTGTTACTTAGAAAGTTGGGTCTTCATGCTGAAGGCTGTGCTGTATACATGTTACATAAATGTCTATGCCTTTTATTCTATTAATTACTCTAATCTCCAGTGTTTGTTTCTGGCTTGTCTCATGTCAGTGATTTTCAATAAATCCTGAGTCAAGAGCCTGTGGCCCCCACAGGATGGTGAAGCAAGCAGGATGATCAAAGTTGCTTTTCTCTTCTAGAAGCCGCAGTTGAAGAGAACACAGGAACCTACTCTCCTGCCGAAGAGGTAAGAATTTCTTACCATCCAGGCTCCTCACCTCTCTCACCGCACTCTAGTTAAGTGGGTGGTAAAAATCAGTCTAATATGCCAAGTTTTTTTTTTTAAAGTGAGAATTATGTCCAGCTTTTATTGCAATATGGTTAACAAATCATAACAGCAAATTATTTGGGCTTCAAAGAAAAACCCCAAACCAAACCAAATTTATTCCCTACAGGAAGAACCACTCCCTCTCAGTCAGGGTGAAGCTTGCATTGGGGGGTACACGTTCTCCTCTTCCTCAAAAACCGGCTGCAAGAATGAGTATGAGAGTGAGGATTTGGGAATGGCTCTAAACAAACCTTGGTGGAGGGCAGAGACAAGGTCCCCAGAAGGGCAGAAGGCTCCCACTGGTATCTGAAAGTCAAGCACCAGTGGTAGCTGGGGAAGAAAATGAGAGAAAGATGTAAAACACGCAGTGCAAAGGGTAGGGCCAGAAAACTCCTGGTGAAGTGAAGGTGAACAGGCAAAGGATGAAAATTGCCTCTAATTTGCTGCCAGATACTGAGAGAGGGAGATGAAGTTCCCACTCTCTAAGCTCTACCCTGGGCGCCTTGTTAACAGCTCAGCTCTGGGCTCAGTGGCCACCTCTGTGGTGATCATTATTATACATTCAACATTCACAAACCCTCCTTGCACACATCACTTGCTAATCAGGGTGTGTGCTGGGCCTAGGGAAAAGAGGCTTGGCCTCATAAAAGCTGCCAAGGGCTCCTGGGGCATCTGCAGCCTCCCTGCCAACAAAAATGTGGGGGCAGGGAGAGATGGAGCTGCACATTGAGAGGTGTCATAAAGCTGGGAATGAGGAAGAAGATGAGGTGTTGGAAGACGCCAGACCCAGAAGATGCTGTGTAGTTGAGGCTCCAGGTTCCATGCCAAGGGGCTGGATCCTCCCTGGTAGTAAATCCTCTCTCACTCTCTCCTCCAAATGACTGGTATGTTGCCATCCACCAGCCCCTTGCCATGCCTTGGAAAAGCTGGCAAAGATTAATCTCTACCTGCTCTGCATACACAGCATTTTGTTCAGAGAGATAGCAATTTCCCTTTCCAGTGCTTGGGACTTGGCTGGGGAGAGGGGGCCAGGTGAGAGGGTGTGTGAGCTGGAGGGTGAGGGACGAGGAGCTGGACGTTGGTTGTTGCTGCTAAGTTTTGTTTAGCTTTGGAGCTCAGCCTCGACTCAGGTGGGGGCGGTGGATCCGGAGGCCGCCCCGGAGGAAAGACTCTCAAACTCTGCTTCCCCATCCCCACTCCTGCTCCCCAAACACGCCACCCACGGCCACTTCCTAGGCTTCCCGATTCTTGCTACAGGATCCCGCTGGTCCTTTTCCGCCTTCCCCTTTCCTCGTTGGCGTCCTGGGGGCCAGGAGCGAGGCTGGCTGAGTCCCAGGGGAGGGGGTGACCCCACGGGCGTCCTGGAGCCGGCAGGCAGCCAGCTGGCTGCCCCTTATCTGGTGAGGGGCACCTCCTCCCTCTGGTCCAGCGCGACGGAGGAGGCCTTGCTGAGCACCGAGGGCGCGAAGGTGAGGAAGGAGTCCGAGCCGGAGGTGGAGGCACAGGTGAAGTCCGAGGCGGCGGCGGCGCTGGGCGGCAGCCCGTTGGCCGGGCCGCTGTGACAGGCAATGCAGGAGCAGGGACTGCCGGCCGCGGCGCCCAGTCCGTGCGCGGGCCCCGGGTAGAGCGGAGGGTGGCGGAAGGCGCACACCAGTTCGGGCCGCGGGTAGGGCTGCGACAGCACGCGGAACCTGTCGAGTGGCTGCAGCGGGCCGCTGAAGGGCGACGCAGCGGAGGCGGCGGACGCGGCGCCCAGGCCCACCGGCGAGTAGTAGGGCAGGGGCTAGTGCGACGGGAAGGGGTAGGGCAGGCCGCCCGCGGCCGCCGCGTGGCTCATCATGTACGTGTAGAAGGCAGGGTCCACCGGGTGCGGCCACGTCATGGCCAGACGCTGCCTCTTGTCCTTCATGCGCCGGTTCTGGAACCACACCTTGATCGTGGTTTCCGGCAGGTTTAGGGCGGCCGCCAGCTCGCATCTCCGCGGCCTGGATACGTAGTTCTCCGGTAGAATTCCTTCTCCAGCCGCGCAATCTGCTCCCGGGTGAAGGCGATGCGGTAACGACGCATCTGGTCACTGGCGCTGCACGCCAGGGTGCCTTGCGAGCCACCGCCACCGCCGCCGTTGCTCTTCGGGGTCTCGCTCCCTCCGTTCGGACTGCCGACCAGCGCCTCGGAGCCGGACCCTTTGCTGTGCTGGTACTCGGCGTTCCCTGTGGCGCAGTCCGTGGTGCAGCTCACCTCGATTTCTTCATAGAAATCCGACTCGGTGTCCGAGCTACTGGGTTGCCCCTGGCCGTCGGCGGAGGGGGGTGGGAGTCCTGGGCCTAGCATGGCTGCCCCGGCTACCCTGGGCTCGGCGCCCGGCCCCGCCACGCTGCCTGCTAGTCCATCAATCGGCTCCTCCTCCGGGCCGCCCCCGCTGCGCTCCCGGTTGGCCGGAGGGACCGCCCGAGGGCTCAGGCAACCACGGGCACCATCTTCTCGGGCGGCTCCGGCAGCGGGCTGCCCACGGCTTCGGACAAATTGGAGACCCTCTTGCCAACCAGAGTGCCAAGCTGACCCCCATCCAGAAACATAACCATGTCCTTTTGGCTCTCCATCCCGGGGCTCTCCGGTGGGGGAGGGGAAAGCCCCAAGTGAGTTCCTAACCCCGGCTCCCTGGGTCTCCAGCGGCCGGACGGATCTCGACTGCAAGAGGGAGAGAGAGGCCTGGCTACTGGGCGGGCGCGGAGCGGCTGGAGCGCGGTGTGGACGGCGACGGCGGAGGTGGCGGTGGGGAGCTAGGGTCACCTTGTGATGCCAGCGCTCCTCTGCGCCGCACTGCCTCTGGGAGGAAGCCCCATTGCCCTCTTCTTTCTAAGCTGTCATCCTCCTGCTGCAATCGTCATTACAGTACCCTATGCCAAGTTTTTATTAGTGAAGAAGAAAGGATTTGTGTGACTGTTCTTGGTATAGTGACTCTGGCATACTTTAGTGACTTGTTATGAGTATTAGCTATTGAAATAAAGTACACTATTGAAAATTCTAATTGTCAATGTCCAAAGGATATACAGAAAAATTATAGAGGTCTCTTATCCTAAACAATTGATGAGAAGGTTAAATTAAAAGAAGGCTATATGGTAGTAGTCGTATGGCTGGCTTTGAGAAGTCTCTGATGAAAACAATGGTAAAGTTTTGATCCTTTGCAAGATCAAACTTCAAGCTCTAGATTCCTTGCTGAGAACCAGTGGAGACTACCCCATGCTGCAGTCTGGTAGCTAAGACTCTTGTCTTTACCATGGCAGCCTAGGATTAATTCAAGCCAAGGATTAAGTCTTTTCTGTTTTGATATTTGTGTGGCTTGGCCATTTATTGATTCGTTTCCCTTCCATTGACAGCTTCTGATTTCCTGTCTTAAATATTTTCTTTCTCTAAATTTTTGAAAAATGAAAACACCTGCTTGCCACCTTGTTGAAGACACTGTGCATCTACAGTTAAATCATAACCTTGGTTCAGACACTTGGAAGAATACCTTTGACAAAGAATTTCAAAAGCCAATAATGTCAACTGTTTTCCCTGGCTAATATGTGATGATAAGAGATTTTAAAGGATTTTTTAAAAAGCTCTATGGTTAAAAGTCTGCTTAATTAAAAGCTGATATCCAAGAGATATACATATATATGTATATAATTAAATTAAAGCTGATATTAAATTTTTATAATTAATTAAAGCTTATATTAAATTTAAATTAAATTAATATATATTAATATAAATTACATATATATCTTGGATATCAGCTTTTAATTAAGCTCATACAGATATATACAGATTATGTATTACATATATATGTATATATATTTTATGTATACATATTTCAAGACCTTAATGCATTGTTTTTGAATCTTATTTTTGAGATATTTTTTCAGTTGACTGAAAGATGTGCTTCTGTCTATGTGTATGCCTGTTTGTTTACACATGTCATGTATATGTGATATTCCACTACCAAAATACAGAAAAGAGATCTAATGAATTGCTTTAAAAAGCAAGTGCTTAAATAAAATACTTTATCAGAAAAATAAAAATGATAACTCAAATGTCCTTTAGTTCACATGACTTTAGTCATTTTTAGTAAATACAGCTAATTTAATGTTACTGGTAACATAACATAAAACTATCTTCAAGACTTAATTTAGACAGTTGGTCCGAACTGCTCAGGAAGGTCAGAAACTGTTTTTGCTAAATGTTTCAAGGTCATAAACCACTTCTGTGCCATTTTTAATAATTGTTTCACTTGTCTGTCTCATAGTCATGGTAAGGCCTGGGGGCATGTACAGTTCTCCCCAGCACAACTATGCCCTCTGACGATGCTGGTAACGATTGGACATAATCTGCACCTCTGTCATTTGTTCTGTGCTCTGCATCTGAAACCTAATTAAAATTGCTTACCTTCTAAGTTTTTCAGTTAAAAGAAAGTGTTATTAAGAGTTAACATTGTAATTAATATAGGTAATTGAAACTACTAGCATACAGAAAACATTTCTATATATGAAGAATACAAATGCAAGTAGAATGTGTTTGGAAAAAGGGTTATAAGAAGGCCTGGCAATATGGTTTTGACTATATGGTTATAGCTAGTTTAGATATTTTAAGGATGGATTTGTTTATATGATTTTATTTTATTTTATTGAGATGGAGTTTCACTCTTGTTACCCAGGCTGGAGTGCAATGGCACGATCTCAGTTCACCACAACCTCTACCTCCTGGGTTCAGGCAATTCTCCTGCCTCAGCCTCCTGAGTAGCTGGGATTACAGGCATGCACCACCATGCCCAGCTAATTTTTTGTATTTTTAGTAGAGATGGGGTATCACCATGTTGACCAGGATGGTCTTGATCTCTTGACCTTGTGATCCACCCACCTTGGCCTCCCAAAGTGCTGGGATTACAGGCTTGAGCCAGCATGCCCAGCCTTATATGATTTTATTAAAATAAGCTTTAGTGTTAATAATACACTGTAAAAGTAAAAGCTAGTTTCCTATTTGGAATAAAATATTTGTGTAAAATTAAGTGACATTAAAGATTTTTATTTGCTTTTGAAATAAACTGAAGCAAAAAGAGAAGAGTGAGAGAGAGACAAATGGAGTTGGATTTATGCTGCCTGTATTAGGTCTTATTGTTTTGCAAATTGAGTGTCCTATTTACAAAATAATAAAGTTTTTGTTTTTCAGAAATCTTTGAATTATCATTGTGACTAAATGAATCACTATTTTACACTGACCTGGGTGCTTATTCTGTGATATCAAGTGTTTTAAACTTTTGATACTTGACAAACATTCTAAAATCAAACTCTAAATTCAGTCTTTTTTACCTCATTACTTTTAGACTAGTAGGTGCCCTAAAGTCCAAATGAAACCTATATGGCTGATTTAATATACGTTAAAATCATATAGGAAGCATCATGAATTATAAAATTATTTTGTTGTTTTGATTCTATTTATATAAGTAAATTATTAATATGTGTTCCAAAATTATATGAGATTTCTGTTATCCTGCTGTGTAAGTATATGTTATCAATATTGACACAAAATTTTTCTTGGTCACTTTGCCAGCTCAGGACCTCCTTGGCTGGTGACATCCCCACCTGGGCCTTGTTCAGCCCTTGGCCTGCCTCAGGAGATGCCTTGTCTACTCAACCCACCAGGTCACACTTTGCCCTGTCCTCCAGCTTAGATCCCACAACTGCTGAGACTGTGTACTCAGTCTTCAGTTGGAGGGCCTGTGTGGGTGAATGAGTGTGGGGTACATCCAGCCATTCTAAGTATAGGCACAGAAGCAGGCTTTGTATGATGCTTATGGCTGGACCAAGTGTGTTGCAAGCCACTCCCATGGTGGACTCTGATGTCCAGAGGAGGAGAACATGGTGGTACTGACACAGGGGTGCCCAGGACCCTGAAGCCCCAGAGGGGGTGTTACAGCATGCTAATTAGCTCTTTTAGTCCCACTGTCCACAACCCACCAGACAGTGGCATGTTAACAGCTCTGTCAGCCCCTTGCCCCACTCTGGTCTGCAGCTCTGGGGCTGCCTCAGACCCACCACTGCTTCCTGTCATGCAGGGTGGCTGCCCTCCACTGGTAGAGGGCAGAGGGCCATAATGTTACAGCCTTCTGTGTACCCACATTCAGTGGGTACCAAGTTCTCATTCTGTGTCCAAGATGAATGAGATAATGCTGACAATCAAAGGGTGAGGAGGGTAAAGAAGAATTTTATTGAACAACAAAACAGCTCTCAGCAAACAGGTGACACAAGGGTGGTTCCCACACCCAAAGTTGGGTGGTTTTTCTTTCAGTGTGGCTGGGTGTGGGGCTTTTATGGGCTCAGAATGGGAGAGTGTAGGCTGATTGGTTTGTGAGCATGTAAAAAAGATTAAAACAAAGGCCCTATTCAAAGGTGGACATGCCAGTGTGAAAAAACATTCAGGGAAGAATAGGTAAACTAAGTGAAAGGTAGAGATCAGTCAGAGGAAAGCACACCAAATTGGAAGACAGGTTCTCAATCTCATCCATGGATTTGACTTGTAGGTTGGCTTTCAGGCTTTAAATTATCTTTGACTTGAGGATGGGATTTCACTGGGGACCCACTCCTGCCTGCCTAGGAATTGACTGCCTCCTACTACTATCACTATTAATTATGATTATTATGTTAAATTTCTGTATGCCAAACAAATAATCAAATTTTCTTGCCATGTATCTTTAAGCATTGCAATCCCAAGACTTTTGTCATTCACAATTATTGTTTTATTTTGATTCTTCTCAAAATCTGGTTTATAAAAATTACAGTTCAAAACTTGCTTCTTTAGAGGACTCAATGAAAGGAACTCTGACACATGCTGTTTGAATACAAGTTTCTTATAACTGTGGAAACTGTGTCATTGGATTAGAGAAAATCAAAACCAAAAACCACAACTACTTCCTGGACTCTTATTAAAAAGCTAATGTGTTTATGAGGATTACTAACTCCAGTATCAAATGCATCAAATTGACTATATGGGATGGAAATAATCTTTATAACTTTTATTAAAACATTGCTGATTCCTTTTAAACAACTGTGTAAAATATACTCTTGTGAGCAAAATTTGAAGCACATTTCTTTCTCTGTACCTAGTTTATCCAGAATTTGGAAACTATTTTTGAGTATTCTCAATTTATGGCAGTATAGTTATTTGCATAAGCTCATAGAAATCTGTTTTCTTTTGTTATAGGACACAATTGGAGACATAGGTTATTTTACCAAGGCTTGGACTGAACTAGAATGTTTATAGACATGAGTAGGTGGCTTTGAAGAATTGAAGTTGACTCATAGAGTGGATAAAAGCCCTTTGAAGAAACTGGCCTCATACCTTGTCTTTTTGGTTCCTTTACAGGGTTCCTGACCTGTGTAATTAAACAATATCAGTTTCTGACACACCCAGGAACCCCCAGTAATCTTGGGATTTGGGGAAGAGAATAATTTGCCCAAATTCATATAAGTACCTGCAGGCATAGATATATCCTTTGCTGGGATCAAGAGGCTTTTAAAAAGTCAAATCTGAGATCCCTTATAAAAAAGATTCCAACAAAGCCAATGTAAAAGCAGTCTATATGGCATATAATTGTTTTTGCTCCACTTTATGCAAAGAATTGGACCAGGTATAATAAGACTAAAGTTTATTTTGCAAATAAATTTGTCCTATTATGATTTTGTCCTTGATTACAATGAAGGACTGGAGAGAGAAAAGTTATCTTTCAAAGGATACTCTAGTACTCCTGTCAATAGACTCTGGCCCTGTGCATGTTTTTTTTTGTTGTTGTTGTTTTTATTATTTGTCTACAGTTTAACTGGATTGGGTCCTGAATTCTTTCCTAGCTACAGGTCTCCAAACTAATGTTTTAAAGTGTATCTTTCTCCCATTTTTCTGATTTGAAATCACTAAACTGTGTTTTTCTTAAAACCCTGCAGACTGAAGCTAGACAACTTAAAATTTAAAAGAAATAGCAACATATATATATATTCACACACACAACATATATATATATATATATATATAGTGTATATATTGTGTCTATATGTGTGTGTATGTGCATGTCACACATATGTCATGTGGGGTGGCTGCCCTCCACTGGTAGAGGGCAGAGGGTGATAATGTTATATATATACACACACACACATATATATATATATATATATATATATAGTGTATATATTGTGTCTATATGTGTGTGTATGTGCATGTCACACATATGTCATGTGGGGTGGCTGCCCTCCACTGGTAGAGGGCAGAGGGTGATAATGTTATATATATACACACACACACACACACACACACACACACACACACACACACACACACACACATACACATAAACTGCTTTTTTCCCTGCCTACTAATATATGGACTTCAGGTAATAAAGCCTGAATCAGTTTTCTAAGATTACTTTCTCCTTCATTGCTATGGCCTGGCCATGGACCTTTTTGTTATTCATTCTTTCATTATTTTCTTTTTGTTTCTTTCTTCTTCCTCTGGTTTTTCTCTGTGGGACATAAGACTTCACATCCTATTAGGAATAAGCTTTCCTAGCTGTGTGGGACCTAATCTTATAGTAATAAACCATCCTAGCAGTGAGGGATCAGAGCAAACCCCTGACCAGTGACTCATTTTCATCTGCAGTGTTATCTCCAAAAGATTTTGAGGAATAGGGTGAGGGGAAATGTGAAAAGAAAATAAAACCTCACTATAAGGTTGGGAACTGAGTTTTGGGAACAACTGCCTTCTTTTCATTCCTAAACAGATAGCTGTAATTCTGCATGCTTATATTATCTTATGTAAAATGTTGATCTACCAAACACAAGACAAATGCATAGTTAACTTTTCTCCACACTCTTCTCTTCACATGTAAAATATGGATCCACTGAGCACTAATCAAAGCCTCACAAGAATGCAACTATTTGTCTCACAGCCTATCCCCATCTTTTATTCTTTCCTCCTTTCCCTCCAGCCTGCTCTTTCCCTTTAAACATTGAAGCCCTCAAAACCCTCTAGAAAAAGCATGGGCTGCAGATCCTACTGTAACTTGTGTTTCTTTTTCCTGGGCACATCCTTAACTTTGACTAAATAAACTTCTAACTTGATTGAGATCTGGTTCAGACACTTTTTGGCTTACTGTATGTGTTAATTTTATGTATAATTGTAACATTTTTATTTATTTATTTATTTATTTTTGAGACGGAGTTTTTGCTCTTGTTACCCAGGCGGGAGTGCAATGGCAGGATCTCGGCTCACCGCAACCTCTGCCTCCATTAATTTTATGTATAATTGTAACATTTTTATTTATTTATTTATTTTTGAGATGGAGTTTTTGCTCTTGTTACCCAGGCGGGAGTGCAATGGCACGATCTCGGCTCACCGCAACCTCTGCCTCCTGGGTTCAGGCAATTCTCCTGCCTCAGCCTCCTGGGTAGCTGGGATTACAGGCATGCACCACCGTGCCCAGCTAATTTTTTGTATTTTTAGTAGAGACGGGGTTTCACCATGTTGACCAGGACGGTCTCAATCTCTTGACCTCGTTATCCACTCGCCTCGACCTCCCAAAGTGCTGGGATTACAGGCGTGAGCCACTGCACCCAGCTCTCAACATTTTTATTATAGTACTTGTCAAACACTTGGTCTCACTCACAGCAATTATTGAAGACCTGCTGCACACTCCTAGAAATTATTGAAGACCCAAATAGATATTGTTGATGTGGATTTTATTTATTATTAGTAACTGTGCAAGCAATTAAAACTTAATTCACATTGTTAGGAAGATTTTTAAATGAAAGAAGTGAGAAAGAAGGCAACTCAATGGCCAAACAGGTTTATTTACAAGAATAAGCCTACAAAGGGTCCTAGTCAGGAATCTGGCTGAGACCCTGATTGCTTGCAAGCTGAGGTTTTTAATAATAAAATTTGTATAGAGGAGGTGTTGGGAAAGTGCTGGCAGGTTGGAACTGTAGGGGGCTGGGGAGGGATGTGGTAAGGGCCAGTCAGGCTTTGTTGTGGTCAGGGTTGTTATGCTCTCTTTAAGCTATGGGCAAACTTGACCTTAGCTTTGTTTTGGGGAACACCATCACCAAGGTAGGAACACACAGTCACCAGGATAGAAAAATGGCATCACTATCATTAATTCTCACACACTTGAATTTTTTAAATTTTACAAAAGTATTTTTTGTTTGTTAGTTTGTTTGTTTGAGTTGGAGTCTCTCCCTGTTGCCCAGGCTGGAGTGCAGTGGTGCAATCAGCTCACTGCAATCTCTGCTTCCCTGGTTCAAGCAATTCTCCTACCTCAGCCTCCTAAGTAGCTGGGAATACAGGCATGGGATTACAGGTATGTGCCACCATGCCTGGCTAATTTTTTGTATTTTTAGTAGAGACCGGGTTTCTCCATGTTGGTCACGCTGTTCTTGAACTACCCACCTCAGATGATCCACCTGCTTTGGCCTCTCAAAGTGCTGGGATTATAGGTGTGAGCTGAAGCACCTGGCCTGTTTGTTTTACTTAACAGATATCTTGTATATTTTATCACATACAATAATAAATTAATAATATGTTAATACAAATTACATACTTATATAACATAATTATATTTTTAAAATCAAAATAAATTAGTAATAAGAATGGCATTGCTTTACATTTTTGAAAAACTGCAATATCAACTCCAATGACAAACTCCTGGGTTCTTATATTTGCTTTTGCATTCAGTTTATTGTGATATGTTGTTGTGTTTGTGGTACACAAGACATTCTGGCCTCAGTCAAATATTTGAAAAGAAGGGAAAGAAGTATGTTAATATTCTTTCTAAGAATTGTGGATATTCTTCTTAGATACTTTTAGGTGTTGTATCTAATAAGAGTATCCACAATTCTTTATCAGTTTTTGATTTAATAGTTACATTATGATTATTTTAACACAAATCTAAAAGCAAATCAATCAACTTCTGTGTACTATTTTATTAAAATATGTTGGCCTACTTTTTACTTTTAATCAACTTATGTTGCTTTACTGATATTCATATATACAAATATTTTAACTTTTTGACAGTTTTCATTACACAAAATTTAATGATTACATTTGCTACTAATGCAACAATCCTCATCAGAAACTCTTTAGGTATTAGGGAGATGTCAAGTTTCTGTTATCACATGTGAGTTTTACCAGACTATTTTTACACATAAAATAGGTATATATTTTCATAATATTATTGACTATTCAACTGTTTAAGTCAATACTATAGTGAGTGTTTTACATGTATTATCTAATTAAATCTTCAAACTCACTTCATTCCATTAGAAAAAATGTCTGCTAATATCAAATTTGAATGACCGTATCTTGTTTACTACTTCCTTTCTAAAGTAGAAACCAGGTTGTATGATTTAAAAAGGCTCATTTCACTAAAAATGTAAACCATTGTATGACTTTTTCTCAAGATAATTCTCATATTTGAAATGCAGAAGTGCATTGTAGGTACTCATTTATCAAAGAGAAGATTAGAATGATGTATTCAAGGGCCATATCTGAATAATATTGTAAATCTTTAGTGCTTCATCAAGGACCATTTTAAATGAAATAGCACAGCCCCCTTTTTGGTGACTGAGAATGCATTGAATTGAAGAAAACAATAATGGTAGTTTGTTGCCACTTCTATTATTTCAGCTAAGACTCTAGCATATTTAACCTATCATTTCTTTCAGGCCATTGTTGCCAATTTCAATACCTTAAGCAAGTGAATAAAAGCTTAATATTCTTATGAAAATAGTTTTGACCTCAAGGAGCCAATGTTTGCATCTATGAATACCTCATCGTAGAATGAACTTGGAGAAATGCTGTTTTAGAAGGTCACTGAGGCTTGAAGATCAAGGTGTGTGTATTGGTTCCCCTCACATACTAAGTGGTAGGATCCATCTGATTCAAAAGTCAGTTACTTCTGTTCCACTGCTGACTCTACATTTATTGCTGAAAAAATTGAAAAACAAATTCACCAGAATATATGCTTTCACTTTATCAAAAATCAATTCACACTATTTTATTTTTTGAAGTCTGTTTTCTTCAATAACTACAATGATCAGTATAAATTATATAATAAAACAGATTTTTTTGCCAGAAAAGTGTAGTGACTTATTTTATGTCAGAAAATATAACCATAAATGTTTCAATAGACTAACATATCTATTTTAGTTAAGTTATCACAAAATGAATTTGGTATATGTAATAAGATACTGAAAATAAAATTTTACTGTAGAAGTGATGGAAAGGTAATATTAAATACCAAAGGAGATCACACACACACACACACACACACACACACACACACACACATATTGTTAGAATGCCAGAAGGGTTTTAAGTTACTTCCATAGCAACAAAAATACAGACAGAAAAGGAAGGAAGGAAGGAAGGAAGGAAGGAAGGAAGAAAGGAAGGAAGGAAGGAAGGAGGATAAAGAAAGAGAAATTTTAGTTATCTCAAATTTAAAATGATATTGCTTAGTCACTCATCCAGTTCATTATTCACAGTCACCAATAATCTCACAATTTCCATGTTCATCCCCATTCTACCATCAGTAATTATAAACTTGATTGAGTTTAAATTGTGTGCAGACTAAGGAAGTAGAATTAAAAATCTTTGTAGAACCCTTGTTATTACATATTAATTTAAATTACTTTAGAAATAGTCAATTTCTATTATAATTGAAACCCTACATTTGTTATACATTTATGAATATACAGTACTAGAACTATTTTTAAACTTAATTTCTTTTATACTTATATATGTGTCTATTCTCAACCCAATTTTAGTAATTTGATACTAAAAGTTTGTAAGTCTCTCTTGTATTTTTCATTCAAAATACAGTTTAATTTTCTCTTACACAATAAAAATAAAGTATATTTGAAAATAGAGTATAGACATATAAATTCTAATTGAAATATCACTATAAATATATTCACATTGGATAATTATTCATGTTAAACATAATATTTTCCCAACCAAATCAATGGTATTATTTACATTATTCCAATATTTTTATGCCCTTAAATATACAATTTGGAATTTTAATTTACATAATACCTTTCTTATCAAATATATTTCTTTATATTTCTTATTACTTTTAGAAAGTTTTTTTTCTTTTTTTTTTTTTTTTTTTTTGAGATGGAGTTTTGCTGTTGTTACCCAGACTAGAGGGTAATGGCATGATTCTGGCTCATCGCAACCTCCGCCTTCTGGGTTCAAGCAATTCTCCTGCCTCAGCCTCCCGAGTAGCTGGGACTACAGGTGCACCACCATGACCAGCTAATTTTTAAATTTCTAGTAGAGACTGGGTTTCACCTTGTTGATCAGGATGGTCTCGATCTCTTGACCTCGTGATTTACCTGCCTGGGCCTCCCAAAGTGCTGTGATTATAGGCATCAGCCACCGCACCCGGCCTTACTTTTAGGATATTTTAATGCTGTGAATTTAATATACATATGTCAAATTTGGAGGAACAGCAAGGAGGTCCCTGTGGCTGGAGCAGAGTGAGGAGGGGGAGAGAGGGAGGAGGGAAGGAAGACCTGTTGGGCAGGGCCCTGCAGGCCTTGGGGAGGTGAGGGAAGTTAAGCAGTTTATCTTTTAATGTAAGTGTGATGGGAAATAAGGAAGCAAAGAAGAAACAATCCAATTTAAGTTTTTTTTTTTTTTTTTTTGAGAAGGAGTCTCACTGTCACCCAGGTGGCAGTGCAGAGGCATGACCTTGGCTCACTGCAACCTCTGCCTCTGAGATTCAAGTGATTCTTGTGGCTCAGCCTCCTGAGTAGCTGGTATTATTGGCACCCGCCACCATGCCTGGCTAACTTTTGTAATTGTAGTAGAGAAAAGATATCACCATGATGGCCAGGCAGGTCTGGAACTCCTGACCTCAAGTGGATCTACCTGCCTCTGCCTCCAATTTAGGTTTTAATGAAAAAATATTGGTCGGGGTTGCTGGCTCATGCCTGTAATCCAGCACTTTGGGAGGCCGAGGCAGGTGGATCACCTGAGGTTGAGAGTTTGAGACCAGCCTGACCAAGATGGAGAAATCCCATTACTATTAAATATACAAAATTAGCTGGGCATGGTGGCCCATGCCTGTAATCCCAGCCATTTGGGAGGGTGATGCAGGATAATCACTTGAACCTGGAAAGCGAAGGTTGCAGTGAGCCAAGATCGTGCCACTGAACTCCAAACTGCAGAACAAGAGAAAAACAGTGTCTCAAAAAAAAAAAAAAAAAAAAAAAAAAAAATCATGGGCATGATGGCAGGCACCTGTAGTTCCAGCTACTCAGAAGGCTGAGGCAGCAGAATCGCTTGAACCTGGAAGGTGGAGGTTTCAGTTAGCTGAAATCACCCACTTCACTCCTGCCTGGATGACAGAGCAAGATTCTTTCTCAAACAAAACAAAACCAAACAATTCTGGGCTATTGTGATCCTCCTACCTCAGCCTGGGAAATTGATTGGGTTATAAGCATGTACCCCCATGCCCAGCCTGGGACAAGATCTTAATAAAAAGGGGTAACCAGTGTGAGAAAGAAGGTATTGGGGGGTAAGCACTTTCCAGACAGAGGGCACAGCCCATGCAAAGTCCCTGGGGCAGGACTGTTTCTGGTGGGTTGCAGGAAGAGTGAGGAGGTCCCTGTGGCTTGGGTAGAGTAAGGAGTGGGAGAGAGGGAGGAGGTAAGGAAGACCTGTTGGGCAGAGCCCTGCAGGCCTTGGGGAGTTGGGGGATGTTAAGCAGTTTATCTTTTAATGTAAGTGTTATTGGAAATCAGGAAGCAGGAAATAAAGAGTCCAGTTTGAGTTTTTGAGTTTTTTATTTTGAGATGGGGTCTCACTCTGCAACCCAGGTGGGAGTGCAGTGGCATGATCTCAGCTCACTGCAACCTCTGCCTCCCAGACTCAAGTGACTCTTGTGGCTCAGCCTCCTGAGCAGCTGGTATTACAGGCACCGGTCACCATGCCTGGCTAATTTTTGTAATTGTAGTAGAGACAGGATTTCACCATAATGGCCAGGCTGGCCTGGAACTACAGACCTCTAGTGGATCAAACTGACTCAGTCTCCAATTTATGTTTTAATGAAAAGATATTGGTCTGGGTTGGTGGCTCATGCCTGTAATCCCAGCACTTTGGGAGGCCGAGGCAAGTGGATCACCTGAGGTTGAAAATTCGAGACCAGACTGACCGAGATGAAGAAATCCAGTTTCTACTAAATATACAAAATTAGCTGGGCATGGTGGCTCATGCCTGTAATCCCAGCAATTTGGAAGGCTGAGGCAGTAGAATCACTTGAACCTGAAAGGCGGAGGCTGCAGTGAGCCAAGATCTTGCCACTGAACTTGAACCTAGGCAATGAGAGTCAAACTCTGTCTGAAAACAAAACAAAACAAAAACCCTGGGCATCTGGGCATGGTGGCAGGCACCTGTAGTCCCAGTTACTCAGAAGGCTGAGGCAGCAGAATCACTTGAACCTGGAAGGTGGAGGTTTCAGTTGCCTGAAATCACCCACTGCACTCCTGCCTGGGTGACAGAGCAAGATTATGTCTCAAACAAAACAAAAAGCAAAACAAAAGCAAACACTTCTGGGTTCATGTGATCCTCCTACCTCAGCCTGCAAAATTGCTGGGATTATAAACACGGGTCACCATGCCCAGCCTGGGCCAAGATCTTAATGGAATGGGGTAACCAGTGTGAGAAGGAAGGTATTTGGGGGTAAGCACTTTCCAGACAGAGGGCACAGCCCATGCAAAGGCCCTGGGGCAGGATTGTGTGTGGCATGTTGGAGGAACACCAAGGAGGTCCGTGTGGCTTGAGCAGAGCAAGGAGTGAGAGAGAGGGAGCAGGGAAGGACAATGGGTTGGGCAGGGCCTGTGGGCCTTGGGGAGGTGGGGGAAGTTAAAAAGTTTATCTTTTAATGTAGATGTAATGGGAAATCAGGAAGCAGGGAATAAACTGTCCAATTTGAGTATTGGGTTTTTTTTTTTTTTTTGAGATGGAGTCTCACTCTGGCACCCAGGAGGGAGTGCAGTGGCATGATCTCAGCTCACTGCAACCTTTGCCTCCCAGATTCAAGTGACCCTTCAGGATCAGCCTCCTGAGTAGCTGGTATTACAGGCACCTGCCACCATTCCCAGCTAATTTTTGGAATTGTAGTAGAGACAGGGTTTCACCATGATGACTGGGCTTGTCTGGAATATCTGACCTCTAGTGGATCAACCTGCCCCAGCCTCCAATTTATGTTTTATTTAAAAGATATTGTTCTGGGTTGGTGGCTCATGCCTGTAATTCCAGCACTTTGTGTGGCCGAGGCAGGTGGATCACCAGAGGTTGGGAGTTCGAGACCAACCTGACTAAGATGGAGAAATCCCATTTCTACTAAATATACAAAATTAGCTGGGCATGGTGTTGCATGCCTGTAATCACAGCCATTTGTGAGGCTGAGGCAGTACAATTGCTTGAACATGGGAGGTGGAGGTAGCAGTGAGCCTAGATCCTGCCACTGAACTTGAACCTAGGCAATGAGAGTCAAACTCTGTCTGAAAACAAAACAAAACAAAACAAAACAAAACAAAACACCTGGGCATGGTGGCAGGAATCTGTAGTCCCACCTACTCAGAAGGCTAAGGCACAAGAATCACTTAAATCTGGAAGGTGGAGGTTTCAGTGCACAGAAATCACCCACTGCACTCCAGCCTGGGTGACACAGCAAGATTCTGTCTCAAACAAAACAAACAAAGCAAAATGAAACACTTCTGGGCCTGTGAAATCCTCCTATTTCAGCCTGCAAAATTGCTGGGATTTTAAGCACATGCCACCATGCCCGCCTAATTTTTTTTATTTTAGTAGAGACAGTGTTTCATCATAATGGCCAGGCTGGTCAGGAACTCCTGATCTCAAGTGGATCAACCTGCTTCAGCCTCCAATTTAGTTTTTAATAAAAAGGTGTTTGTCGGGGTGGTTTGCCTATGCCTGTAATCCCAGCATGTAAGGAGACTGAGGCAGGTGGATCACCTCAGCTTGGGAGTTTGAGACCACCCTGACCAAAATGGAGAAATCTGATTTCTACTACATATACAAAATTAGCTGCTGACAAATTCTCTCTTTCGGTAAAGATGAATGCACCTGCCTACCTGTGGGTAAACAATGCATGTAGGACGATCAAAGGTGTAGCATTCCAGCTATAGAAGCCACACCTGACAAGTTAGGAAAACTGTCCCACTCTGAGTCAATCCTAATCACAGACATTTATGGAAGTACATATAAAGTACATTTAATTTGTTACTTTTTGTTTCCCATGGCATCAATGGTCACAAAATGTAGTGGTCCCATAAAGTATGAATGAGACATAGGTAATTTTTCAAGAGCCTAACTTAGGTCATCATGTTTGACAAAGGAAAATTATTTCTTCCTTAAGCAAAGATGCGATATGGTCTGGGGTTTGATGTTGTTATTGTTGTTCTAGTTTTCCCAGAGAACCAGAGAAAAAAACAGAGCTTCGATCCTGAGGGAGGAAAACGTGAGGTTGGAAGAAGTTACACACCTTTCCACAGCCTTACCTTTGAGAAGTTTTCTTTCTGAAAATTGTTTCTCTTATATCCTTATCGTGTTTTCTTTTATCAGCCCTTGTATGGCAGGAAGGAGTTCCTAGAGAGAGAAGACAAAGACGGTCTGCGTTGCAAAAGAAGCCCCAGGCTGAAGACTGGAGATCTGAATGTGCAACTTGCAAACGAACTGGAGACCACGAAACTCTTGTCGGGTAAGTTGGATGCTCAAAGCTCCTGTGGAGGGGATGAGGGTTCCATCTTTATGATTTGCTCATCACAGCACACATGTAAAACCAAATGGCAGGGTAGGACCTTCCTTAAAATATGATTTAGTGGAAACAGTCCTTCAGAAACAGATTTCATCCACTGATTAACCTCCCACACATGGTTCCATTCTGGACTTAGGTGTCCCTAAGAGTGAGAATCTGCATTTTTAACACCGGAATTAGTTTTCTCTCGACAGGCCAAGTTGACAATGGGTCTCCGTGCATAGGCCATCAAAGCAATTTGATGGAAACACTTGGTAGCAAGACGATGATGTTTTCTGTCAAAACAATAAAGTGACTAAGATCCGTTAGCATGTTGTGCTTGTCTTTCGTGGGAGTCCTCAGCGGCATGCCTGGACATCCGTCTCAGGATTTGGCTTCGCCCCAGAAAGCTTCTGAGAAGCTGTCTCCACCCGATCTGCCCCCAGGGGAGGCCAGATGCAGCTGTTGCCTCCTCTGCTGCAGGCTGCGCTCGCCACCGCTTTGTCTTACTTCCCCTCCCTTCTCTGGACCGCAGTGATGAGAAACAGGGGTCCCTGGGCTTGGAGAGCAAGGCAGGGTCCCTTGGTGGGTGGCCCAGGTCAAAGGGAGATGTGTGTGTGTGTGTGTGTGTGTGTGTGTGTGTGTGTGTGTGTGTGTGTGTGTGTGTGTGTGTGTGTGTGTGTGTGTGTGTGTGTGTGTGTGTGTGTGTGTGTGTGTGTGTGTGTGTGTGTGTGTGTGTGTGTGTGTGTGTGTGTGTGTGTGTGTGTGTGTGTGTGTGTGTGTGTGTGTGTGTGTGTGTGTGTGTGTGTGTGTGTGTGTGTGTGTGTGTGTGTGTGTGTGTGTGTGTGTGTGTGTGTGTGTGTGTGTGTGTGTGTGTGTGTGTGTGTGTGTGTGTGTGTGTGTGTGTGTGTGTGTGTGTGTGTGTGTGTGTGTGTGTGTGTGTGTGTGTGTGTGTGTGTGTGTGTGTGTGTGTGTGTGTGTGTGTGTGTGTGTGTGTGTGTGTGTGTGTGTGTGTGTGTGTGTGTGTGTGTGTGTGTGTGTGTGTGTGTGTGTGTGTGTGTGTGTGTGTGTGTGTGTGTGTGTGTGTGTGTGTGTGTGTGTGTGTGTGTGTGTGTGTGTGTGTGTGTGTGTGTGTGTGTGTGTGTGTGTGTGTGTGTGTGTGTGTGTGTGTGTGTGTGTGTGTGTGTGTGTGTGTGTGTGTGTGTGTGTGTGTGTGTGTGTGTGTGTGTGTGTGTGTGTGTGTGTGTGTGTGTGTGTGTGTGTGTGTGTGTGTGTGTGTGTGTGTGTGTGTGTGTGTGTGTGTGTGTGTGTGTGTGTGTGTGTGTGTGTGTGTGTGTGTGTGTGTGTGTGTGTGTGTGTGTGTGTGTGTGTGTGTGTGTGTGTGTGTGTGTGTGTGTGTGTGTGTGTGTGTGTGTGTGTGTGTGTGTGTGTGTGTGTGTGTGTGTGTGTGTGTGTGTGTGTGTGTGTGTGTGTGTGTGTGTGTGTGTGTGTGTGTGTGTGTGTGTGTGTGTGTGTGTGTGTGTGTGTGTGTGTGTGTGTGTGTGTGTGTGTGTGTGTGTGTGTGTGTGTGTGTGTGTGTGTGTGTGTGTGTGTGTGTGTGTGTGTGTGTGTGTGTGTGTGTGTGTGTGTGTGTGTGTGTGTGTGTGTGTGTGTGTGTGTGTGTGTGTGTGTGTGTGTGTGTGTGTGTGTGTGTGTGTGTGTGTGTGTGTGTGTGTGTGTGTGTGTGTGTGTGTGTGTGTGTGTGTGTGTGTGTGTGTGTGTGTGTGTGTGTGTGTGTGTGTGTGTGTGTGTGTGTGTGTGTGTGTGTGTGTGTGTGTGTGTGTGTGTGTGTGTGTGTGTGTGTGTGTGTGTGTGTGTGTGTGTGTGTGTGTGTGTGTGTGTGTGTGTGTGTGTGTGTGTGTGTGTGTGTGTGTGTGTGTGTGTGTGTGTGTGTGTGTGTGTGTGTGTGTGTGTGTGTGTGTGTGTGTGTGTGTGTGTGTGTGTGTGTGTGTGTGTGTGTGTGTGTGTGTGTGTGTGTGTGTGTGTGTGTGTGTGTGTGTGTGTGTGTGTGTGTGTGTGTGTGTGTGTGTGTGTGTGTGTGTGTGTGTGTGTGTGTGTGTGTGTGTGTGTGTGTGTGTGTGTGTGTGTGTGTGTGTGTGTGTGTGTGTGTGTGTGTGTGTGTGTGTGTGTGTGTGTGTGTGTGTGTGTGTGTGTGTGTGTGTGTGTGTGTGTGTGTGTGTGTGTGTGTGTGTGTGTGTGTGTGTGTGTGTGTGTGTGTGTGTGTGTGTGTGTGTGTGTGTGTGTGTGTGTGTGTGTGTGTGTGTGTGTGTGTGTGTGTGTGTGTGTGTGTGTGTGTGTGTGTGTGTGTGTGTGTGTGTGTGTGTGTGTGTGTGTGTGTGTGTGTGTGTGTGTGTGTGTGTGTGTGTGTGTGTGTGTGTGTGTGTGTGTGTGTGTGTGTGTGTGTGTGTGTGTGTGTGTGTGTGTGTGTGTGTGTGTGTGTGTGTGTGTGTGTGTGTGTGTGTGTGTGTGTGTGTGTGTGTGTGTGTGTGTGTGTGTGTGTGTGTGTGTGTGTGTGTGTGTGTGTGTGTGTGTGTGTGTGTGTGTGTGTGTGTGTGTGTGTGTGTGTGTGTGTGTGTGTGTGTGTGTGTGTGTGTGTCTGTGTGTGCGTGTATGTCTTTGTGTGTCTGTATATGTGTGTCCGTGTGTATCTTTCTGCTTGTTTACATTTGTGTGTGCGAGCCTTGTATTCTGGACGTAAGTGTGGTCAGTGCACTCCAGCACGGTTTCTCTGTAGTCGGTGGACCTTCCTTAAAATATGATTTAGTGGAAACAGTCCTTCAGAAACAGATTTCATCCACTGATTAACCTCCCACACATGGTTCCATTCTGGACTTAGGTGTCCCTAAGAGTGAGAATCTGCATTTTTAACACCGGGAATTAGTTTTCTCTCGACAGGCCAAGTTGACAATGGGTCTCCGTGCATAGGCCATCAAAGCAATTTGATGGAAACACTTGGTAGCAAGACGATGATGTTTTCTGTCAAAACAATAAAGTGACTAAGATCCGTTAGCATGTTGTGCTTGTCTTTCGTGGGAGTCCTCAGCGGCATGCCTGGACATCCGTCTCAGGATTTGGCTTCGCCCCAGACAGCTTCTGAGAAGCTGTCTCCACCCGTTCTGCCCCCAGGGGAGGCCGGATGCAGCGGTTGCCTCCTCTGCTGCAGGCTGCGCTCGCCACTGCTTTGTCTTACTTCCTCCTTCTCTGGACCGAAGTGATGAGAAACAGGGGTCCCTGGGCTTGGAGAGCAAGGCAGGGTCCCTTGGTGGGTGGCCCAGGTCAAAGGGGAGATGGCAGTGAGCTCAGGGAGCTGCAGAACGTTTGCTGGCAGGCTCCCGGAGGGTCTCCGGTATTTTTCTGGGGTCCAGCGACCCCCGCCACATCTCACCAGACTGAATCTCCAGCCCCGTGGGGACCCGATCCCTGCCCACGCCATCCGATCCGGAATCTACTGAGGAGAGCAGTCGCGAATGCCCACCACGAGGTATGAAGCGCCCTCCCCCTTTAGGGGACCGGAGAAGGAAAGTCGGTTCAGCGAGCCAGTGGAGTCAGGACGGTCCGGTTCCTGCACTGCTAGTGGCAGGTAGCCTCCTTCAGGGGCCGCCTCGGACACCGCCGCCAGCATTTTCCCGCGCCGCTGCGGCCGGCAGGTTAGGGAGCGCGGACATTGCGGCTGGCTGGCTGGGCACGCCAATGCGCATGCGCAAGCGGCGGGTCATAAGCGCGAGCGCCCACCCGGGGCTCGCGTCACAGTGACTGCCCCCGTGGCCAGGGGAACGGCTGTCTCATCGGCTTGGCAAGGCACGGGCCCTCCGTGGCAGTTCATCCGCGTTGGGCGACGGCCCCGCCACTCGCAGGGATCAGCGCCAGGGTCCCGCCGTTTCAGGAGTCGGGCAGGGCGGAGCCAGGCGGAGAAAAGCTGCAATGGAGCTTCAGGGATGCCCAGGGCGATCCCCAAGGATCCCCGCGATGCTTCAGACCTGCTCAGACGCCGTGGGGGTTCGTCTCCTTGAGAGCTGACCCTGCTGGGATTTCCAGGTACCGCCAGCCTGTGTGCCGCGGGGCTGCTCTCTCCCCGAGGGGCTTCCCGGCAGAGAGCAGGACCCTGCAGCCTCAGGAGCTGTGTGCGATTGTCGGATGTCTGCGTATGTCTTTCTTTCTGTTCGTGTGTATGTGTCTGTGTGTGCGTGTATGTCTGTGTGTGTCTGTCTATGTGTGTCCGTGTGTATCTTTCTGCTTGTTTACATTTGTGTGTGCGAGCCTTGTATTCTGGACGTAAGTGTGGTCAGTGCACTCCAGCACGGTTTCTCTGTAGTCGGTGTACCTGCTGGTTCACGTGCGTCCTCGGCTAGCTTAGGGGATGTGGGCCCCGTCTTCTTTGTGTTGCTTTTGGTTTCTGAAGCCTTAAGGTAGTGGAGGTCTCGCTCGCACCCGCAGGCCGCGTGATATGCCTGACTTGGCCTTCCAGTGTGCTTGGATTACAGGTGTGAGCCCCTGCACCTGGGCTATAGTGATTGTGTTGTTAGTTTGCACGACAGTCTTTTCATGGGTGCATTATCTGCCTCTATTTTAACTTCATTGAAATAGTTCTTTGTGCCTTTGAACTGTATGGGAAGAATAGTAATATTTTTGAACCTCCATGGGTTCTTAGTTAGAATGAACCCCTGTAACAAGACATAGATTAAAAAGAGAAAAACAATAAGTTTATTAAGAAGTCTGTTTCATCTGTACATGGGGGACACCCAGAGAATGAGGATTTCGCAAAAAGTTGTATTTGAATTTCATCTTATATAGCATCTTCATCAAAGGAAGGAAATTTTTAGAGAAGTGTTAAGACAAAGGAAAGGGAATTGGAATCTGGAGGGTGACAACTTGGGGTGAAGCAAATAAATGGCAGATGCAGGCTAGTTTGTGAGGCTGGTTAATGTAGATTCCTCTGGTACCCTCTCCAGGACCATCAGGTCTCAAGTTGTCTTCAGTTGTTAACCTTTGTTCTCCTTGACAGAAGGGGAGGCAGGATACTTTTATCTTTGTAAATGGATGGTCTACTTTTAGGCAAATAGAGGATAGAGAGCTTTCTTGTGTCTGTCTCTTACTTGCCTTCAGCTCAATAATTCTTGTATTTTGGAGTGGCATATTTCTGGTTTTCCATATTACTATTTTCTAATTGGATTGTTTTAATGTATTGAGTTTTAATAGTTTTTAAATTTTCTAGATAGTAATCCTTTGTCAGATATGTGGTTTGCAAATATTTTCTCCATGTCTGTAGCTGATCTTTTCATCTTTCCAGGGTGTTTCACAGAGCAAAATTTTCACTTGGTAGCAAGACGATGATGTTTTCTGTCAAAACAATAAAGTGACTAAGATCCGTTAGCATGTTGTGCTTGTCTTTCGTGGGAGTCCTCAGCGGCATGCCTGGACATCCGTCTCAGGATTTGGATTCGCCCCAGAAAGCTTCTGAGAAGCTGTCTCCACCTGATCTGCCCCCAGGGGAGGCCAGATGCAGCTGTTGCCTCCTCTGCTGCAGGCTGCGCTCGCCACCGCTTTGTCTTACTTCCCCTCCCTTCTCTGGACCGCAGTGATGAGAAACAGGGGTCCCTGGGCTTGGAGAGCAAGGCAGGGTCCCTTGGTGGGTGGCCCAGGTCAAAGGGGAGATGGCAGTGAGCTCAGGGAGCTGCAGAACGTTTGCTGGCAGGCTCCCGGAGGGTCTCCGGTATCTTTCTGGGGTCCAGCGACTCCCGCCACATCTCACCAGACTGAATCTCCAGCCCCGTGGGACCCGATCCCTGCCCACGCCATCCGATCCGGAATCTACTGAGGAGAGCAGTCCCGAATGCCCACCACGAGGTATGAAGCGCCCTCCCCCTTTAGGGGACCGGAGAAGGAAAGTCGGTTCAGCGAGCCAGTGGAGTCAGGACGGTCCGGTTCCTGCACTGCTAGTGGCAGGTAGCCTCCTTCAGGGGCCGCCTCGGACACCGCCGCCAGCATTTTCCCGCGCCGCTGCGTCCGGCCGGTTAGGGAGCGCGGACATTGCGGCTGGCTGGCTGGGCACGCCAATGCGCATGCGCAAGCGGCGGGTCACAAGCGCGAGCGCCCACCCGGGGCTCGCGTCACAGTGACTGCCCCCGTGGCCAGGGGAACGGCTGTCTCATCGGCTTGGCAAGGCACGGGCCCTCCGTGGCAGTGCATCCGCGTTGGGCGACGGCCTCGCCACTCGCAGGGATCAGCGCCAGGGTCCCGCGGTTTCAGGAGTCGGGCAGGGCGGAGCCAGGCGGAGAAAAGCTGCAATGGAGCTTCATGGATGCCCAGGGCGATCCCCAAGGATCCCCGAGATGCTTCACGCCTGCTCAGACGCCGTGGGATGCGTCTCCTTGAGAGCTGACCCTGCTGGGATTTCCAGGTACCGCCAGCCTGTGTGCCGCGGGGCTGCTCTCTCCCCGAGGGTCTTCCCGGCAGAGAGCAGGACCCTGCAGCCTCAGGAGCTGTGTGCGATTGTCGGATGTCTGCGTATGTCTTTCTTTCTGTTCGTGTGTATGTGTCTGTGTGTGCGTGTATGTCTGTGTGTGTCTACGTGTGTCCGTGTGTATCTTTCTGCTTGTTTACATTTGTGTGTGCGAGCCTTGTATTCTGGACGTAAGTGTGGTCAGTGCACTCCAGCACGGTTTCTCTGTAGTCGGTGTACCTGCTGGTTCACGTGCGTCCTCGGCTAGCTTAGGGGATGTGGGCCCCGTCTTCTTTGTGTTGCTTTTGGTTTCTGAAGCCTTAAGGTAGTGGAGGTCTCGCTCGCACCCGCAGGCCGCGTGATATGCCTGACTTGGCCTTCCAGTGTGCTTGGATTACAGGTGTGAGCCCCTGCACCTGGGCTATAGTGATTGTGTTGTTAGTTTGCACGACAGTCTTTTCATGGGTGCATTATCTGCCTCTATTTTAACTTCATTGAAATAGTTCTTTGTGCCTTTGAACTGTATGGGAAGAATAGTAATATTTGTTGAACCTCCATGGGTTCTTGGTTAGAATGAACCCCTGTAACAAGACATAGATTAAAAAGAGAAAAACAATAAGTTTATCAAGAAGTCTGTTTCATCTGTACATGGGGGACACCCAGAGAATGAGGAGTTCGCAAAAAGTTGTATTTGAATTTCATCTTATATAGCATCTTCATCAAAGGAAGGAAATTTTTAGAGAAGTGTTAAGACAAAGGAAAGGGAATTGGAATCTGGGGGTGACAACTTGGGCGGAAGCAAATAAATGGCAGTTGCAGGCTAGTTTGTGAAGCTGGTTAATGTAGATTCCTCTGGTACCCTCTCCAGGACCATCAGGTCTCAAGTTGTCTTCAGTTGTTAACCTTTGTTCTCCTTGACAGAAGGGGAGGCAGGATACTTTTATCTTTGTAAATGGATGGTCTACTTTTAGGCAAATAGAGGATAGAGAGCTTTCTTGTGTCTGTCTCTTACTTGCCTTCAGCTCAACAATTCTTGGTATTTTGGAGTGGCATATTTCTGGTTTTCCATATTACTATTTTCTAATTGGATTGTTTTTAATGTATTGAGTTTTAATAGTTTTTTAAATTTTCTAGATAGTAATCCTTTGTCAGATATGTGGTTTGCAAATATTTTCTCCATGTCTGTAGCTGATCTTTTCATCTTTCCAGGGTGTTTCACAGAGCAAAATTTTCACTTTGATAAGGTCCAGTTTGTCAATTTTTTGCTATGGCTGATGCTTTTGTTATCAAATCTTAAGAATTCTTGCTTAGCCCTGTGTCCCAAAGGTTTTCTCTTATTTTTTTTCTACAAATTATATAGTTTTATATGTTATATATGTTTTAAGTACTTCATCTATTTAGAGTTAATTTTGTATGAGGTATGAGGTTTACATTGAGGCTCAGTTTTTGCCTATGGATGTACAATTGCTTGCAGTGCCATTTGTTAAAAATTGTTTTCAACAGATTTGTGAAAATTCTATTGGACTGCTTTCGTACCTTTGTTAGAAATTACTTAAGTATATTTGTGTGGTCCTATTTCTGTTATCTTCTGTGTTCTGTTGGTGTATTATCTATGCCTCTGCTGTCTTGATGACTGTGATCATATAGTAAGCCTTAATATTGAACACAGTGATTCCTTTATTCCAGAAGAATAAACTTCATAGTTGCTTTAGCTATTCTTTTTCTTTTTTGGAGATGGAGTCTCACTCTGATCTCAGCTCACTGCACTCTCCACTTCCCGGGTTCATGTGATTCCCCTGCCTCAGCTTCCCAAGGGCTGGGACTACAGGCGTGTATCACCATGCCCAGCTAATTTTTGTATTTTAGTAGAGATGGCATTTCACTATTTTGGCCAGGATGGTTCAATCTTGTGACCTTGTGATCTGCCCACCTCAGCCTCCCAAAGTGCTGAGATTATAGGCGGGAGCTACTGTGCCTGGCTTTAGCTATTTTTAGGGCCCGTGCCTTATTATATATGTTTTAGAATAAGCTTGTCTGCTTATATAAATCCTTGTTGGGATTTTGATAGGAATTTCATCAAGATACTTATTTTACGGATAAGATTTTTTTAATTGACTCTGCTGTTTTTTATAGCAGATATCTTTCCTTTCCCTGAATTTAGCATTTTTTTGTATCTTTCTTAATCTAGTCATTCATTCATTTAGCAACTATTTATGACTGTTCTCTCTTAATAAATCTTGTTGAATTGCAAACTCTGTTCAAGAAGAGTTGGTATGGTTTAAATTGCTCACTTGTAATGTGATGGTTATTTAGTATCCAAGGAGTTTTAGGCTTTCCTAGCTGGACATTTTGGGTAGAAGAAAACCAGCCTGAAGTGCTTTCTTAGCCATTGCTTATAGTGTTAACTTATTTCAGCTTGCTTATTGGTGAACTTTAATGTCTTGCTGTGTAGCTGCTCATATGATATTTTAGCTTTAGCTATAACCAGACATGAAAATGTGATTTACACATTCTTGAATCCTTTAAAACAAACATAGGTCCAGCTGACTTGTGTTCTGAGCTATGTAAGAATGTTTCTTTTACAAGTTTTAAATCTATTTAAACTCCCACAGTCATCTGCTACCCTTTGCAGAAGGAGTTTATCCTTGTGTCTTACAATTGTTCACCACTGTTAACCTGCATGCCGTAAGTTCCACTTTTAGAATTTCTTTAAAAAAAAAAAGGATTTTTGTTGTTGTTGTTTCGATGGAGTGTAAGGGTGGTCTACTCCGTAGGGCTTGGGCTGTCTCAGTGTCTTTGGGCTTATTTCATGAATGAGACTTCTCCTATAGAAGGCCTGTCCAGATTCCTGCCCAGACATCATGGCTCTTCCTCTGTTGTTGTCTCACTTGGTGCTCCAGATGTAAAGACATTTGTATTGATTTACAATCCTTGGGCCATTGTTTTTGGTTTTGTTTCCTTGTATTGGTATTTTGAAGTATTTCTACTGCTCAGAGATATTTTGGTATATATGTAGTTATATTGTTATTATTCTTTTGGTTACTACTATTATTATTTTTTAAAGCCCTTTTTTTCCTCTGGAATTTTTTCTGAAATGATATTACATTTCTACAATCTATCACCTATGTTTCTAAACCTTTTTTTTTTTTTTTGAGATGGAGTTTCACCCTTGTTTCCCAGGCTGGAGTGCAGTGGTACAATCTCAGCTCACTGCAACCTCTGCCTTCC